>CM035308.1:4161490-4175018 GCA_002900995.3 Ganoderma boninense | reverse complement strand
TTTGTGCTCGTGAGGGACTTGGTCGCGCCGCGTTTCTGTTTCCGTTCTTGAGCTGGGGACTATCATTATCGGATATCGTATTGGACTTGGACTCTTGTAGAAAACACGTCACCTAGACATACACGTCAGTAGATACATAGACATAGATATAGACAGACGTATGCAGTCTTCAGCGGGTCCTCGACCCTACGAGTTTTTGGCCGCCTTACTATGGTCCCCCATCCTCATTTCCACAAACATAATAAGTACACAGTCCATTAGGGTGCATGCCAGAGAGTATGTCTGTCAAATTTTGTCGCGAGCGGAGGGCAGGTTGGGAGAGATCGAGGTCCATCTTGACCGCGACTTCCTCAGCCCGGATGCGAAATTGATCTAACCGAAGTTAGCCGAGAACTCAATTTAGTACCCTAGGCTTATTAGCGCCGTCCGGTGGCCCAAGCTTGAAGGATTGCTGGGCCTCCGAGGCATGTTCGACACGTTGTGTTCGTCCCCGATGGCAATTCCCAGTAAATAAGACAGAAATTGGTTCATATCGTTATTTTCATGCTTCACTATTAATTTGGGACTGCTTGACTGAGAACATAGTGCTCGGAGATCTGCCCTCCGAAATTGATTTTGTCTCTGTTTACCGTAACGATCACTAGGCTTTGGAACACGGTGTTTCGCCCCTACTACCTTTGATTTTTAGTGGATTAACCAAGCAGGTCCTGACGCATCAGAGGTACGACATTGTGGCCAGAAAAACAGGGGGCCGCTGGAAAAGGGCGAAGTGGACCGAAGACCAGATGCTAAAGATTGTAGATGACAGATTACACTTGACTGCGTGCACATATGTTGGTTCCGGTGGCTCGGTGTCTCCGGTCCTCCAGAGTCCTCCAGTTGACGTCTTGTCCGGCGAGTCCACGTAAAGATACCGTAAGTACGGCAATTAATCCCCTTCCGCTGGCTCCCCGGACCTGAAAGAACGCACGCTAACCGAGATCGGGGGCTCGCAGGGGCTCGCGTCGGACGGCTGCACGACAGAATACGGAATACATACTTACGCGACACGTACTTACTTACGTCGCACGACATTCAAGATCATGTCGACATGCCGGCGGCACGGCTCTAGTAAGGGCCCTGCCCATGTCAGAAGAAAGGCACAAATGACTGGAAAACTCGGATGCCGTCCCTGCGGTGATAAGACGGCCGACCACCCGACGTTCGTGTGCCCGGACAGTGGCGCATGGCGCTGGGTACCGAAACGGGTGCTTTGAGGTGTCCGAGGATGAATGTGGCGTGGAAGGCTCGACCTGAGGCACCGGAGGAACCAGCCATCATCCGTTGCAGGACGTATGAGCGTAAGTTAGGAAGAATTCAGAATAACAGAACACCGTGCATGCTCACACAGAGTACGAATGCGTCGAATCTTCATCTTCAGCGCGGAATTGTACCTCGGCATGCGTCCCGGCCCGGCCTCGCCACACCGGAGGTCTAATAAGGTTGCGGCAGAAAAGGCAATGGAAGCGCCCAGACTTCTCCCGGTGGCGCGAGGCGGGAAGTCGCGGCGTCTGTTTCGGTAGATCAAATGATGCCAGGGGCAGAACATACTAACTTTAAGTAACACTTATATAGGACACTTACTTCCTCGACGCACACTGATTCAATTCGAGTCGCCGTCCCTGGGAAAGTGTCGAGTACGCTCCTCGGGTGGAGGCAGTGGGAATGGGAAGGTTCGACGCGCGCCGACAGGCACCGCACGGACTTATCGCCTTATGGACCACGCCGTGCGCAATGTGCACAGCTCGCGCGCGTGCTTACCGATTGCTTACAGATCACTGTACAAAACCTACGTTTAAATTTGAACGGCAGCCTGCCACCCGGAGTAGGCAGCTCGACGCGGAAGCCCGCTCTGAATAAGTAGCTCTGATGCCGATAATGATGATACATGTACAGCTGGTGATGTCGATGACGGCCATTACAGATACTTGCAGATACAGATACACAATTCTGTCCGCATCGGGGAAGATGCAGCTGCCGCAGCCTGCGGGAACGCGCCCTCGCCCCGCCGTGGGCGTGGCTGGGCCCTCGCGCGACAGCACGGACTAACGGACCTGCCACACGGACGTCACCCGCGTGGAATTCCAAACTCGACCACCCGGGCTCTCCGAGTCCGAGGACTCTGGACGTGCGCGCAGGGTCACGCACAATCCAAGACTCGCCCTGCATAATAGGACTTAATACAACACCGGCGCGTGCACCCGGATGACCGCGACGCGCTGGGAGGAAGCGGGCGCAAAAGGCAAGGATCGACACCGGGGACGAAATCGAAGCAGGGGGCGCGTGGGGTGCTTCGTGCGTGCAGCCAGAAAACAGGAACAGCAGTGGCCGCGGGGCGAACAGAAAGCATGAAGCTTGCGCGACGCGCGCGCGGTGTATGTGTGCGCGTCATGGATCCCTGAGCTCATGCATCCACTGGCATGATTTGCCCGAGCCGTCCGAACGAATGTGCTTGCCCCCCGCGCGGTTGTTGAATCGGAAAGACACTGAGCCCGAGTCCGCATCCGCGTCTCTCTGTGTGTGCGCGCGCGCATGCAGTAAGGAAGTAATGTAGCAGAGGGCGCAAGGTGGGACTAGCACACCGGGTTCCTGCGTGGTGTTATTCTGCATTCTACATTCTGAGTCCGCGACAACCAGACACACCCGCACAGCGGCCACCCTGCACGCACGCTCGCGCACAACGAGACGGCACGGCGGGGCGTACGCGGAGCTACTCGCGCGCTGGGATTGGCCATGGAGGCGGGAGCGAGAGACCCAGAGCCTGGACGCCTCTCGAGCGAGACTGCTGCGTGCGCCTGCGCCCGGCGATAGCACCGAGAGCGTGCACGTATGGCAGATGCGAGATTGCGATCTGACAAAGGACGACGGGCAGACTCGGATTGGCTGTCGTCCCGTGCAAGCCCGCGCACCGTTTGCGGTAAGTACGATCTCGCGGCGGCGCGACACTTATCATACTTGCATGAAACTCACAGGAAAGCGGTGCTGGTGTGGCGGGTGGGAGCGCGAAGCGAGAGCGGGCGGGCCCTGGGGCGGGCGGCAGCTGTTCACGTTCAGACGTTCAATATGAATGATCATTAATGCGTTCGTGGGGGCCCAGGGGAGCGTGGAAGGGGGGCCGTGATAGGCTGCGAGGAAGGGACAATGAAAGCTTAATCTCCGAAGGGTGGGACGGAAGACGGACGGAGGCGGAGGCGGGGCAGGGATGAATGGCAGGTACGTACGTGGGTTAGTGTTCGTACGTGTCGGGAGTTGGAACTTGGCTGGGCTCGCTCGCGCTCGTGCACCGGAGGGGCAGAACGTCGATCCGCAGGCTGAGTTTGTTGTGGCAGAGAGAGACTGGGTAGGCAGCGTGCGGAGGAGTGGGACGAGGTGGTGGTGGAGAGGCACGCAGTCAAGTCAAAAGTTGTGATCGGGGCTGGTGGATGCTTGTGGACATTTGGGCCCCGGGGTGCCCAATGACGCAAGCGTGTCAGGGCGGTGGGAGACGCCGGGGATGACATATGCGTGGTGCCATCGGGAGATGAAAAGGATATGAAAGACTTGATACAAGGCTGTAGATGGACCTTGTTGGCGGGAGTGATTGGGTGGGAGGCCGAGGATGGGGGAGCCGGCAGAGGGAGTGGTCGGATGGAGCTCAGCGCGTGGGGTGGCGTGTGAGAGGCGGAGGGCGGGGGAGAGCGGGGAGGATCGATCCGAGGGCGAGTATGGGGACTCGGCGGGTGGGAGGGCGCGGGGCTGGGGCGCAAGGGGCAGGAAGCGCGAAGACGAGGACGAGGACGAGGACAGCAGAGGACAGCAGCCGCAGAGGCCCAGCGGAGAGACAGCGATCCGATCTCGACGGTCCCAAACAAACAGGCACGCCTCAGGGCCTAGAGCCGCTTCCCACGCCCCGACCCGGGCATTCTTGGCCTGGCAAAGACGCGGCACGTGCCCGGCCATTAAGTCGCGCGCCGATCCGTCTGCTACGACTCCATAACTTATATACGCGCCGTTTTCTGCCAGACTCACCAGTCTCGAGCCCCAGCCACTCCCAGCACTCGAGCAGCCCTCACCACAAGTCGTACATCGCGAGCCATGATCCGCTTCGACAACCTTCCGCCCGAGGTCATGCAGGCCATGTGCACCCCGATGCACCTTATTCTCCCCGCGTCCCCACAACAGCGCACCGGCGCTCTTTTCCTCGGCTCCTTCTCCGCCATCCTCGACCCCGCCCTCCTCACCTCCAACAACGTCGGCGCCCTCGTCCAGGTCCTCGACGCCCCATGGCTCCCCTCCGTCGAGGCACACGCCGCACAGGGAAACAAGCTCGAGTGTTACCGACTCGACATCCTCGACAGCACCTCCGCGGATCTCCGCCCCCACCTCGAAGCCACCGTGCGCTGGATAGACGAACGGCTCCGTCGCGGCATCACCATCCTCGTCCACTGCCAGCAGGTACGTCCCTCCCGGCCTTCCTCTCATCTCAGAACGCGTCCCTGACGCGTCGTCGTACCTTGCCCTTTTAACTTAACCTCCTCTTCCTCGCCTTCGCCTTCGCGTCCCCCAGGGCGTGTCGCGTTCTGCCGCGGTCGTGATCGCGTACCTCATATACACCCACAACATGACCTACGACGCCGCCTTCGACCTCGTCAAGCGCAAGCGCCCCTGCATCAAGCCCAACTCGGGCTTCGTCCGCTGCCTCCAGGACTGGGAGCGCCAGTGGCGCCTCTCCCCAAACCGCCCCGGCGCGCGCCGCGCGAACACTACCCCGACATGACGCGCCCTGCCCCTGCTTCCGCCTCCCACCCCCCTTCCCCAACTCTTCGCGCCCCGCAAGTCCAAGTCTAAGCCCAAGTCCGCCATCACCACCACCACCGCCATCCCATCACATCCTACGGCATCCGGCAGCCCCCACTCCTAGACGGGGGCAGGCGCACGGGCACGCGTTCGCGACGCCGTTCGACGCGAGGAGTGTGAGGTGGAGCTCAGGTTCGTCAGCCCACGCCCGTTTGTCCCACCCCCCATTCCTCCGCCATCCCGTGTCCCCTCCGCGCGCGCGATCCTGCTGCTCTCCAGGACTCCATACCGAGACGTTACAACGCGTGCGCCCGTGCGCGCGCATGTCTAGTGGTCTTTGCCTTATCGTCACGGCGCGCGCACAGTCGGGTCCGCGTTCTCCTTCTCCTGCGCTCCTCGCGAGGTCGCGTCCGCGCCCGTGTGGCCCGCGTGGCTGTGGCGTACATACCAGCCTTCCCTCTTCCCCTTCGTCGCTCGCGTGCTCGTTTCTTCTTGGTGTCGCGCATCGTATACCCCCGATCGGTTCGAGTTCTCATCTTCCTTCCCCCTCCCCGTTCCCGTTCCCGTTCCTGTTCCCATTCCCACTCCACACCCACGCCCGCGTCCGCGTCCCGCGTCCCGCCCCGATCGCTCCATTAAATCGGCAAACTCAACTCAAAAAAGACTGGCCTGCCTGCATACAGTATCAGTACCCGTATCTCCGTGTTCTCCAAGCCCACGCGTGTCCCGGTTCCTGGTCCTCGGTGTCTCTCTCGTGCTCGTGCTCGCCCCACCCTCGCACGCTTCTTGTATTATCGTATCTATCCATATCGTCTCTCGTCTCTCGCCGCACGGAATTCGTAGTATAATGCGCCCCGCCCCGTCTCTAGTACACAGCCCTCCCGGAATCGAATCGACATCGCCTCGCGTCCGTGCCTGTCCCTCTGTTAACGTTGTAGTAGCGCTCTCGATACTCAGTAACGCATACCATAAGTACATACACACATACCATTACCAAACCCCCGGCCCTGCCACTGTCAGCCTCAGTCAATGTCATTGTCGTTGTCATTGTCACTCCGCGACACGCCAGCTTATCCCCGCAGTCGCTCATGCACCATGGTCAAGACTCAAGTAATCGCACCCTTGCCACGTCTCCCCGCGTTCCAGCCCGCCAGCCCGCGAGCTAGCCGAGCCGTCCGCGCGACCCCCTGCGCGCCCGGTCTGTGCGTTTCGCCTTTCGGGTATACAACTGCATGCGCTGGAAAGACACTATCGGCACGTACGTATACGTGCGCTGCGGTCCCATGCTCAAAGCTTCATGGGCGGGGCGGGAGCACACGTATGCGCATGCGTCGGCCCCCGAGGGGGGCGCGCGCGACATTGACCGTGGCGCGCGCGCCCCGCCAGGCTTTAGATTTCCCTGCCCTGCGTCGCTGCGCCTTCCCTTCTTCGACGCGGGATCCGTCCCGGTGAATGCGAGTTACGGCACCGCGCGTACGTACGCGCGCACACGCTCTGCCATTGCCAAAGTCGATGGAATAACGCGCCTCGCGCCGCGCTCGGTCTTCCCGCCGCCCATGCTACATGCTATCAAGGCCCAAGAGTAAGTGCACTGCACATGTACACACGTATGCGCGGCCGCCGTACGCGCAGCTGTAGTACATGGTCGTCGTACGCGAGGTGGCCAGCCGCTGCACGCGAGAGAGTACTGTTACGTACACGACACTTGTGCGTCCCGGGTTATGTTATTTTTGATGGCCGACGCTTCCGGGATGCGGGTGCATTGAGTCGCTTACGGCCACGGTCCTTGTTCTTCTCCTCGCTCTCTCTCACTCCTGTCGCGGGCTCGTACGCGTGCACGGGAGTCGTGCGTCACGCGACCTCTCAGGCTGCCGCTGCATGAGTGCTTGTGTTCTTTTTGGCCATCGTTCTAGTTCCTTATGCTGACACGTGACGGTCAACTGTGCGCATTTTCGCAAGGAATCCTAGCGTACCGCCCCCTTGAGGGATCGTATCGAATAAATTATGATACCAGTGCCACGGGGTGGTCCGCTCGACGCCGCTCAGGGTCTGCGACGAGCTCGCAGCCGAGCCATGTGGCCCAGTTTCGAATCTTACCGCTCACCCAACTCGTTCAGGGTCCCTCTCATCCCGTACCAGCTGCATCCGCAGGCGAAGTATCGCCTGCTTAGAAGTTAAGTTAGCAGTAGCAGAGGGAGCGGTGATCCCGGTCGAAGGCTGACAGGGTCCGAGGCCCGCCTGGGGAGCCTCGAGGCTCGCTGTACGTTACAACGTCGCTACGTATACGCGCGCGAACTCTAGATCTCGCTGCGAAGTTCCAAGTTCCCAATTCCAAAGGGAGCGTGCTCCGTTAAGGTTTTGGTTTTCAATTTCGAGACGATCGTTCATCAGTCGCCCGTCTCAATAGAATTTCAATGTCCACGCCGACGTTGTCGGTGAATGGGGTGGCACTACTAGGACTATGTAGGATCGCCCTCAGGCCCGGGCGGGAGCCCAGAATGAGACTCACTCCATTCCGTAACACGCAGCTCACTAGCACGTCTAGTGTCGGTGCGCTCCGTTCCTTGCTTATACGTGTACTGAGTTACTACTAGCACTGTGCACTTGCATGTGCATCCTCTCTCAAGCTCGCGATCAAGGCCCCAAAACTCACGTACCCGAGGCTCGCAGCCCGCCAGAGGAAAGCCTCGAGGGCTTCTAGTCCTGCTTCGCCATCGGCCCCGTCCTCTCGCACGCGGAGTAGGTTTGCAGCCAGCACTCAGCACTTGGAGCTTGGCACTTAATCATCTCGCGCCGACGTCGACGCGGACGCTTTCATCTCCTCCGAGGACTCCGCCGCGCTTCTCCGAGCTCTTCGAGGTCCGCCCCCCCCTTCCCCCTTCCCCCTCCCCGTTGGGAGGGTCAGCACCAGTGCCTGTGCACCTACGAGTTGGTACGCACACGCACATTGTGCAGCGCACGCCACAAAGATACAGATGCCGCGCATACACCCGGTGGAGGGCACTAGTGGACAGCTCGCGTCCCAGTTCCAGTTCCCGGCGCCCTGGGTATGGGACCTGGGTATCTATCACTCTGCAAGCGGGGACTCACGGGGGGTGATCCAAAGCATCGCGGCAATGTCGGACTGTCCGCGAACGCGAGAACCCCTCCCACAGTGTATACGCCCCTTCATTGCCCCTTCATTGCCCCTTCATATGCATATGTCGGTGGCCGGCCGACCTTCAGGCCGCGAGTACCACGCAGGACTTATGCGGAGTCCCCAGGCTGACAGCTCGAGGCTCGGCGCCCCGACATTGAATTCGACGATCCAAGACGGCCGTGCCGAGGGTAAGTACAAGGCTCTGAATGTGAATGCGGCGCGTTCGTCGTGGGTGTGCCGGCCTGGCGGCAAGGGTCAGCATGGAGCTCGCGCCCTCCTACTTACTCTGACTCCCCGCCGAACGATACTGATACTGATACTTACTCGATTATCGACGAGGCCATCGGATGGATATCGGGAGGCGGAAGCATGGAAGTGGAGTGGGAGCAGAAGAAGCCTGAGGACCTCGTCCAGCTGATCAGTAATCGTGATGACTGGAGATGGCCGTCCTGCGGGCTCAGCCAATGGCCAGTGAGAGACGTCGACGAATGGGTGTGCGGCTCGGAAACTTGGGCGAGATAGCGCATCGTCGAATTCGAACAGCCAGGCCTACGCGCGTGGGGGGGGGGGAGGGAGATCGGCACTCCTCTGACCGAATTTTCGAAATCAACAACAAACCGCAGACGGGGACGCAGGGGCGAGGCGAGCGTTTGGCCAGCGGCGGCTCTCCGTATGTAGCAGGTAGACTGTATGCGCCTGCAGTATGCCTGCTGCCCCGTCCCCACTGGCTGGCGGGGCGCGGGCCCACGGGCGTGCGCTCGTGCGAGCTCGAGCGGCTCTTGCCGCGGTGAGGATTTAGCCATGTGGCTCTCGGGAGGGCAGGCCGCGCTCGCGAGTAATTCGACGGGCCGAGGAGGAGGCGTGGCAGCGTTCCAACGGCGGATTGGCTCCAGCCACTGGGCATTGAGCTCGAAGCGGAACAAAGAGCGCGTGCGCCGGCCGCCAGCACGGGGTGTGCAGTTGAATATCCAGCGCGGGATGCGGCAGCGCTGACGACCGCGTGCCCCCGCATCCCCATCGGAATGCAAATGTATGGGGACGTTGTATGCCTTGCGCGCCGTGCTAGGGGGAAGGGGAGGGGGCTTCTCGCCGGCAGGAAGGAGCGACAAAGTGTGATGCGTGCTGTCTGTCGTGTCGCGTCTTCTGTGCAAGCTTGCAAGAGGACGAGACGTTGAAACGTGTAAGACTCTGGCAAGCGTGGATATGACGGGGTGCGCACCATTAGTGGCCAAACGGACACCCATAAACGGACATCATTCACGAATCACGTCCCGATCCGAGCGAGCGTCTGCAGGCTCATCGACCCGGCGATAGACTACGCAAGGGCCGCACGACGTTCCATGCCCCCCCTGCCGGACATCTGTCACTGCGTGTGGTTCTGCGGCGCGCCGTCGGGGGCGTGCACTCGGGCTCAGGGCAGTGGCATCAGCACGGGGTGGTTATGCTATGTGGTGCCGGGGGTGCCAGGGCCCAGGGGCTCGAAGGACGCGTCGCGCGCCTTGATTGATGTGGGTGTGGGAGGAAGGGCGGGGATAAGTGACCATTGTGCCATAGACTCAGAGCGAGTGAATATGAAGCTCGGGGCCAGGCACCGTCGCCCCCGTGCGCGCACACGCACACGCGCACACGCGCCCGCGAGCCCAATAACGCCCGAGATCCACCCCGCCGCACCGCAATCTTGTCCTTGTTCGCGACTGCGATTCATTCGGGGCGGGCGAGGGTGCGAATGCGAGCCCGAGGGCGAGGCGAGTGCGGGGAAGGCGCGAGCCGGGCGCGGCGATACCACCGCGAGCACCGCGTTCCCGGTTAATGAATAAATGCGGGTGTCCAGTGTCCACGCCCATGTTGACATCGCAAGCATGGGGAGGCTCGCGTGTGTAGGGGAGGCGGCCGACGCGCGCGTGCGCGGCGCACCTCGAGGCTGCCGAGAGTCGCTCCGCGCACATGGATCGCGACGGAGTGCGGGCTCGGCACGTCGGCGCACCACGCCGGCATCGTTGTTCTGCTCTGCTCGGCGCGTCCGCATCGCCGCGGGCTCACACCCCGACGCTGAATGGAGGGGCGGACGGAACGCGCGAGATGAATGACGTCCGCGTGCAGTGGGCGCGGGGTCTCGATCACGATTGCGCCGAGGGAGGGGAGGCGGGAAAACGGACAGGGCCGCGCTTCGGCTGGGACAGGGAATATAGAGGCGGCCCAGGGAGTCGGAGTGGGGAGAAGCGCGTCGAGCAGGGCCAGAGCGGCAAGAACCCCGCAGGTCAGGCACGGGGGACAAGCGAGTGCCGGGGAGGGAAGAAGGTTTTGCTGGGGGCAGGAGGCCGAGGCGAAGCGTTCCCGATGCGTGCGCGAGGGCAAGGGGTGGGACAGGAAGACGGAGATCGCGTGCGTGAGATGGCCGATGGGGAGAAGCTTCGTTGGCATATTAGGGCTGGCATGTTTGCCTGGAGATAAATGGACACGATATATGACGCTTGGCACGGATGGATTCACAGGGGAAAAGGGTACGATGGTGAATCTAAGCTTCTGGCGAGTCAGTAGGTTGGCCGCTACGTCAGCCTGGGTAAGTGCGGGGGTCCGCTGACGCACCTTGTTCAACGTCGGAAGCGAAGAGTATCGCGGAACCGCCCGCATGCGATTTCGGTGCCCTGTTTGACATAGGCCTCATCGTGACCGTGAGGCCAGGAACAGAGGTAGGGCATCCCGTCTGGGGGGGTTGTGTTGGTATTCGTGAGCAAGAAGGAGCTCCTGTGTCTATAGCAAGAGTAAGTTCATGAAGCCCAATGCAAGTAGCGCGAATCTTACTTACTACAGACATGCGATAATATCTCAATGTTATCTATTACCCGATCTGCACGGACGAAGGAAAACAGAGGATCTACCACGTAAGACGAGAGTTTGTGCCTTTGCGCTTCGCGGCCAGACCGCGGCCAGGTGCAAGCCGACATGCCGTGCGTGCGTTGTGTGCGAGGATAGTTCTGGAATGTCGAGCATTGTCGGATACATGGGAATCAGAATCAATCTATGGCGCGAGGGAGGACTTTGGATAAACATACCGGCGTAGGAGAAAACAAGGTAGCATCGCTCAGAGGACCCAGGACCTAGAACAACATCCGAATGCGCCACGCCAACCTATTGTTGATAATCAATCGGCCAAGGCACAAGAGAAGAAGGACGAGCGCGGTAGATCGCGGTAGTATCGTCGATGGGAAGCAGGGGTGATTGGAGGGACGGCGGAGCACTTCCTACGGGACCGCTAGAGATGCGCAACGGAGATAGTGGACGTGTGCCTCGAGCGAGATGCCTCACCGGAAGACCGGGCGGCCGAGGCACGCCATGCTTCGCGAAGTCGAACGCAAATGGGGATCTCGGCTGCCAGTCATTTGGGGAGATGAGACCGGGAAGTGTAAAGCGATCGTCTGGCCGCGAAACAGGTGAGCACACGCATGACCGTGAGACGACGCCAGCCCGGGTACGTATGAGACTCGTCATCGATGTCCATGGGTAGCGGAGAGCAGTCGACACATGGTCCGTGCCGATGAGAAATGGAATGCATAGGTACCTGAAGAACGCATGAAGTCGGGTGGTAAAGCCAGGGGAGGTGCCGGTATTCTAGTGGACAGCTAGAGCAACTTTCCGTCAGCGCCTTGCAACGGATCAACGACGGCGTTGAGATCGGGTCCAGGTCGCGGAAGCGTGTGAGATTCGAGGCGCAAAGTGGCGAATAGGGACCAGCATCCAGAATCCGGAGAAATAATTGAAGGCAGTTGATATGCCTTGTCGGGTTTCGAGATGGAGGCTTGTCGAGAGGTCGGGATCGCCAGAGGAACCGCAATAGCGAGGAAAAGATGGCCCTGATCAACAGATGGGATTCAGAGCCAAACATCGAGCTACAATACCCCACAAGCAAGCGTCGTTAACCTTGGTCGTGGTTTGAAGCAAGCGGGAAGCAGGACTGCTTATGATGGGGCCTCAGCAGCTGGACCCGGCCGGGTGAACCGGACATCGAGACCGAGAAGACGCCGGAAAAATAGAAAAACTTTGAAAACAAGCTCTGCCGCATAGACGAACAAGCGCAGGACGGCTAGTACTTGACGGGCTCTCAGTGCGGTCGGACGACAATGACAGACAAAGGCGTACCTACGCTTGTTGCCCACCAAGTACTGCGCATATCGAAGAGGGATTTATGGGAGCTTATTTTCCTCAAGAGAGGAATGCTGTGCAATTTCGTCAGGCATCGATAATTGAATGGTAGTGGTACGTGACACCGACCTTCACGAGATGTAGATTGGAGGCTGGCGGCCCGGCTCGAGAGCGAGTTGTCGAGAGGTGAAGCGTTGAAGCCGATGAAATACACTATGTCCGCGACTACTCTGAGGTCAGTGGCAGCTTCTCGCGGAAGGCACACAAGGCGTTTGCGATACCGATGTCTTATCGAGCACGGTCAGAGGCAGAATCGATCATGGTTACTTATCTGGTCTATCAAATTCGAACTGGCGTTAGCACCTTGGCATTCATGGGGATTGTGGAGGACATACTTCGATAATGATGAAAGACATAGTCAAATAAGGCAAGAGATCCAATGAATGGCATGACGAGCAAGCGTGGCTCGGAGGATATGATCTCGGAGGGTATACCATGATTGGGAGATGACGGTTGGCTTTGCAAGCGCTCTGAGGTTGAGCCCTCCTTCGTGGCAGGGTCTAGGGCTTTAACCACATATTGTGGGGTGGTCCTGCCATCTGGTCGCGGTGTATAGTAAACGCTGTCGTACTGAAAAGTGATTGGTTATCAATTGCCCGTCGCGGTCGAAGAGGAGCGGGACTCACCGGCTTGACTGCTTGACGAAGTAAGATACCCCTTGCTCGTAAGTCGGGGTGGTCTTTCAACCAGTCTGGACTCCAACAAGGGAGGGCATAGATGGTGGAAGGGTGGAGCGGGAGTCGAGGACGAGCCTGAGCCTGAGAGCGTTGGACGTCGCCTGCAACCCGCACAATCGTCGCTTGCCACCCGAAGCAAATATGTGCAAACAGAACGCCGCCATGCGCGGTCTTTCAATCGCACTTACCGGTCGCACGGACAAATATTAGCCTTATCGACATTTTACAAAAACGTGGGTATGAGTCGCCTGAGTCGCATTCCTACTAATTTTTCAGTAAACAGCTCTGTCATGTCTACCGCGGTCGCACAACTTTCACAAAAACCCGGCGCGTCCCCAGGCTGATCACGACCTGAGTCCGAGTCCGAGTCGGCCGACAAGGACGCACAGAGGTACATCCGCCGGGCCTCTTTCCCTTCAGCTATCTGCGGAACATACCCGGATATCCACGGCGTCGTTTCGAGCTTGGGGTCAAATGTCTGCGGTATAGAACAACATGCATGCATGGCCGGCGGCGGAACAGCAGTTTGAACTCCACGCTCGTGTTAGGACTTCTGAGAAATCTCAAAATCAGAAGGGGATAGTGCCAGGTGTGTTGTTCAGCTGCGGCGACGACGTTGGGTTTGAAGATTTCCATTGGGGATCTCTAAGGCTCACGAAACGAACATACCCCGTTGACGATGGGCAAACAATGCATA
>CM035308.1:4144326-4161390 GCA_002900995.3 Ganoderma boninense | reverse complement strand
CTGAGTGTTTTAGTGAAGTGGAATTCATGAGCCTTGAGCGGGGGGATGCCTACCGGTTGCAATGGCTCGTGTACGACGATTCCCCGTTTGCGAAGTTCGGGATGGGCGAGAAGCCAGTCGGGTATCTTCCCTATGTCCATGTCGGGTTCGGGGGCCACATGAGTGGCGGTCTCTGGCCTGGGGTTGGTGGCCATCGTGGATCGTCGCAGGACGAAGCTAGCCGAGACTGCGCGCACGATTGAGATGTTACGGGTGCTGCCGTGACCTGGCGTGACTGTGTGTCAAGTTCACGTGGTCGTGCCTCGCTACTTACCAGCCTGAGCGTGGCGTTCCCCAAAATCCTCGCGTTTGCGATTCCCTACAGTCGACCAAACTCAGCACTGCAGGGTACTCGGCACGGAAGGAGAGACTGGTCTCACCCAGGATCACCCAGAGCACTCCATAAGTGTTGAACAATTGGACTCCCGGGATCGGCAGGAAGTTGACGGTCGGCGGCCTGAGTAGTAAGTGCCACCCCAGTGCTCCCCAGTGCCGCCTCCCATTCCAAGTCAGCATCGTTCTCGATCACTGCGGCCCCGCATCATGTCACCCTAAACTATGGACGCAGGCGGGTGATCGGCGGCGCCCATCCTTGTAAATGAAATTTCAGACTCGTCGTCTCGCAACACGACGCCCTCCTGGGTCTTTCTTTCTTCTTTGAGAGTCTGCCCAAATGGCTAGTTTCAGGCTACCTGCTTATCAGTAGCAAGTGCTTTATCGATTACCCATAGCGAGCATACCTTCTTCCCGTTTTCTGCACGGCTGCGTCCGACTCCTTGAACTGAGAAAGTCCAGACTTGCTGAGCGGCCCCCCATCCACCTCGAGCTCAGGGTCGCGTTTACAGAGCTGTACTAGCGTCGATTTGCAGTCCAGACACAGACAGAAATAACCCTCCCGAAAACCTCCGAGATACTCACAGCGCATGTGATGACAGTGAACACCGAAAGCACCTTCCGAGCGGTGGGATGGCAGAGGCACGCCCCCGAGCATCCGCGTTCAGTACCCGTCACCCACTGGCACGGCTTCCCCAGGACACACAGCGGTCCTGAATGCAGTTAGAATGCCTCCTAGGGAAGTCATTTCGCTCGCAGTTAGTGGTGAAGTTGGAGAGGGTAAAAAATACCCCAGCCAACTTCTGCTCGAACAGCATGATGAGCAGAGAGCGAGAGCGACCTCTGGCTCGGAACCGCCGGACCCTCTCGCCCTAGAGTCGGACAGCGTGTCGCGCTGCAGACGATCGACGATCGCTTCCTCTTCGTTAGCAGTATCGAAAACTTTAACAACGAAATGCCGTGGATTGAGTCCGCTTGTGGCATACACGCTGCCCTGGATCAGATTTCATCAGTTTAAAAGCTCACAAGCTTGGGGAAAACGTACGATATCAAGTGAATGATCCAGGGTCGAAATACGTTTGACAAGCTCTGGATGTGATTTCAGAGACTCTGGAACCTTCAGATAGTCGGGAAATTCGGCTATCGTCGACGACTCGGATGGGAACTGTAGGACAGCGTGAGCACGGTCATGGTGGCTTGTTGGGCTGCGACCAACAGCCTCATCGAGCGCCCTGGCGAAATGAGTAATATCTCCAAACAGACTGCGCACCGCTGCTCAGCTCGCACTTGAAGTTGGTCATGTCGAAGTGCCAGTTGCACCCCCCTTCCACTCGCCCAAGAGACTGCCTTCGTTGAATCTACTCCGAGTCCAGACATTGCGGGAGTTTGTCACGTCACGTTGTGTACTCAGCGCGGCCCGCTGACGACTCGGAGCCTCGTCTCGCGCTGATGAGGTGTGTCAAACCGCCCTTGTAAGTGTCCGTGTTCTGGTGGTTCTCGACGGGGCCCGACGCCTCCACCCAATTGCGTTGCATCCTGTGTTGAGAAGCTACTTGAGCCAGCGTAAGCGTGCCCAGAATGTGGCCGAGCTGCGAACCAGGTTAAGGAATAGAAGAAGAACGAGGCGCTCATCCGAGTCCAATATCGCGAGAAAGCCAGAATGAGGGAGGACAGCCAGAGTGGCATTGGAGTTATCGGCTGCGCTGGACGGGGGGAAGCTTTATGCCCCGAGAAACGGTGCTGGTGCCTGTTCCTCGTTGACGCGCGAACGCGAGCTCGTGGGAGTGATTCGCGAGGACCGGAGCCGGGGAGGATCAGACAGCCCCTGGGCCTCATCGTGCATGCAAAGAAGAAGAGAGAAGGCCTTGCGTGGCGAGCTTGCACCTCCGGACATCAAGCGGGATGGCTTCTGTGGTGTGTGGGAGCCCCAGTGTCCCTTGCGAAGTACTGCAGGCACGGCGGGCAAGAAGGAAGTTATGGACGCTACGTGAACAGGGCCATCAGCGCCGAGCTTGTGGAGTTTACGGAGGTAGAAGAGAAGAGGAAGAAGCGTACGTCGAAGTCCTGTCGCCCTGTGCCATAACGAAGAGAACACTGTCGTCGAGCGTGAGCGTGTGATGCTGAAGTACCAGTTTCTCGTCCAGTCGGTCTTTAGGAATTGGGGCCAGGAACGGATGCCCAGGCACTCCACCTTTGTCCGTCAGGGTGGGGTTCTCAAGGATCGACGAGTAGCTCGTGTACACGCTAGGGAACAGAAGCCCAGTCCAGCTCATACCCCCGCCGATCCAATCTGCGTCAGCCCTGTGTCTCAAGGTTAAGTGAGTCAGCATGAAGTAAAGATGCAACCGTAAAACATAGAGTATCCGACGGACTTCATATTCTTCGCCCATGGCTTGAAATCTGGCCCGTGCCAGTGGGCAGGGAACATGCTTTGTAACCCAGACACGGGTTAATCGCCTCGTGGTACTGACTGTAAATGTCAGCAGCGACGGACGGGGTTGGAGGAAGAGCAGTTGAAGTCTTGCTGGTATGCGTTCTGTTCCAATTCGAGTCCGCTTGGCTGCGGGCCCTGCCGGAGGCCCGTTGTTTACCAGACCATACATGACAAGTAGCCTTGGTCATTGATAAGTTCTTGGCCTTATACGACAAGGATAAATGTGCGTACTGTGGTTACGGTCATGTTTCCCGGTATACACGCAGTCTGGATGAAGGAAGTGGTGACTTAGAGTGAGGTAGCAACGCATCCTTCCCTTTCCCTGTAGTAGTCTTCGAGATGGCGGAAATACTCCTCTTGCTAGATCCTAGTCTCGAGAGTTTGAGTTTTCATTATCTACGATGGTGTTCAGCACAATGACATTTATCCGTGCGAGTCATCAACCCACCCACCAATTTGTATAGTCGGGAGGGTGCAAACTTTCATGGCTTGGTCGCGCACGCTGTGGTTGTTAATGATAGACAAGTATTGCGGTAAGTGGTATCGGAGAGCCGTTACCGACGACCGGGCAGAAATCGACGTCTCACCTCCCTCCCCGAGGAACCCGATTCACATATTCGGAAGCCTCGCGAACTCATGTAGACAAACCTTCAGCTTGTGGTCTGCTCCTCATCACACGGAGGCTGCTAGGTTGCTATTCCGTCTTCCTGGATGCGCAGCTGAGGTAGGTAGTGTGGATGGAGACAGTGAACTTTCATCTCCTTCAACGAACGCCAGCACTTCTTTGGTGGTTGGACGACAAACACATCTGAAGTAATACAAGTCGTCTTGACCCTCACCTCTCCGCGCCATACCTCAGTTCACCTGCGATCTCGGGGACCAGCCAGGATTGTTGGTGGCAATGGGCCCGACGCCGCCTTCGACAACACTGTCAAGCTCCAGCTCCAGGGTAGGGTGCGCTTCCGTGTCTTGCAGCACCCACAGCGCCACTGCGACCGTACTGCCGTCCAACCCTCGCGTCAGCTCAAGTTCACGTTTCTCGACCGAGCGCAATGCTGAGAGAAGTGCACCACTCACTTGTTGCCGTTGTAGTCGAGAATCCCCGGGGGGACCGGGAAGCGCGTCTGCGGCCCATAGTCCGCCGCTCTTTTCCCGAACTTCCACCCGTTAACGAACAGGAGCGCGCGGTACGGCGCCAGCTCCTGCTCGACGTGGAACTGGAAGCTCATCGCAGCGTCGACGCCCTTCGGGACATCGAGCGCAAAGGTCGTAACGAAGAACCCCACGCCCGCCTTGCCGTCCGGGAGGCCGTAGAAGAGGGCGCGAGGTGTCCACTGGTCGGAGATGGGGAAGGAGGGGAGGTGCCAGCCCTCGCGCTCGCCGTAGAGCCCGCCTTCGTTGAGCCCACCGCGGACTCTGTCGGGGAAGCTACGAGGGAAAGACAGAGTCAGAGATCGAGACAATCTAGGGATGATTGCGGATACGAAACGTACTTCTCGTAACCTCCGAGCTTGCCCTGGACCTTCCATGTCGAGAAATTTCCGATGCCTCCGACGAGCTCGAACCCGCGAATACCGCGATCTGATTTCTCTGAATGCGACGTGGTTGTTCATATCATTCAGATAGTGACAGGCAGAAGGAGGACTTACGGTTTGTGCCCTCGTCGTTCCCCATGTGGTCTTGCAGGACCGTGACGACGTTGTCCTCCCCGGCGATGACAGAACCGTTCGGGAAGGCGAAAAGTGCGTTCGCATCGCCAGCAGCGGTATCCGCAGTCACAGAGTCGATGAACACGTCGTTGATCCACACAGAAGCGGCAAACGCTAGCGAGCAGTAAGTCAGTTTACTATCTCGAGGACGGCATTGCAGACGAAATGGTACGTGCCTGTTCCTCCGTTGATGCTGAGATTCGCCGCAGTCTCAGCGCCGGTGGCATTGAAATGCCCGCGCCAGATGATGTTGTTCTCGCAGCTATGAGTGGCCGGTGTGAGGATCATTGACATACAGAACGTCGCCGCGTACTCACAAGCCATAGTCACATCCTAGAAAGACCAACCAATAAGTCCCACAGCAGAGGCAGTTCAGCATGTACAAACTCACCATAGAGCACCCGCCCGTCTCCAAACAACATCCCCTGGGTGATGTTCGTCGACGTGTGCTCCGCGACCACCCATTCCGAGTCGTCGAACCCCGCCTTGACCTCCGGCAAGCTGTCCGCATACCTCCACCCGCCGAGCTTCGGCACCGTGACCGTCCTCACGACCCCGCCCAGCGTCAGCCTGCCCCTCAGCACGCCCCTCCCATCGCTCTCCACCTGCACGCGCTCCCCATTCCACGTCACCGCCCTGATCTCCGCCGGCGCAACGACCGTCAGCGGCACGCTCGCGTTCAGGTCCCCGCGCAGCGCAAGCGTGCGCCCATCGAGCGTCGCATTGCGCACGAGGTACGGCCCGCCGACGAGCACCGTTTCGTTCGTCCCGAACTGCCAGAAGCTCTCCAGACCCGACACCGTGCTCCCGGTTGGCGACCGGATCGTGGGCGCCCAGAACGTCGCAGCCGTGACGGGGTCTGCGAACAACACGAGCTGCGCGTCCGAGTCCCACACCGTCACCAGCCCCCTCGCGAGCCCCGCACGCACCGTCACAGTCGTCGCCCCCTGCTCGTCGGCGTCGGTGTACCCAAGGTGTGCGCTGGACGCACGCCTCCCATGACTCCCCGCGAGGACGAGCGCGGCCTCGTGGTCCTGTCCAGCGTCGCCCGTGAGGAAGAGCACGTCGCGCGCCCCAATCGTCCCCGCGAAGAACACCGTCGCCGTTGTGTGCAGCACGCTCCCGTTGCGCCCGAAATCGTAGTCGGTCATGATGAGCTTGCTCTGTCTCCCGTCGAGCGCGATCGCGCCGAACGTCTGCGGGAGGTCGAGCGTCCCTCGCGCGGCAGAGGGGAGCGTGACGCGGAAGCGCGTCGAGGAGAGCGCGCTCGAGTTCGCGTGCCGCGCGATCAGGAAGCCCGTGCCCGTGTCCGGGTTGCGCAGGTACGTCGCGAACGTCTCCGAATCATCCTCACTGTCACCGGCAAGGGAGGTGATGTTGACGCCGGGGATGGCGGCGGGGCCGACGAGGGTGTCGCCGACCCAGTCGGTCTTGCGGAACTGGGGGGAGGAGCGGAGGAAGAGCGCCTGGCGCTTCATCTCGTCGTACTTCTCCCAGAGCACGCGCGTCTCCTTGATTGCGGCGCTGTAGTCGTAGCTCGTGTATGCGCCCGGGTAGTTGATCCCGCCCCAGTTAGTTCCGCTGAGGACCGGGGGGAGGAGGGGGTAGATGGGAAGTTAGCGCCTGAGGGGGGGAGGGGCAGGGGGAGGCGGCGCGTACCCGTAGAACATGTACACGGAGTGCATCTTGACGTTGGCGGCCCAGTTGTTCTTGTAGAAGACGTCCTCGAAGTCGGGCCCGATGCGCGCACGGCACACGTCGTACCCAGGCCCGCCCCAGTAGTCGTGGGACCCGCCTGCGAGCGTGAGCATTCCGAATGTCAGCGACCTCCTCTTAGCCTGATCCAAAGAGAAAGAGACACCCGGCGAACCTTGGAACTCGGGCATGTAGAATGGGCGTGTTGGGTCGTTGACGGTGTGGTACGTATGGTAGTTGGTCTGGATGGGGCTCCACATGGAGCCGTTGGTGCAGTTGAAGTGATTTGGGTAGTCGTCCTGCCGCGAAGACATTAGCACGACGCATCGCATGAGAGCGGAGCTGGACACGCACCAGGCCGTAGATATCGGGAGCTCCCGTCCCGTTGATGAAGTTCAGCCTTTCGCCAGGGTCATTGTACGTCCTGCCGGCATCGAGGTTAGCGAGGTTATCACGAACGGGGTAGTCAAAGATGTCGATTCTGCGCTCGCTTCGACAAGCGATTCTGTGTCGCTTCGCCGACACCGAAGCGTCCTGAGAATCGAGTGAGGTTTGACCACCCCATGTCCCCAAGTCGATTCTGGTGTGGCTTCGGAGAGGCGATTCCGTCTTGATGGATCCATAGCGCCCGTTGATGGGGGGAGATACGGGCGATGAGGGGCGAAGCGAGTGGGGGCGAAGCGGCTTCGGGGGTGCGGTGCTACTTCAGAGTAGCACCGGCGATTCTGCTCGATTCTGCCAGAATGGAGTAGAATCGTCGCTTCGCCCCCATCGAAGCGACTCCCGAAGCGACTCCCCGAAGCGACCACCGAAGCTGCATCTTTGACTACCCAAATATCGAGGAGGGATGGACTCACAAGGGAACCACAACGCCGTTCGACCGATATTGCTCTTCAAGGTCTGCGAAGTATTCGGCGTTGATTTCCGGGGTTTGAGAGTACTCGTTATCTGTTGGCAAGACGGTCCGTTAACTCAGCTAAGTTTCCTCCAGCCGACGACTCTCACCAATCTGCACCACTGTGATGTTACGAGCCCTCGATCAACGTCAGTCAGACAATACAAGAGAGGCGAAGCTCACGGAGGATCGGCCCGCCCTCAGTGACCTGGTTCGGCTTGACCGACTCGATGATGTGTGCTGCGTAGGGCTGGTATGCAGCGTTCCAAGACGTGGTGTTGACCCGGACGTCGCCCTCTACCAGGCTCGTGGCCCAAAGGGCGAGCCCGCCAGCAGTTGTCTCTGCGTTGATCTGCGTAGAGGGTGAGTTTATGCACGTGTTTCCGCACGCAAACACTCACATAAGGCCCTGGCCGGAGGATTACGAAGATTCCGGCAAGTTTCGCAGCATCGTAGATAGGCTGCAGTGCTCTCCAATCTTCGAAATCGAAGACGCCGGGCGCGGGGTTGGTCAATCCCCCTATGCAAGCGTTAGCCTTGATCGGTTTCGATGGTGGTGGTTGAAAGTTAAATTCTTACAGTGGATGTAAATGCTAGACGTTTAATTTATTCATCAGCGCGCATAGTCACGGTCTAATAGGGCATGCGTACCTGACGGCATTTAAGCCTGCAGCGACCATTTTCTGGAAGATGTCGAGCCACAGGTCGGGCACAGGGAGCCGAAATGTGTGGAACTCCCCCGAGCTAAAAGGAATCGACGTTAACGTCTTGCACGAAAGATCGGCCCAAGGAGGTCCACTCACTAGACGAACATCCTCTGATCGTGGAGGAACAGAGTATAGTTGTCCCACTGAACGACGTCAGTGAGACCGTTGGACTTCCTCGGGGGGTCAGCAGCAAGCGTCACCGACTGTCCCCGTACCGCTTCGGCAGTGTTCAGCAGTACGAAGGACAGAGCCCCGAGCGCAGAGCACCCCCAACGAACACATCGATGTAGCAGCATCGTAGCGTCAAGGCCGTGCTCGTCCTGCAGTCCACCACCCAGGCCTCCTTATATCCTGCACGTAATTGGTCGTCATGATGTGGAAACTGCCCTAAATCCCGTCTGGTGGCTCGCCCGCCAATAGACGACGGTCATGGGTCGCTCGTCTCCTGGGTAGAGCGCACGGCAGGCGGACCGTCTGCACACCCCAACACATCACGCAGGCCCCGTAGTCTGGAGAGTAGCCGTGGACGAAAGATGATGCGAGTGTATCTCGAAGAGAGCGGCGTTGTCTCGAGGTGCATGCGGTGAAACTTCGGGCACGTTCGTTAGCACCTGATCGTCGCCCACTTCTTGGACTCACCAGAGGAGGCACGCCTCGGGGTTAGAGGGCGGTGCGCCGTCTTCTTTGCCCGTTCTCCGTGCGACGGTCTAGGTACGAACACTCGGTTGGCTTCTTCGCGCCATCGAGGCGAGGCACTTCGGTGGTCATGCAACGAAAGGCGGGCCCGAGTAGCGACTGAAAATGCATGGGCGTGCAGTCTGAGAACCAGTTACGGGGAGGTTCTATATCCTGGGAACGTTAGAAGTTAATGGCAAACAAGGGTAGGGTATAGGCAAACATAGAATACTGGAAAACCGGTTCGAGGAATTTACCTCGCTTATACCCACCCTCCACTATACATACACTCTAGAAAAGCATGAAATAGGTTTATAGCGCACAAGGTAAGTGTTTGACACTGTAGGGTGCCAGTAACACTGGCAGTGTTGGATGGACGTCATGGAGTGGAGGAGAGAGGCAGAAACGTTGGGACCGCTCATGCCTGCGCGCTACGGCAGATCCCGCAATCGTCATCACCACCGCTCGAGCTTGCCACTTGGGTTGAATCCGTACTGTAACTCAACCAGCGATTTCAAGTTCCGTATGCTCTAGTCTTCGTATGAACTGCTCTGCTGGCCATTGCATGTTCTTGTGCTTTCGTGCAGAGCAAGCAAAATCTCGTCGTGGACCAGCGCATCAGTGAGTCTGGCCTTCTGGAATTTCTGACCACTGGTCTCCGCTGGCGTCCCGAGCTGGGTCATATGCATATCGACAACTGGAACTATTGTGAGTGAGTCTTCTACCTTTTACCTGCGGCTATCTCTGATTAAATGCCACAGTTATTTCACTATGATTCTTTTGCCCTGCATTCACAACGACCACCCGGGTGTTTGACTAAACACCTAGCGGGATTCCGTCTGCCACGATAAGTTGCTGGGCGGGTCGACATTGTTTCACGTGAATAGAAGTGGCCTCAGAAAGTCCGGAATATATCTCATGGAGAGTATGAGAACATGCTCGCGTACCTCGACCTTCTGGGAAGACAAAAGACGATGGAAGTCCTGGGCGGCGACTCGGCCACGGAAGCTGCACATGAGAGCGGTCAGGCGCCATCGTGCGTGACCTCGACGCTCCCGCATATCCGGCCGCCTACCTAGATTGAAGCCTATCCCGCCGGCCCGCCCCCATCAAGAAGTCGAGAATATGTCATACATCGAAGCGTCTCCAAACGTACGTCACCCAGTTCGTTCGATATAAATCCGGAGCTAACGTCCATGAACTCCCTGTAAGCGTCGTGCAGCGCGCCGTCGAAGTCATAGTCATGCTTTGGCACCGGCCCTCGTCATGGGCCTCCCATGCACTGCTCGTCCTGAGCCTCTTCCTCTCCGCAATCCCTGTCTCGCTCTCTGTCGGCTCGGCAACCGTGCTCGCAGACCCACCCCGCAAGTCGAACGGCTTGACTGATGCCGTCCAATGGGACAACTACTCTTTATTCGTGAATGACCAACGCATCTTCCTGCAGTGCGTCTACCAGTCCTCACTTCCAAACAAACACGATCTGACGGTGGTGGCCACCCTCCAGTTCTGGAGAGTTCCACACTTTCCGCCTCCCGGTGCCAGACCTCTGGCTCGACATCTTCCAAAAGATGGTCGCCGCAGGGCTCAACGGCGTCAGGTACGTCCCGTCCTTCACCTCTATCTGCCCCCAAAGCTGAGTGCAAGTTATCGGTGACCAATAGCATCTACATCCACAGTACGTAGTTCCGTCGAACATGACAGCCAGATGGACGAGCGGTACTTGACGCGTCGCGTTCTCAGTGGGTGCGACGAACCCGTCGCGCGGCGTGGTGGACTTCGACGACTGGCGGGCGCTACAGCCTATCTTCGATGCTGCGAAGCTGGCCGGCATCTTCATCGTTCTTCGACCAGGTAATTTCGGCCCCCTGCATTCGTGGTCCCGTCTCTAATCCCCATGCCCCCTTAGGACCATACGTGCGACATCCATTCAATTTCATGGTTAACGTGCACTAATGTCCTCGCTTCAGATCAACGCAGAGACGACTGCTGGGGGCATCGCCCATTGGATCACCAGCGAAGTCGCTGGAGAACTCAGGACGAACGCAACCGACTGGACCGCTGCGTACGAACCATACATCTCGGGTATCATCGACGCGGTTGTGCCGAACCAAGTCTCCGAGGGGGGGCCGATACTGTGTGCGTTTTCAGCTCACTGGCGACTGTATTCAATATGCACTGACCGTCCTCGGCTTGCCTTTTTCTTATTCCTATAGTTGTTCAGATCGGTGAGGCGTCACAGAGATGTATCTGTATCCGCGGCAGAGACGCTAACGCTCGAGCACAGACAACGAGTTCAGCCAGACGGCTTCTCACGCGGCATATTTCGCCCAGCTCGAGGCGCAGTACCGCGATGGCCAAGTCGTGATCCCTCTGTACGCTCGCGATTGCTTCTATCGCACACATATGCTGAGTTGGCGTCGTGCAGGACGTACAACGACCCGTTCGAAGGGCGCAACTTCATCAACGGGACAGGTGCTGTCGACATCTACGGCCTCGTCAGTCATTTTTATGCTCCTTCTAGTTGGTATCGTTTACGACGAGCGGTGCAGGACAGCTACCCGCAAGGCTTCGACTGCTCGAACCCTACGCACTGGTCGCCCGTGGACACGAGCTACCACTCGTACCACGAAACCAACAACCCTGCCGAGCCGTGGTACATGCCGGAGTTCCAAGGTGCGCCCGCGCCCCATCGTCTGTTCCCCCCGAATACTTGCATATGCCTATAACGCCATTTTCTGGGAGCAGGTGGCTCGTTCGACCCTTGGGGAGGCCCTGGATACGACGCGTGCGAAACCCTCACTGGACCGGCCTTCCAGGACGTGTTCTACAAGCACAACTGGGCTGCGAACGCCAAGCTCGTCTCCTACTATATGCTCTACGGGTAAGACCCCGACATACAGATACCGGAGATATTTGTTTGTGCACGCTGACCGTACTCCTCAGGGGAACGAGCTGGGGAGGCTTCCCATTCCCCGGCGTTTACACCAGGTAAGCGATTCCGACATCCTCGTCCCCCCCAGCTCGCCACTATCTGAATCTGACATGACGCGCACATATCCAGCTACGACTACGGCTCGGCGATCCGCGAGACCCGCGCCCTGTCCGACAAGTTCGACGAGCTCAAGCGCCAAGGCATATTCCTCCGCTCCTCCCCTGAGTTCCGCAAAACCGACTGGATCGGGGACACCAGCACCGGCATCCCGGGCGTGACCCTCAACGGCAGCGCGGCCTTCGTGACGCTGCTGCAGAACCCGGACACGCGCACCCAGTTCTTCATCGCCCGGCAACTCGACTCGACCTCCACGTACGTATCCCATCCTCCTCCCTCGTCTGAAAGACGCCCTCCGACTAAGCAAGCCCTCCTTGCAGAGGAAACACTTCATTCACCCTCACAGTGCCCTCCTCGCAGGGTACCCTGACACTCCCGCAGACGACAGGCGTGATCGCGCTCACCGGCCGCCAGAGCAAGCTCATCATCACCGACTACACCTTCGGCGCCGCCGGCGCCCTCCTCTACACCACCGCCTCCATCTTCTTCGCGGGCACGATCGGCGCACGCGACGTCCTTTTCCTCTACGGCGACGCAGACCAGTCGCACGAGTTCGCGCTCACCCTCACCGGCTCGGGCACGCGCGCGTCCTCCTCGCGCCTCGAATTCATCGACTCTTCCCCAGCAGCGGGCATCACGACCGTCGCAGTCGGCCCGGGGGCCGCGGGGCTGCTCACGGTGTGGGAGTCGCCCGCGCAGCTCGTCCTCTTCGCGGACCCGGGCACCGCCGCGACGTTCTGGGCGCCCCCGATCCCGTCCACGGGCTCCAACGCCGCGTTCTGGCAGTTCGGCACGAACGCGACCGTGCTCGTCGGGGGGCCCTACCTCGTCCGCAACGCCACCCTTTCAAATGGGGGGCGCACGCTCGCGCTGCGCGGCGACCTGAACGCGTCGGTCCCGCTCACGGTCGTCGCGCCTCCCGCGGTGCGCGGGGTGACGTGGAACGGGGCACGTGTGGGCGTCCGCGCGCAAGGCGCGATGCTCACGGGCAGGCTCGAGCTGGGCGCGAGGGTGGGGAGGTGAGCTTGCCGAAGCTGCAGGGGTGGCGCTTCGCGGACAGCCTGCCGGAGGTCGCGGGCGGGGCGGGGTTCGACGACGAGGGATGGACGACCGCGAACAAGACGACGACGAATATCAATTTGAAGCCGGTGTTTGGGGACGGGCGGGTGCTGTATGGTGAGCTGGTTTTTTTTTCGATCCGCGGGCGCAGTTTGGACGAGGCTGACGGGGCGTCGTGCTTTTAGGATGCGACTATGGGTTGTGCGTGCTCGCGCGCCAGCGTTTGTTTGTGATGTGTGTATACGTTGTGCTCACGCTTCGCTTCGCCTTTGCAGCTGTGAGGGCCATGTCCTCTTCCGCGGCCACTTCAATGCCACCGGCGCCGAGACCTCCGCGAACCTCACCATCTACGGCGGATCTGGTACGGTCCTTGTCGTCCTCGCCCAGCTTGTCGCTCCAGCGTAGCTGACACCTACCCCTTCCTCTTCTTCCTGTGTGCAGCGTTCGCCGCGTCCGTGTTCATCAACGACCAATTCATAAGCACCGTCTTTAACGGCGGCGACAACGTCAACGCCGCCTTCCCCTTCCCGAACGGCTCCGTTGTCCCCGGGCAAGACAACGTGGTGACCGTCATCCAGGACAACATGGGGAACGACGAGGACTCGAACGAGAAGTCCGCGCGCGGCATCGCCGGCTTCTCCCTGGCTGGTGGCACCTTCGGCACATGGAAGGTCCAGGGCAAAGTTGGCGGGTACACCGAGTAAGCGTCGACATCTGCCCTCCCCCCTCTTCCTCCTCCTCCCCCCAACTTGCCGCAGCTGACCCACGCGACGACACGCACAGCTTCCCGGACAAGGTGCGCGGCGTGATGAACGAGGGCGGGCTGTTCGGCGAGCGCGAGGGCTGGCACCTGCCTGGCTTCGACACGTCCGGCCCCGGCTGGACCGCGCGCGAGCTATCCGCGGGCCTGCCGAGCGGGGGCGCGGGCGTCGGGTTCTTCGTGACGACGTTCGAGCTCGCGTTCCCCGTGGGCACGGACGTGCTCGTGAGCTTCCAGTTCGAGGAGACGAACACGCAGGCGTACCGCGCGCTCCTGTTCGTGAATGGGTGGAAGTTCGGCAAGGCGAGTGCTTGTTGTCATGCACCTGGCATGGCAAATTTACATTTACTTACCTGTTTCTTGACGGTTGACAGCGCGTCGCGAACGTCGGCCCGCAGACGAGGTTCCCCGTCCCGCAGGGCATCCTGGACTACAACGGCAAGAAGTGAGTAACACGGCCGTGTCTAGCAATGCGCACGATGGGAAGACTAACCGGCATGCACTTCGCAGCACGGTCGCGGTGGCGTTCTGGGCGCTGGACAACACCGCGGTGTCTCCGAGCTTGGAGCTGGCGATCGATGCCGTCCTGGACGGAGGTGTGGGCCCCATCGCTACGAACAACCCCGTCTGGGAAGCGCGTTCGTGATTTGACATGTATCTGGAGCGAGTATGACGAATGTACGATGTACGAGACGGTAAGTATATGGTGACCTCCTGCGCTGGTCGTTGATCGTGTGGGCCGTGTGAACAGCGCTGAGTGCACCGCTCGCTGGGAGTCTGGGATGAGCTTCGTATTTGCATGGAAAACCCGGCACACACGCTGCACACAGCATTCACAGGCGACTTCGATGATCCCAGTCCTTGTATGTTGCGTTCTCCGTCGAAGGCACCTGGTTCGACCACTCTGCATTGGAATTCGTGGAGCGTAAGGTGGGTGGTAGTGGAGCAATGAGGGGCCGTGAGGAAGTTGAGGACTCGCGGATGTGCACACCGGTTTGGCGGCGGGCCTCGACCACCTTGACATTGACCGCCGGGGATGCTTCACCCCAGGCTTCAAGCTACCTTGATCATCCTTGATCATACAGACATATCTGCCGTGAGTACCTTGCTCCATGTCTTGTACCGAAACAAATCATTGGTGCTCATCTGTAAACTTGGCACCAGGCGAATTTCATTGAAGTCCCAGAGTTAATCGGGTAAGCTGGCAGCTCGTCGGAGAGGCGTATGTACTCGTCACTTGTTGGTGGATCCGCAACTTAACGTTGATCAATTCAAATAGCTGTAGATGCCACTGTAAAGCTTATACTACTGCACCCAGAAGCTTTAAGCCGGATCAACCAACAGTGTTCAAGTGCTTTGGAAGAGGCTCCTAGGACGCCCGTTCAAGCCTGTTTGGCAGAAGTAAGTTTTCTCCATAGAGCTGTCGAACAACGGCGATGACTGCCTCTTTCAGACTTGCAACCTCATGCACAGCGCTGGGATCATGTCAGATTCGACATCCTTCATGCCAATGCCATCAGAGTGAATCACGCGTGAAAGCTTTGGGGTGATGAGCCGACGATGGCGGTCCTCAAAGGCGACATCATCATCTTTGAGCCGATGAGCCAATTTTACGTTCTCGTCAAGGCCCTGCCGATCTAGTGGTGTTAGAGCGTCGGTGAATCGAAGGCAAGTTTTTCATCTGTTGTTGCTAGACTACTCGTGCAAGATTGGTGACCTCTTAACCCCACTCCCACTCCAGCACCGCTGCATCTGGTACCAAGGCCACCAACCTACTACAAGACTTCTGCGCAACCCTGAGCGTCTCGAGATGCCCTTCTCTCTCAGGCGTTCAACCGCAGAATTTGGCATGAGTCAGTCGCAGGCACCTCGTCGGAGCTCGGAAGTGCCTTTTGGAAATTAGAGGTGCTTCTCCAGCCGCTGCACTGTCTAAAGCTTCCTTGAGCTGATCGTCAGGCCTAGTCGTCCACTATTGCAAGGGCAAATACAAGGCTTCTCTCACCGCAGACCCGCCAATGTCGTTATTCCTCTGGCACGCAGCAACAACATCTCCACCCTCCTGTTTATCGTCTCGGTTTCCAAGCTCAAGAGTCAAGATCCGACATCAGTCCGGCGTCACTCAATGGCGCATTGATCTCTGGCCTAGGTCCTTCCATTCCATCAACGCGGTCTCCAAAGACTCATGCGGCGCCCGGACGTACCCAAACCGCGCTCTCCGACTCGAACCACCGTCCCCGCACTCGCTCCCGGTGGTACGCCTCTTCTCCAGTACGGGGTCGGATGCCAATCGCCCCCACAACCACAAGTCAACTCACGATCGCTGTCTCACACCAGGGCTCCCCAGCCACCGGGTCTGTAGGACGACGCGAGGCGAGACGAGGTGATCGGGCATCGCCTTCCTGGGAGCGCGTCGCGTAGAGAGCTGCAGCCATCATTCCGATCCCGGTTTCGGAGCTTGGCTGGGCAGCGTGACCTGGACATGGACTTTGTCCCACACAGGCGACAGGTCGGCGGTGGTGACTTTTCGCAACGGTGGAGGCAAGGTACGTGTAAAGTAGTAGCTGCGCTACGAGCGAGGCGAGTCAGACTTGGCTTCTGTGGAGCGATGACTGCGAGGACCATGACTGTCCCGAGGACCCTCGACAAGGGTGCCACTTTCAAACCTTTGGCGAAGCTCTGGGGGCCATGGATCAGGCCCCAAGAGACAGGCATTGAATTCGTAGCGAATGGCGCGCCCTCAGGCGCCGCTGTGACAGCCGTGGATGGCCGAAGGTAAGGAGATCCGGGAACGGATTTGCGCTGTTCAAGTAACCGCATCCTACGTTAACTTACGTATTCGGGGATCCGGACGCCCTGCTGATCGTTGTAGCTCAAGCATTTTTCTGACATCTTTGGCACCCCCAGCCATCGTCCACAGTCCCTCATGGGGTATACGTAAATCGCCGGTGCTCCGCCTGCTGGGTCGGATCGCCCGTCGAAGCGCAGCTCAATTGAAGGTGGGTACTCCGCACCCAATTTTCAAAACTGTTCGCTTATTTCTACCGCCCGAAGGGCTTCTCCCAGGAGACAACATGCTGGCCCCCTCGCCGCCAGCCTGAGTTCATCTTGCTTACTCTTCTCACACCCCCTTCTCCTGCTCCGAACCCCCACCATGTCCTCTGGCGCGGCTTCTTTGCAGGCGGCCCACGTTGAAGAGAGCAGGCCCGCCTCCGTGGCGCCGTCCGCTACCGAGACTGTCGCGGTCTCGACTCGAGCAGTCCCCGGTCCTTCTGTCGAAAAGGACGTCGACGTTCGGGCAGAAAACCGGAAGGACTTTGGTTTCCTCCCGATCCCAAAACGCGTCCGGTACGACCCCGAGCGCCCGTTTCACTTCGGGCTGCTCATGAACGTCATCTTCGGCGTCGCAAGCACGTTCAGTATGTCATTTCATCTGGCAGTTCCTGCTGCTTCTTTGGCTATGGAGCTCGCACTAACGAACAGTCGCAAAGCCGTCAGCAACCTGTATTACTGCCAGCCGCTGCTGAGTAAGTGTGTTTCGTTCTGGTCCTCCTTGTTCTCCTGTGCTCTGTGATCGTCCAGTTTACCGGTTACCCGTCGATCATTCGGCTCCCCTTTTGATCCTTGGCTTTTCCACACCCGTGGACAAATCGTTCTGTGTTCGTCTCGGCGCTCTCTGTTTTTACCTGTCTCCTTGCCATGTCTACAGTCT
>CM035308.1:4053052-4144226 GCA_002900995.3 Ganoderma boninense | reverse complement strand
GAACAAAAACCCATTGTGAGAGTGCGACGCGAATATCGCCTTCTCCCGGAACAGCTGACGCTCATGACAAAAAAATCGGGCTGATTCGCGCACTGGCTTGCGAGTGCAAGCTCTCCACATCACCAGGACCCAAATATCCCGAAACGTAGACAAGGAGGCGTCTGTTTTTGGAGCTCGTGTGATGGGCATGCATATCGAACTTGACGTCGTCTCCTCGCTTTTTGGTCGTCTCGGAGGATTTGGCGGGCGCGCGTCCCTATCTCAGAGCTATACGTCGCCCGGCGGGCGTTGTTCCATGAAGAAAACTATTGACTCATTGGCGGATGATATTTCCGAGCGGCTAGGGCTTAAAACAAAAAGGCATAGCGTATGATAATCTGAGATCCTACGACAAATCAAATAAGTCAGCGGCGGATAACGATCTCGAACTCACAGGACCACTCACAGCGTTCACAGACTGTCCATCTTAATCTACATCAACACATTTCAGTTCCACGCGATGCGTGGCGACGAAGCCAAGGCTCAGCTTGCAAGGCTCAGGCAAGGTGCCTCCCGGTGCCTCCCACATCATCGAACCTCATCGAACCGTCCGGCTTGAGCAGTATCGGACCTCGGGCTTGGTGCTCGCATCTGGGAAATAGCCCGAAACCCTGAGCCTCCTTCCAAATAGACCGGACGCCAGGCATGACGCCGGGAAGTGCAAAGCCATTTTATTAGAGTCAAGGGTTAGTATGTTGAGATCGCAGATTCGTGGATGTCGGGCTCACCTCCAAGGTAAATGGCGTCTTCTCTTCAGTTGAATGTGATCATGAGCATACAGTGCCTTGTCCACCAGCTGGCGGATAAATGGTAAAGTTGCGACAATAGTCACACTGGGAGTCCTGCAGTTTTTCCCTGGCATATATCCGGTGAGAAACATGGAGCCGACGAGAAATTCGACTGGGTCATAGCCGTTTGAGCGTGGAGCTGTTGACGATTGTTTGATGGCAGAGAAACGACGGACTCACTTAACACGACATTATTGGTGCTGGTAAGACCCGGGAAAAAGAAGTCTAGTTAGAGTCGAGTGGCAAGCAAGTCATGGGTCCAGCACACGGAGTCAACTGTCATGATCAGAGAATGACTAGTAGCTGCTACTGCCGGTGGTGGTGGCAGTCACCATAAGTATTTACGCATGTTTACTTTTGGTGGCAATGCAACCGAACGACAGCCAGCTGCTCTTATCTTGCTCCAGACCCCCGCTGCTTTGTCCTCCCTTGACGAAGTTCCAGGCTGGTTGAAAACTCACTAGGATCTGCAGGCCAGGGATACCAAGCTTTTTAGCGGAATGAATTCAGTGAGTCCCCTTGTCAGTCAAATTCCTCAACGCTAACGCATAGACCAGCACAGGGCGTTGAGTATCTCCGTCGATTGCGGATTGTCATCGCCCACATAGCCAGTCTGTCGGCTGAGAGACGTATCCACACCTGCTGACAGTTTACTCTGGTATATGATCTATGCGTTCAAGGTACTGTAAGTCGATTGAATTTGAACTGTATCCATATAACCGTGCGCTCATCCAACCGTCTCCTTGCAGGCTGTAAAACTTGACTAGTCTGACTGGCATACCGGCGAGCAAGACACAAGGCGTTCAAATCTGCCTGTAGGATAGCAGATATCTCGGTTTGATGCTGAAATCCTCATGCTTCTGGTTAGTTTCAGCACGATCCATCGCTGCCGCGACGCTCATACGGTGGGTCGAGCATATGCATTGTTTGCCCATCGTCAACGGGGTATGTTCGTTTCGTGAGCCTTAGAGATCCCCAATGGAAATCTTCAAACCCAACGTCGTCGCCGCAGCTGAACAACACACCTGGCACTATCCCCTTCTGATTTTGAGATTTCTCAGAAGTCCTAACACGAGCGTGGAGTTCAAACTGCTGTTCCGCCGCCAGCCATGCATGAATGTTGTCCTATACCGCAGACATTTGACTCGAAGCTCGAAGCGACGCAGTGGATTACCAGATATGTTCCACAGATAGCTGAAGGAAAACAGGCTCGACGGATGTACCTCTGTGCGTCCTTTCGGCCGACTCGGACTCAGACTGTCGTGATCAGCCTGAGCCTGGGGACACGCCGAGTTTTTGTGAAAGTTGTGCGACCGCGGTAGACATGGCAAAGCTGTTTACTGAAACATTAGTAGGAATCCGACTCAGGCGACTCATACCCACGTTTTCGTAAAATGTCGACAAGGCTAAGGCCCCGTTCGGTACGTCGGATAAGAGTAGGATAGGGTTGGATTAGCTGAAAAAGCGCCGGCGTCGCTAGCCCGGTGGCGCAGAATACGGCTGAGTAGGATAGGATTGTGGTCGAGCAACAGACTGTCCGTCACCACCGTTGTCACGTCCGAGCCCCGCCTTACGTGGCGCCCAATAGTACAGTAGCATCCCGCATCCCTTGTCACCGTATTCGATGCCCTCCCTTCATACCCGGGCTGCTCTCGAGCGTGCACAACGCTACCGCCTACTACGTGACCGGCGTAGACGAGTCCTCGCTGGTATTACTGCTCTTGCCGTATCGGCTTGTGCAATTCACCTCGCTGGTCCCATCCTACTTCGCCAACCGCAAAGCACCTCGATTCTGACGGGAAGTCTATACCTACAAGAGCTTTGCAGTGGCAATCCTCAAACATTTTACGATGTCCTTGGAATGTCACAGCCTATCTTTTGGAACCTTCACTCCGAACTTGTGACCTATGGTGGCCTTCGTACTACGCGTTCAGTATCAGCTGCGGAGAAGCTTGCAACATTTTTATACCAGTGCCAAACCGGGGTTTCTATCCGGGCACTCAAGAATCGGTGGCAACATAGTGCCGATACAATCAGTCGGTATGTTACTTGTATTGAACTCATATCCATCATTCCGGGCTTCATGTGTACTACATTCAATATTAGCAACTTTCACCAAGTCCTTGAGGCAATTGTGTCTCCCGGTTTCTACAGAAGACATGTCTATCTCCCACCCGACGAGTGCCCCCCCGAGATCCGAGAAAATCCCAAACTCTATCCCTACTTTGAGGATGTGCGTGCCACTGTCGACGGCTCCTTATTTGCAGGCCACTTCCGCGCCAATGTGCATGCAAGGTACCGCTGCCATAAAGGTGCGATAAATATCGTCGGGCTTGGTACAGCTTCACTGAACTCAGTGCATATATAGGTTTCTTGGCGCAAAATGTCCTTGTCTGTGCAACATTTGACATGCGGTTCTGCTATGTCTTGGCTGGCTGGGAAGGGAGTGCGGCAGATGGACGAGTGTGGGATGATGCACGGCGGAGTGATCTCCACATACCTGATGGGCGATACTACTTGGGTGATGCAGGATTTCCATCCTGTGATGCATTGCTGGTTCCATATCGAGGTGTACGGTATCATTTGAAAGAGTGGGCATTGGGAAGTCAACGGTGCGTATGCTCCAACATTAGGTGTATTTTGAGGCAAGCTTTGATTGGAAAATGTTATAGGCCACAGAATTGCAAAGAACTCTTCAATTTACGACATGCTACTGCACGCAATGTTGTCGAGCGCATCCTAGGTACCTCAAAGCGGGAGTTTCCACTTATGATACAGGCCCCAGAATACAGCGCACCAACACAAGCAAAACTCGTCTGTGCAACATTTTGCATGTTCAACTTCATTCGACCACGAGGCAGTGCAACAGAGGACAGGCAGGGTGCTCAGCGGTTTCACACAGTTGAAGGTGTCGAGGTTGAGGTCGGGGATGGTGGCGAGGTACCCATTGTGCCAGGAAGCCTTGGGGGACATGTCAGTGAGCAAGAGAAGGACCGTGCTGACGCTCGACGTGATCACATTGCAAAGGCGATGTGGGAGGACTATGTAGCATACATGGCAGACGAGTTCCCAATCAGGCTGTAGATTCTTGCAAGTTCAGGTTACATCAGCAATAACAATATCTAGACAGTCGGCACCTCATCCAGCTCCGCCTGCAAGTACCCGGCACGAAGCTCATCATGACCAGCAAGGGCCATGTACGCATCAGCCACAGCGGTGTTCTTGCGGATGTGCTTGATCAACTTCACCTTACAACGAGGAGTCAGACCCACACCTGCATCAACAGCAAGCGTGGCAACTGCTTCCATGCGTCGCTTCGGAGAGGACGGGGAGTCAGAAGGGGTATTGACGGGCTCGACCAGAGCATCCTTGATGTCACCAACGGCGCGCGTCAGCTGATCAAGACTATCAGCGGTGGTGGCTTTGCCGTTGTGCTTGCGTGCACGTTGACTTGGAGATGTGCCAGAGGTAGGTGACGTGGCGCGCTTGCGAGAGGGGGGTGCCGGTGACGCAGACGGGGAGCGTGATTCACGCTACGCAAAGTACACAGTGGAAGTTGGATGTTGGAATGCTGTCCCAAGATATAACACATTCAAACTCACCAAGACACCCTCCAAGTCCAGTTCCTTCTCACCACCATGGCCATCGTCCTCACCGGGGTGATAAGCGCCCTCTCCGGTGGCAGCTGTGCCGTCCACGAGCGAACAGATGTCGTCGTAGAGCGGGAATGGGGTTTTCTGCCATTTTTTGGCCTCGGGATGAGCCTACAAAACATGTTGAAATCAATAGTGAAGACCAAGCATCAGGCTGAAACCAAACATACATCAATGTACTTCTTCCAGACATCTACCGGCGCTGTGACGAGATGCTTGCCTTCATCCCAGCCGAAGCCGGAGTTTCCACAGAGACTCTTCATGATAAGAAACTCCCTCTTGAGCTAGAACAGAGTCAGGAATGAAGGATGTACAATAACAGAGCCACAAATTGCACATACCGTGAGGAATCTGTCCTGGACACTCTGCTGACCCTTCGCCTTCCCTCCAGAGACCTGCTCACTCCCAACCAGCGCATTCGCCACAGCCACGTAAGCCTGCTTCTTGAAACCATTTTCCGATTGATTCCCACAGCGAGCCTGTGCAAGAAGAGTAGTGACAAGGGTGCGATCATCCTGGGAGGAATACCGGGCACGCTGAGCCTGAGCCATTGCGACTCGGAGAGAAGTGGGGTGAGAGGAATGTGTTGAACCAGGGAGTGGCAAGCGGGCAAGCTCAGAAATAGCGGTAGGAACAAGGGCGGAATAACCATGATCTATTGAAGCAGGACAAGAGATTGGCTATCACTGGTGGATGACAGCGGGAGGTCGCTCATTGCCCGTCCGCCATCAATGGGGGTGGGCAGCACCCGCTAGCCGACGTCCAGGCGCCCAAGGGTGGCACAGGCGTGCCGACGAGTTATCTGTAGCTGCGGTAGATAATCTGTACGGACTGTAGATCTAAGCGACCCCGCATTCGATCGAATGGCATTATCTTTCAACTCCACGAATGTCCACCATGGTCTTTCGTGTTCTCTACCACTGGAACATGCTTTCTGCACACAAGAACAGTCCGGAGACGCAGAAGCATCGGAATAAATGACAACTGGTAAGTCTATACTGACATGCGCTTCTGACAGATCAATAGAAGCAGCGTGCCATTGTCACGCTGTGGCCGCGCGCCCGGTGCCTGCGCTGGTTCTCCCCCCCCCATCATCGCTGGTTTCTCCCACCCTCACTCCTCATCATCTGAGTCGTAGGTGACCTCCCCCTCATCTCCACTGTAGCCACCAGCGTTGACTCGTGCATCCTTCATTGCAAGATTGGCCTTGGCCCTAACCCGGAGGGAGGCATCGGTGTTGTAGCGCCTCACGGCCGCCCGGAGAGCTCGGAGCTGCTCTTTCTTGCGAGGTAGGTGCGTCTTCAGCGGAATGGCCTTCTGGTCCTTGGGCCCCGTGTCCACCCACTCACGGTGCCAGTCCAGCTGCTCCTCGATGAAAGCTACCGTCGTGGTGGCGCGCTTCAACTGCTGGAGGGACCAGACAGGTACGACTGATTTCAACTTCTCCACGCGTGCGTCCTCCTTCTCAGCGGCAACCTCTCGTAGCTTCCATTTCTTGGCTGCCTCAGCCTGCTCGGCCTCTGCAATCTCCATCTGGTGCTTGCGCTCCCTGCCCGATCCGTCCAGTTCTCGTGTAAAGGCGCGCAAATGCTTCCGGTCCTCAATTGACAGTGTTTGTTCAACGTAAGCTGCTGTCCCATTGCGTCGATACATCACTCGTGCATTGTACTGATCCAATGTGATGTTCGGGGTTTGTCTTGCACCCACTCGATAGGACCCGAGCGCACCTTCATTGGCATCGTTTGTAGCCAGCATCCATGCAAGCGCTCTCTGCTCGGCGGTAAGGCGGTCAATTGCCCCCCCATGGGCGAAGTCAGCAGCGAACCGGATCCAGGTCTCAAGAGCACCCTCGAAGAACTTCACAACAATGGCTCGGAGATGGGGGAGCCTCAGGAGAAGCCTCTGTACGCCTGCGAAGGCGCCGGCGTGGTGCCAGGGCAGATCGTCCAGTGTCGGATGTCTGTAGGAGGGATTCCACTCGAGCAAGAGGTCGGGGGCTTTGATGATGCGCTGGATATGGACCCGGACGCGATCATGCAGCTTGCCAAGCTCGAGGATGTTCGGTCGTGTCGGTGCACGGACGAGTCGCATGTAGGGATGGGAGATGGTCTCGGAGTAGAGCGAGAGCGCACAGAGCTCTGTGAGTGTTGGTATGTCCTCGAGTCCATTCTGCACGTTCCGTTCCATGTGATTGAGACCGTCCCCCTTCTTGTCAGCGAGGGTGCTCAAGAGGTGGCGGAAAAGGTCGAGATAGGCGACCAGATACGAGGCACCGTCACCATGTGTGCTGTAGCGTGTTGCATTGACAGGAGGGAAGGTGAGCAGTTGTCCAAAGTCAGAGGCCTCAAAGTAGTACTGCATCAAATCTTGCTGACCTTTCTTGTCGTTCTTGTGATGGAACGTAGCACTGCAAGCTCGACCAGCTTGGAACCGCCACCGCGAGACTGTTCGATGGCACGTGTCCGTGCAGCGGAATTCCCTGCAGATGCCGCAGCGTCATTGTCTCGGTTCATGAGCAGGATGGGAGGCTCGAGCCCTGCGCCAGCCCAGAACGCCATCATGTGAGTGTTTCCGCCCTTGAAAGCGTTCAGCTCCTTGTGCATGCAACACCCCCCTTGGACGAAGAGATCGGCAAGCGCGCGTTCCTCCTCAGGCAATGCTTGGTAGGCGGCCTCACCCATTTGTTGCGCAACAGCAGCACGGATACTGACGTTCTGTTCTTCGAGCGCCTCCGAAGACAGAGTAGCCCAGATGGCCTCGCCGCCCGCGCGCTCAACGGCTGCATTGCTCTCTTCGGCAAGAGCGAGGAGAAGTTCCGGGAGCGACACTACCTTCATTGCCTCCTCTCCGTGCACCTCCCGGTCAACAGAGGTCTTCCAGGCGAGGATAAGACGGAACAGTTTCTTCTGGTCCTCCGCGTGATCTGTCAGCATGCCAGCAAGTTTCTGAGCGAAGATGCGCCAGTCTGTGGGCGCCTGGACTCCACGCGGGCTAGCATTGTACCAGTCAAAGAACTCGTTGACACGGTCCTTCCAGTGCTGCGCTTGTGTCTCGCTCTTGTGGTCAGGTGCTGATGTGACTCCCAGTGTGCGCAGGATGTGGCTGCTGCCATTGTTCAGGATGAGGTGGCGTGCATCGAACTGGATGTGACGGTGAGAGGTCCCATCGCTACTGATTGTTATAGCTGCGTTAAATAGTTAGGTCCATCTCGTCACGTAGTCAAAGGAAGACTTACTCTTTGCAGATCTAATATCATCCACCACCTGCATTCCTGCTGCTACGCCTCCTTCCTTCATGATACGAAGCATAGAACGACGGCTGATCTCGCCCTCAACCTGTGTTCCAGATGCGTGGGCAATTGCGGTTATTGCTTCATTGATCTGGCAGACCTTCAGACCAAAGCACATCAGGTCGTGCACGAGCGCGCGAATAGGATCCGGGACAACTCCCTTCTCCTTCAACTGCAGCGCGCCACTCAGGTTCCAAGGTGTTTCCTCGCCATTCTCTCTTTTGAATGGTAGCTGACTCGAAGTTCGATCTATCTTCTTCCGCAGGGTGTCGTTCTTCTTCTCGAGGGTTCGGATACGCGCGCGCAACTTCTTCGACTCCTCCGTCGCCTCGGCAAGCTGCGCGTGGAAGCGCGTCTCGATGTCCCGTCTTGCATTGAGGTGTGATGTGCCGAGGGATTGGATGAGCTCGAGGTAGGTGTTGGATCTGTCAAGGGCATCATCGAGACGGCTCTCAACCTCTGACACAATGGCTTCAGCTTCAGCCTCGATGTCCGCCTTATCAGCGTAGAATCGCATCCGCTCCTTCTCGATTGCCTGCTCCGCCTTCTTCTCGACCTCCTGCATAGCCTCCAACTTCTCCCTCTCGGCATCCTCCTGAAGTCGAGCGATAGTGGCACCAAGTCCTCTGCCTGTGCTTGAAGGTCCGTAGCACGTCCCCCATAGTGAATCGCGATATCTGCAAGGGCTCTGACGGCACATTGCCATGTGCGGACAGAAGATGCCTCCACGGCTTCCCACTCTTCGTGCGCGTGTCCGCGCTCGGCTTCCTGAGCGGCTCGGACTTGTAGGGCAGCGCGCACCTGTTCCTCGTAGCGTGTAGCCTCTACAAGAGCTGTTCTCCAACCATCCTCCTCCTCCCGGACAGCCTCTATGGCACGCGCAGCTTGCGCGCGCTCTTCTCTGCACACCATGTTGACCATAATAGATGCGCGGGCGCGCTCTTCAGTGCGTATAGCCTGAACAAGGTGCTCAGTCCGGGCTTGCTCCTCGGCGCGAATGGTGTCCTCTCGTGCATCTCCATTCTAACATCAGGTTGAGCACATAGTAAGTAGCCTGATCCCGGCATGTTATGCTATCAATTGGTGAGCTTACCTCCTTGTGCTCCTCCAGTTGGATGTTCATCTTCCGCAAGCGCTGTTCTCGGCGTCGTGTATTGTGCAGGTCGCGCTTGAGGTCCTCGTTGCGTTGGCGTTCAGTAACGATCTCAGCCCTAGCCAAGCTCAAGGCAGCCCGAGTCCTATGGTGAACGTCCTCAGACGACGCTTGTGGTAGTGAGCTGCGAGTGGCGTCAATGTTGGGTGGTTGGGGTGCGTGGTTTCGAGAGGCTCTAGGTGGGCGGTTCTCTTTGTCTTGCCGACGTTTGCTAATTGCATGCAGGTTCTCCACAGCTTGGTCTCTTTGAGCGCGAGATCGTCGAGTACGACCCATCCAGAGTAGTACTAGGGGAGTAGGGTGCCGCCTCGAGGTTGAAGCTGCGCGCCCTCCAGACCGCTCAGCGCTTAACTTGACATGCCGGCGCTTGGTCCTCGAAGGAGGTTCAGAGATGCGTTTATTTTGAAGGATCGGCCATAACTACTGACTTCGAAGACTCTATTTCATAGTGAATATGATGTGTACATTAGATCCTCCGGTTCAGTTTTAAAAGTGCTTGTATTGTACGCATTTCAATGAAAAACGGAAAACTGTACCGATAATCTATTTCTACACATACCTGACTATCCTTTTCAACACTTCCGAGGTCAGACAGGCTTGTTTTCGCAGGGGAATTGTTCATAGGAGACAGGACGAACCCCCGCAAGTACTCCGCCTGGAATCTCTCCGTGCCGGTGACAGGCCGCCTTATCTTTCGTCGGATAGATTACATGGCCATCTAATCGTGCCCCATATCTCGACCACTGGTGGGAAATGTCAGACAAGCGAGCCATAGACGCCTGGACGGCGCTTCACCTCGCTTAGGCCAGCGCTGCCCACCCCCACCATCAATGACAAAGCAGGTCACACTGGTGGTCACATGTGACTACCCAGCCTTCAATCCAAGCGCCAAGATACCGACTATCCCTCCGGTTTAGGGCCTCGCCCCTTGTCTGAGGTCTCTCGACGACGGACTAATTTTCGCAGGTAACCCTAGTCCTGTCCGACGTGCCGAACGGGGCCTAAGCTGGCAGCTCGTCGGAGAGGCGTATGTACTTGTCACTTGTTGGTGGATCCGCAGCCTAACCTTGATCAATTCAAATAACTGTAGATGCTGCGGTAAAACTTATGCTACTGCACCCAGAAGCTTTATAACTGTTTTCAAAATGATACGGAATCGCGTTTCGCGTTTCGCAGCTTGCCGCCCAGGCCCCGCCGCATCCCGAGGGCGCTTGTGCCCGTCCACCAGCGCTCAATCGCAACGAAACATTCGAGGCCTGAGATGTGTGAGTTTTTGGTCATTGCCAATGATAACATACTACATAAAATGGGTACAATGAGAACTTATATGTATCCTGCACACCTGAACCATCCTTGTGCCATCTCCGGAGTTATCTTGTAGCATGCCTCGCTGATGTCCCAGACAACGAGCTCGCGGTTGGCTCGACGGAGCTGAGACTTGATGTACCCGAAGGCGAGCTCGATGGGGTTTCTGTCTGGGGAGTACGGTGGGAGGAATATAAGCTTGCACCCTATACAATAACCATGAACATCGGTTCAGATGAATGCAAGTACAAGAACTTCTCACAAGCCTCATCTTCCACCAGTGCTCGGACAGCCTCTGCATGGTGGATATTGCAGTTGTCCAGGATAAGTACGCTCCGTGGGCCAGGATATGGTGTAGTAAGTGGGATCTGAGCAAGTTTCAGCATGAGAAGGATCCAAACCTGACCATAACTGGAGCGTACCACGAACTCGCGGAGGAACTCCACGAAGTGATCACTAGTGACAGAGCCCTCGAAAACTTTGAATGTTATAAGGCCGTCTAGTGTGAGGATCGGGAGCAACGAATAACGTTGTCCTCGGACAAAGCAGGCTCGCTGGACGCAGCGGGAAGCCAGCGGGGCCCAGCCCCGTTTGCGGACTGCTGCCCGCTGATCAACGGCGCTTTCATCACCAAACATGAGCATGGAGGGATCAGGGACCTCCAATGCTATGCGGTTCATGAATGCGGCACGCAGGATATCGTCGCGCTCGGAGGCTGCTTTGATGACAGCTTTGGATGAGTAGCGGATGCGGCGGAGGGTGCGGACGAGTGTGGCGAGGGAGACGGTGATGTGGAAAGTACGAGCAAGATAGTCCTGGATCTCGTCAAGATAGAGGGTAGGCTTCTCGTCGAGGAGAGTCCGGATAAACTGAATATGTTCACCCGAGAGGACACGGGGTCGGCCAGCTCGTCTTGCGAGGGGATTATGGGGTGTCCCATATTGCCGAATGTTTGCTAGAGTCTGGTACACCATACTCTTTGCAACACCGAGAATCTCGCAGATTTCAGCCACGGAGCGTCCCTGGTCCAGAAATAGGACAGGTATGCGGGCTTTGAGATCAGCTGAAACTTTTCTTCGAGCCATCGAGACATCCAGAGAGCGGGACAAGAGAATTCGACGAGCACCGCGCCGTGCTGGGAGCGTAGCTAGGCGCCCATGGCACTGCCCGGCCCGCGCATTAGCTCGAGCGCCCAAGCCGCGCACGAGAAACGCGATTCCGTATCATTTTGAAAACAGTAATAAGCCGGATCAACCAACAGTGTTCAAGTGCTTTCGAAGGGGCTCCTGGACGCTTGTTCAAGCCTGTTTGGCAGAAGTAAGTTTTCTCCATAGAGCTGTCGAACAACGGCGATGACTGCCTCTTTCAGACTTGCAACCTCATGTACAGCGCTGGGATCATGTCAGATTCGACATCCTTCATGCCAATGTCATCAGAATGGATCACGCGTGAAGGCTTTGGGGTGATGAGCCGACGATGGCGGTCCTCGAAGGCAACATCATCATCTTTGAGCCGATGAGCCAATTTTACGCTCTCATCGAGCCTTTAACGATCTCATGGTGTTAGAGCGTCGATAAACCGAAGGCAAGTTTTTCATCTGTTGTTGCTAGACTACTCGTGCAAGATTGGTGACCTCTTAACCCCACTCCCACTCCAGCACCGCTGCATCTGGTACCAAGGCCACAACCCTAGTTGCAAGACTTCGGCGTAAGCCTGAGCGTCTCAAGATGCCCTTCTCTTTCAGGCGTTCAACCGCAGAATTTGGCATGAGCCCGCCGCAGGCACTTCGTCGGACCTCGGAAGTGCTGTTTGGAAATTAGCGGTGCTTCTTCAGCCGCTGCACTGTCTCAAGTTTTCTTAAGCTTCTCGTCAGGCCTAGTCGTCCACTGTAGCCAGGGTAAAGGCAAGACCTCTCTCACCGCAGACCCGCCAATGCCGTTATTCGCCTGTTATGCTCTGTTATGCAGCTGCATTGCAGCAACAGCATCTCCACCTTCCTGTTTGTCGTCTCGGTTTCCAGGCTCAAGATCCGACATCAGTCCGGCGTCACTCAATGGCGCACTGATCTCTGGCCTAGGTCCTTCCATTCCATCAACGCGGTCTCCAAAGGCTCATGCGGCGCCCGGACGTACCCAAGCCGCGCTCTCCGACTCGAATCACCGTCCCCGCACTCGCTCCCGGTGGTACGCCTCTTCTCGAGTACGGGGTCGAATGCCAATCACAACCACAACCACAAGTCAACTCACGATCGTTGTCTCACGCCAGGCCTCCCCAGCGACTTGGCAATTGCGGGTCTGCAGGACGACGCGAGGCGAGACGAGGTGATCGGGCATCGCTTTCCTGGGAGCGCGTCGCGTAGAGAGCTGCAGCCATCATTCCGATCCCGGTTTCGGAGCTTGGCTGGGCAGCGTGACCTGGACATGGACTTTGTCCCACACAGGCGACAGGTCGGCGGTGGCGACTTTTCGCAACGGTGGATGCAAGGTACTTGCGCTACGAGCGAGGCGAGTCAGACTTGGCTTCTGTGGAGCGATGACTGCGAGGACCAAGACTGTCGCGAGGACCCTCGATATGGGTGCCACTTTCAAACCTTTGGCGAAGCTCTGGGGGCCATGGATCAGGCTCCAAGAGACAGGCATTGAATTTGTAGCGAATGGCGCCCCCCCCCCCCCAGGAGCCGCTATGACAGCCGTGGATGGCCGAAGGTAAGGAGATCCGAGAGTGGATTTGCGCTGCTCAAGTAACCGCCTCCTACGTTAACTTACGTATTCGGGGATCCGGACGCCCTGCTGATCGTTGTAGCTCAAGCATTTTTCTGACATCTTTGGCATCCCCAGCCATCGTCCACAGTTTCGCATGGGGTATACGTAAATCGCCGGTGCTCCGCCTGCTGGGTCGGATCGCCCGTCGAAGCGCAGCTCAATTGAAGGTGTGTACTCCGCACCCAATTTTCAAAACTGTTCGCTTATTTCTACCGCCCGAAGGGCTTCTCCCAGAAGACAACATGCTGGGCCCCTCGCCGCCAGCCTGAGTTCGCCTTGCTTCCTCTTCTCACACCCCCCTCCCCTGCTCCGAACCCCCACCATGTCCTCTGGCGCGGCTTCTTTGCGGGCCCACGTTGAAGAGAGCAGGCCCGCCTCCGTGGCGCCGTCCGCCACCGAGACCGTCACGGTCCCGACCCGAGCAGTCCCATCGCCCTCGGTTGAGAAGGACGTGGACGTCCCAGCTGAAAACCGAAAGGACTTTGGCTTCCTCCCGATCCCAAAACGCGTCCGGTACGACCCCGAACGCCCGTTTCACTTCGGGCTGCTCATGAACGTCATCTTCGGCGTCGCGAGCACGTTCAGTATGTCATTTCATTCATTTCCTGCTGCTTCTTTATCTACGAAGCTCGCACTGACAGTTGCAAAGCCGTCAGCAACCTGTATTACTGCCAGCCGCTGCTGAGTAAGTATGCTTCGTTCTGCCCTCGCTGTTCTTTTGTGCTCTGTGATCGTCCAGTTTACCGGTTACCGACGGGTATCATTCGGCTCCCCTTTTGATCCTTGGCTTTTCCACGCCCGTTGACGAATCGTTCTGTGTTCGTCTCGGCGCTCTCTGTTTTTACCTGTCTCCTTGCCATGGAGTCTACAGTCTACTGCATAGGCATCATAGGAAAGGTATCGTATCTGCGGAACGCAGCCGGTAAGAGGTAAAACTATACACGGGCATTCACTTGTTGTCAATCCCTCCTTGCCCTTCCACAGTCCAAAGGCACAGTCGTATCCCGGATTTTGTTTCCTAAAGGAAGAGACTATTGATTGACCACTGTCAATCCACAGTTCAGTTCTCGTTGTACTTCGGGGTAACAGAGCGTGAAGTCGCAAGTATACCGACCTTGGTTCAAGCCGGGTGAGTCCGATTCCCCCACATCCATTTCATACAAACTCCTCTTACCAGACCTTGGCAGGTATGCCATCGGCCTGCTCTTCATCGCGCCTCTAGGCGACCTCGTGAGGCGGCGCCCCTTGATCCTCGCCCTCACCTTCATCGGCGCGAGCCTCACCATCGGGCTCGCCCTCGCCGAACGCCTCGTCGCCCTAGAGGTGCTCTCCTTCTTCGTCGGCATCTGCACCGCGACCCCACAAATCCTCATGGCGCTCGCGGGCGACCTCGCGCCGCCGGAGCGGCGCGCCTCCGCGCTCTCGATCGTCCTCTCGGGGCTGCTCCTCGGTATCCTCGTCGCACGCGTGCTCGCGGGCGTCGTCGCGCAGTTCGTCACCTGGCGTGTCGTGTACTTCGTCGCGATCGGGCTGCAGTTCGGCATCTTCCTCGTGCTGTACTGCGTGCTGCCCGACTACCCCGCGCGCAACCGCGGCACGGGCACGACGTACTTCGGGATCCTGCGCAGCATGGCGCGCTTCACGGTCACGGAGCCGCTCCTCGTCCAGGCGATCCTCATCTCCATCCCCTCCAGCGCGACGTTCACCAACTGGTGGGTCACGCTGACCTTCCTCCTGGACGGCGCCCCGTACAACTACTCCACGTGAGCCCATCCTCGTCCACTCCCCTAGCTCACACCTTTATTCTATCCCATTCCACAGCCTCGTGATTGGGCTTTTCGGCCTGGTAGGCATGGTGGGCGTGGCGCTGATGCCGCTCATCGGGCGCGCGATCGACGGGCTGCTGCCCTGGTCCGCGACGCTCATCGGCATCGCGCTCCTCCTGCTCACCTTCGCGCTGCAGACCGCCGCCGCGGGCCTCAGCGTCGCGGCCGTCGTGCTCGTGACGATCGGCCTCGACTGCTTCCGCCAGATGCAGCAGGTCTCGCTGACGACCGCCGTGCTCGCGCTCGACGCCAACGCGCGCTCGCGCCTCAACGCGTGCATCAACGTCGCGGTGCGTCCCTCTCTCTCTCTCTCTCGATCTCGGGTCTCGGTCCTGTTACCTGTTACCTGTTACCTGTCACTTTGAGCCCTGTACTCGGAGCGGTGGGTACGACCTGGCGAGAATGGAATGCTGACGGGGATGCACCGCGCGCGCAGACGTTCATCGGGCAGGTCATGGGCACGTCCGTCGGGTCGAAGGTGTTCACGGAGCACGGCTGGCGCCCCGACGCGTCGCTCAACCTCGCCTTGACGGGCTTCACCCTCGTCATCCTCTTTCTCCGTGGGCCGCACTGCCCGCGCTACACCTGGATCGGGTGGCAGGGCGGGTTCGAGCTCCGCAAGAGCCGGGTCCTTCCGATGCAGGAGGCCGAAGCAGACGGAGATGCAAATGGGATTGAGAAGGAGCGCGGTGCAGGAGGCAAGGATGGCGACTTTGGGGAGGATGACGACAAGTCGGAGGGGAACGGGAACGTGCCGCTTGATGTTTTGGAGAGGGGGGACAGCCGCGAGAGGGATTCGGCGGGTCGGGATAGCGTCTGAACGGTGATATGTAGAGGTCTCACGGTTTTCTAGACATGACTGGACGGGCATTCACGATCTCATAAAACGGCGTTCTGTAATGTGTTTGAATTCAAGCTGATTGCCAGTGGGATAGAGTTGCAAGATTAGAAATGGCGTTTATACTGTATGTGTATACTAGCGCACCTTCTGTAGAGTTATCGAGCCAACACGGCATTGTTCATACGCTACCAGACTCCACTGGTGCCTGGCCATCTTGCCTGGCGCACTGTGGGCGTCTGCTAGACGTGCTCCGGGCCGCGTCCTCCGCTGGTCCTCCTCTCGTGTCTCGGCGCCCCTACGTCGGATTCTTCTGCTTGCCCCTTGATCAGTCCAGTCGCCTGCTCATGCGTCAACTTCCCGCGCGCCGAAGGATATGTCCCGAACGTTGGCGTGTTGTTGTCGCAGCCTATTCCGAAGCAACAGATTCCGGTGAGTCGACTCCTAGACCCGATCCTGGGATGCTAGTGACGTCGCGATCCTCTCCCAACGCAGCTTTTTCAGACTTCACGCGCACGCTCTCCTAGCTTCTGACCACTCTCTCACTGCAAGGACGTAGCGAGGAAAGCGCATGTACGGTGTTTCTTCCGCACTCCTGCCGTCCGCCTTACAGTTCAGTTCTAAAACAACTTCAGGCCGTGAATGCGGCGAATCGCCCAGCAGCGTTAACCTTCTCCGTGCGCGTCGCAGATCATGACTGCCGCAACTCTGCCATGCTGGCAGCTCCCCTACACCTGCTATGCGTTTTCATCGAAATCAAAACTGCCGTTGTCCTACTGATGGGCCGAGTCCCAGGTAGATATCGCGGCCATTCAGGAGGGTGAAGGCTGTCTAGAGGATGCACAAGCGAAACGCGATGTTAAAAGTTCAAGTGCCGACGACACTGCTACCGAGGAAACGATCTAGAATCGCGAGGATTTCCTTGTCCATCGTCGCGGTGTTTCTCTGGGTCGTACGATGGCCATGAAGTGCATTATCCAGCAATGAGGCGTCCACACTGGCGATGTGGAATTCTGTGTCCCATTTCGGCTCCACTCTGCATGGAACGTGTAACCGCACGCCTCTTGCGCGACTCCAGTTGGGAACTGGCCTACTACCTGTTTCTCCCCAAGCTCTTGGCTGGCTGCCAAAGGGAACGCTGGCCTCTGCTCGCGCTCGCGTACTAGCTCGCCGAACAGCTGGCCTCCCGGAGCCTGAGGAGCGTCGTTCGCCGGGCCGGGAAGCGAAACAAATCCATCTAGCTCGCTCTGGTCCCTCCTGCTCCTGCTTACGATTTCGTTACTTTCGACCGAGACCATAGTAACTTTTTACAGCAGTAAGTGAGCAAGCGGCGGTCGTGGAATAGAAACGGTGTATCGACAATCGCGGGCCGGGCGACCGAGCCTCGGCAACGCTTGGGAATCGGGATGCCGAATCGGAGCGCGCGGTGGGGGTCGCGGCACAAACTCTCGTATCGTTCGCTATTTCTGCCTGTCTTCTTCTTACGCACACGATGGCCTTCCTGACGACCCTCCGGCTTCCCACTCGCACCCCAGCAGGCTCCTGCCGTGCATCCTCCGCCCCTCTCTACCACCATGCCCGATTCCTCTGGGCCGCCGCCCAAGGCCCACCAGGCCCCGGCGAGTAGCAGGCGCGAGTCCGTCGCGCCCTCTACCACCGAAACCCTCCCGGCACCGCCAGCCCGCGCGAAGGAGGAGGAGAAGGAGAAGGAGGCTGCGAATGACGACGTCGATGTCGACGCCGAGGCGCTGGAGTGGAAGGACTTCGGGTTTCTGCCCGTGCCAAAACGCGTCCGGTACGACCCAGAACGCCCGGCGCACTTCGGGCTGATGATGAACGTCATCTTCGGGGTTGCGAGCACGTTCAGTATGTGGTTCAGCTTCATATATGCGCCTCTGTTCTGCATGGCTGACCGCGCTGGAAGTCGTCAGTAATCTGTACTACTGCCAACCCTTGCTGAGTAAGTGTCGTTCGATCCACTCGTCCGTCTTAGCCTCGCTTTCGTTCTATGGCTCTCTGCGCTTTCCTGCGACCTGCTCGCTCAGTCGTATCTCACCACCGTTAGGAGGTCCGCGTATATGCGGTCTGAAAGGGCGAGCAGAAGGGTTTCCCGAAGACTACTCGTGAAACAACGCTCGTATCGGACCATGGTACCGTGCCAGTGTCGTCCTCGGCCGAAACGCGATTTGTGTCGACCGCGTGCGTGCTTACTGTACAAATCTGCGCTAATCCTGCGCTGCAGTCTATGCGCCACTTATGGACGCACCGCGCATTCTTCCCATTAAGAGACACTGACTCTTTCACGTGTCGAATCTTGGAATGCGCAGACCGCGATTGAGACCGTGCCATCGCACCGTGGGCGTGGCCATGCGCCCAGCTCCTAGCGCTCCCTGAGACGGCGCAAGGAGCCGGGGGAGGTTGTCCTTGGGAATTTGGTTACTGATCCAGCACGACGGGCAAGGTGGGTGTTTCTAGTGTTTGGAAACAGGATGGAATTTGGTACAGAAAGTTCAAGTTCCTTGCTCATTATCGGGGTGTTTCGGGGTCCAGGAAACGACAAGTTTCCTGGGTGTTTCTCAGGTGTGTTTGGACATCGGAAACAGGTGAGTCGTTTCCACAGAAGGGAAATTTCGAGCCTGTTTCCGGCCCGTTTCCTGGCAATTTCCCCTTTGTGGAAACACCTCGGGCTGTTTCTGGTCTCCAGGAACACTGTAAAAACACAAAGGAAACATCACGTTTCCCCAACCACGAATCACCTCGGAAACTCCTGAAAAACTTGAAAATTCCATCCTCGTTTCCTGACCCGCATCCCTGATCCCGAAACATCTGCTGTGCCCATCGTGCAGCCTTCTCCGTGAGGTCTCTCAAGGAGCGCTTGTGTCCTTGAGGAGTGCTCATTGTCCTGCCAAGCCTACGGGAGACACATGCTGTCACTGATGTCCAACCCAGTCGTGTCCCGGAGATTTCCCGTATAGAATCCTGGTGCATGCGCTGCCCGGCGCCAGACCCGCGTGAGCGCATCTATCTCCTGTCACGCACATTACTAGTCTCTTGTCTTGCGCACCCATAGTTTGGCCTTGCGCACCCTGGCCTCGTACACCACCCGGGCCTCATGCACCCAACTCCTGCCTCGCGCACCTCTGGCGGAGCCCAGCAAGATTCCGGTCGCGCTCGATTGGCAATGCGATCCGCCCAGCCCGGGTCTTGCTGCAGACTCCGATGGACGAGGCTCATTACACTGTAAGTACTCCCGGTGTAGTCGAGTAAGTGCTTTCAAGTATAAGTAAGTGAGGGCCTGTCTCCCTGAGGAGATGCATTGTCCTTGCGAGACGCGTGGGAGACGGCCGCTCTTGATGGAGATCAAAACTCCTCGTTTGATCGGCACTCGGGAGCCACTGGAGATTCGTCTCCTTAGGGAGATATTTCCATTTCTTGATGCAGTGTGCCCGAGGAGACCGAGGAGATGTATGCGGTAGGGCAAGTACAACACTGGCCCTTGCGCAGGGGTTATGGAATCGTCATAAGACAACTGACTAACGATATGGTTAATCTGGACGAGTTTGTGAACAGCACATGTGCACCATTGTGTGCATGGCGGTGCCTGTGATGTTTTCGACGCGGCGCCGTGACATGTGGTACAGGCCCTCGCGGACACCGGGGCCTCGTCCATAGCAGAAGCTACTAATTTGAGCGATTGCTTGGCTCTGTGGTGGACACCAAGCATACTGAGACTCCTGCTTGTTGTGTACGAGTCGCCCTTGGGGTTTACTCCAGACGAATAGTCTTATTCCTCAGCAGGTTATCGCCTCTCGTGTACTAATTGATATTCATCAACAGTTCAATTCTCATTGTACTTCGGAGTAACGTATCACGAAGTCGCCAATATCCCTACACTAGTACAAGCTGGGTGAGCGCACACCTGATGCTCTCCATAAATGCACTGTCCTCACCGCTCTCGGGCCTCCCAGCTATGCTATCGGTCTGCTATTCATCACCCCCCTGGGTGACCTCGTTCGACGAAGGCCCCTCATCCTCGCCCTAACCTTCATCACTGCGAGCCTCTCCATCGGGCTTGCGATCACGAAAAACCTCGCCGCCTTCGAGGTCCTCTCCTTCTTCGTCGGCATCTGCTCCGTCGTCCCGCAGATCCTCATGCCCCTCGCGGCCGACCTCGCGCCCCCCGAGCGGCGCGCCTCCGCGCTCTCCATCGTCCTCTCCGGCCTGCTGCTGGGCGTCCTCGTCGCGCGTGTGCTCGCGGGCGTCGTCGCGCAGTTCGTCACCTGGCGCGTTGTGTACTACATCGCGATCGGGGTCCAGTACGCCATCCTCCTCGTGCTCTACTGGATGCTCCCGGACTACCCCGCGAAAAACGTCGGGGCGACGTACTTCGGCATCCTCCGCAGCATGGCCAAGTTCACGGTCACTGAGCCGCTCCTCGTCCAGGCGATCCTGATTTCTGTCGGCTCGAGCGCGACGTTCACCAACTGGTGGGTCACGCTGACCTTCCTCCTCGGCGGGCCCCCGTACAACTACTCCACGTACGTTCGTCTGCTCCGCTCCCCTTTGCGCCTGGACTCATCCTATGCTCGTTCTGCAGCGTCGTGATCGGGCTGTTCGGCGTCGTCGGTATCGTGGGCGTGGCGATGGCGCCGCTCATCGGGCGCACGATCGACCGGCTCGTGCCGTGGTCCGCGACGCTCTTCGGGATCAGCATGCTCCTGCTCACCTTCGCGCTCCAGACCGCCGCCGTCGGGTTGAATGTCGCGGTGGTCGTGCTCGTGACGATCGGGCTCGACCTCTTCCGCCAGACGCAGCAGGTCTCGCTCACGACCGCCGTGCTGGGCCTCGACGCGAGCGCCCGCTCGCGCCTCAACGCGTGCCTCATCCTCGCTGTGCGTCTTTCTCCCACTTCCTTTTTCTTCTCTTCTTCCTCTCCCCATCCGCACGCCGTACCCCGCGCGCTATTATGAATCGGAAACGGAAATGCTGACGCGGATATGTGTGTACAGCTGTTCATCGGGCAGGTGATGGGCACGTCCGTCGGCTCGAAGGTGTTCACGGCGCACGGCTGGCGCGCGGATGCCGCGCTCAACCTCGCATGGTCCGGCTTTACGCTTGCCGTCCTCCTCGCGCGCGGCCCACACGTGCCCCGCTACACGTGGCTCGGGTGGCAGGGCGGCTGCGAGCTGCGCAAGAGCCGCGTGCTTGCCCGCCAGCAAGAGCAGGATGAAGCTGAGAAGGAGAAGGAGGAGCGGGAGCACGCAGACGCGGGCAAAGCCAGGACTAGTGCGTTGGGAGGGGAGGACGCGAAGGAGCCCGTGCGAGACGTCAACGAGGAGAAGGCTCTACCTGTGGGGTCGCCTCCGACATATGCATTAGAGGGTGCGAGGGGAGAGAAGGCTGCCAGTGGTGCCACGGAGGAGAGAGAGCCGGTTGATATGGTCTGATTTTCGCCGGGTATTGTGGCTTTTACGCTCCCGACATGACATGGCATGGCATGCACTCACGATCCCCATAGAGCAACAACGTCTTGTAGGCATCACTATGGCCCCTCTGTAGACTGAACCTCAACGGTTGATACCGACGTGTAGACCGGTATACTCCACATATGAGAAAGACGCTGCGCCCTCGAAAGCCTCGCGATGTGGATGCCCCAGGCCGCCGAACAGCACGTTGTCCTTTGCGCCGACTGTTCGTCCCTATACGAGGACCAGCACGTCTCTTCAAGCCCAGCCAAAATTTGACTTTGACTTTTGGGCGAGAACGACCAAAAGCGGGTGTTCAGACCAGTGGTCGCAGAAGAGTTACGACTCACGGAGCGGCAGGACACCCCGCTCGTGGTTGCACTGGACTTGGATTCAGAGAACTAGTAAGCCAAAAACGTCAAATCAGGTGTGATAATGATTAAAAAACTGGCCATACTACGGACTGCATTTCTGTCCTCGTGACTCGAAGCAGCTCTGAACGCTCAGAACTGCCGTGACATGAGTGGTGCAGACTCGGAGCCTCAAGGCAACTTGGTGGATGGAATTCACAGAGGCGAGGTTGTTGGTCGAAGGGAAAGGGAATAGACGCTCCCACCTCGTTTCGCCCGATCCTGCCCGGACACACCAGATTCTGTTCTTGCACCATTCGCTGGATCTCAAGGGGCGATGACTCAAACATGCCTCGTGGCATCCCCCGGTAAATTTAAACAGTAAGCCTACTTGCAATGCTACCTCATGGCAAGTGTGCGTTAACAGCATGTTTGGAGCTTAGAGTGCCAGTCTCGTCACCGTAGGCCCTGCACAACATTCAACACTTCTGCGCCGGTCCTCTCCTCATACAATCCCCCGCAGGTCATCACGCAACCATGGATCCCGGGAATGTCACCCATGACTTAGACTTCTTCCTCGACGGTGTGGTCCGGACCACAGCCGAACTTCGCACGGAGAACGAGCGTCTCAAAGCTGAAAAAGAACAGCTTGAGAAGCGGCTGTCTGAAATCATGCCGGTGAGTGGACGCGGAATCCTTGCTCTCGCAACGATCGCACACATTAACACCGTCTCTTCCCAAACAACAGGAATTGGAGATGTTTCGGAAGGAGCGAGTGGCATTGAAGGGAGCGATCAGTGCGCTGCTACGCCAAAGTGGGGTGCGTCGCAAACTTCGGTTGTCGCCACCTGTGTACTAACTTCAAAGTCATGAATGTGTCCTGTCCTCTTTCTAGGAGATACCAGCGTATGCGGACGATAGATCACCGGGGACGTTTCGAGACCCTCCCACACGAGATCCTGCAATGCATCTTCGCTTTGGCTGTCAGCACCGAACCAATGTACCAGTTCGACTCGTCGGTTCGGCCTGGCGCTTACAACCCGTGGTTCGACCTGCTACGTATGAAGAAGGCGTTCCCCCTCATCTGCCGAGCGTCCGTCTGGCCTGGCATGTCTGTCCTGTACGGCGACATCGTGCTCCGGCGCATGGGCCAAGTCTCCGCGCTGGCAGAGAGTCTTCGGATTCCCAACGTTGGTCCTCGCCTTGGACGCTTCGTTACGAGTATTCAGTGGGATTCTTGCGTCGTAGCAGCGCCGTGCGCGGACGTTGTCCGCGAAGACCTGACGTGCATATTCGCTCAATGCACCCAGCTCCGATCGTTCTGGTACCGTCCTCATGCCAATTTCCCGCTCCGGAGCCTGACCCCTGACGACGACGAATGCGAGGGCTACTTCAATCCTTTGTGGTTTATCATGATGCCTTCGTCCGTCCCAGACCACCCACTTCTGCAGACGACTCTCAACTTGCGGACCCTCGACCTCGGTGACCTCACCATGGACGACGCCATGCTTCAAGCCATCCACAGGCTTCTTCAAGTTCCCGCATTGGATGCACTAGAGTCACTCACCCTCGGCCCATGGCCCATGTACCCCACCCCGGTACTCCCAGAGGACTCGGAGCTCATGAAAATGTCCCCAGTATCCCTTCCTTCCCTAACGGACCTGCAGATCTTCACCACATCGGCGGCGGTGGATCAGTACCTGTGCGCACACTGGGAGGTCCCCCACCTCGCCCGCTTCACGATCCTCGCCTGCACCGGATGGCCCGAGCAACTCCTGGGGCGGTTCGGCCGGCGACTGCGCTACCTGCATCTCTTCCCGACCCCGCAGATCTTCTCCAACAGTCAGGTGTTCATGCCGACCCTCGAAGGCTGCTCGACGCTCGCAGACGTCTGTCCCGCGTTGGAGCACCTCGTCCTGCCCAAACTAGCGACCCCACCCTCTCTCCTGATCAACTCCCCCACGCTCGTCCATCTCGACTTCTGGAGAGCACGGGGCCAGCCCGTCCGCTGGAGGCGCCTAGACCAGTCCATCGCCACCGCCGCCCTCCACCACGCCACCAGACCGGGCAACACGCTCCCGTCCCTCCGCACCGTGCGCATGCTCTACACTTGGGGCCCTCATGACGTGTTGTCCCAGCATGGCTTCGATCTGTTTCCGTTTCCGTACTACACCAGTACTGCGGGCACCGGCACGGGCGTGGGGGCGCGCTCGACGCGCTCGGCGGGCGGTACTACTACTAGATCCCACGTGCGGAACCCGGACTGGCCATGGCTCTGCCACCCGCGCCTGCTCGAGGAGGGCTCCGACGATGTGCTGTACTACCGCTTTCCGCAGGGGTGGGTCGCGCAGACGGTCGCCGCGCTCATTCCGCAGGACCTCGGGGAGTACAGGTGGGACCTGCAAGAGAGCTTGTTGTCAGAGGAAGACTGGCCTGCGGTGTACGTGCACTTTGAGGAGCTGCTTCGGGCATTTCAAAAGAAGGGCGAGTCTGACTCTGGGAATGTGGCTGAGGAGGTGGTGGAAGAAGGGGAGGGTCAAGAAGGTCCAGAAGATGTACTTCGCGTCGATGGTGTGGAGGGGGACGGCATCCGCGACGGCAGAGGCAACGGCGACGGGGATGCGCATGGGCATGCCAAGGCCGAAGGTTCCGGTGATGCCCCGATAAGCGAGGATGCTGAGGGGAGGGAGAGGGAGGAGCTAGAGAGGCTGGCGCGGGAGGAGGAAGAGAGACAGGAGGACGAAGAGAGGCGGGAGGAGGAAGAGAGGCGGGAGGAGGAAGAGCAAGAGTGTGTCGAAGCTGCGGCTGAGCTTGCTTTACCGGAGTACCCGGTGATGCAGCTGGACCGGGAGACTGTCTTGGCTGCGTTTCGGAGCAGCCGAGACAGGGAGTCCTACAGTCACACCGATATTTGGGATAATCACTAGTTCTTTGGACCACTGGCAATGTCAGTGTTCCCTAGTTCGATTTAATATAGAACTACTATACATGCTTACATTTGGGAAAACACTCCATTCAATCTCAGAGACAGCTTGAAAGAACAGCACACTGCGAGCCTGAGGGGGCATCGAGATGGTCATGAACTACGCTCTTAGGTCGCTTCCACTGGCAGCTATCTATGGGGAGGAGCGTCTATAACAGTTCATTTCCTGGTAACCTACTTACCTGAATCTGCATGCCGCTCTCATGATCGACACAACTACTGTACCAAATCACTCAGTTCGACACCCCTTGTGACCTGTGACACAACCCAAACTGAGGGCCAGCTCGACCGATCAGGCTGTGACAAGTGACATGGCCCAAATTTCGGCGCAGTGGTGACCATCCGTGACATTGAGGTCGTGTGTTCGAATCCCCATGTAGTAGCATACAGAAAACATTCAGTAGAATAATTTTGCAATCTACGCCGACGGGGCCCTCCACTCAGGGCTTGCTGTCCAGCTCCTTGCCTTTTACTCAGTACTGAGATGGACTCTCAGAATCCTACCCTCCGGATTCCACCTGAAATCGAATGCGCTCTTCTCCCCTCACCTACGCTTCCCATCCCCCAGTTCCTTGACTTTTGTCTACCCCCGGCCGCTCCGCCAAAAATCTCCTCGACACCTCCAGGCTTCAGCCCCGACCGCCCGACAACCGAAGACCCAACATTCATCCGAACAATTGCAACCCCGCCTCTTGCAAGCATTTTCCTTTTAATTAGGGGAAGTGAGAACGCAATCAAACAGGGGTCCTTGTCACTCACATGCTCGCACATCGAAGCTGCACCATCAACACGGCTTCCTCTCTGGGTCCTCACGTTCTGGGAAGCCGTTGTCCGTCTCCGTGCTCCTGAAGGTCCATACACGCTCTGGAAGAGGGCAGAAGAACGATTGCGTCAGCGTCGGAAGATCTGGAACACTAAGCAGCCAAAAGAAGCACAGACCACCATCGATGACATCTTATTGAAGCTCGCACTCTTGCAATGGAGTGGAAACGTCGAAGGGTTTGACAACCCGGAGCCTGTAGAAAGTATCGCAAAGTACGCCCTCCGTGATTGGCTCACCGATGTGCAAGAGAACCAGATGCTTGACCTTCTCCGGATCGCAGTCCTCCGAGACCCGAATGGACACTGTATTGAAGTCGAGAACCTGGCGTTCTGGAAGTTCCTGGAGTCAGCCTTCGCACAGCGCATGGATGGGACGTACGAGACCAGCCGCTACTTCGTCCGACCCCGCGGCCTTGGTAACGCGCTCGTAAATGGAGAGAGAGATGCCGTTGGGATGTTGATCAACTTGGAGAATGTCCACTGGGTTGCTGCAGTGGTAGACTTCAGTGCGTCCACTATCTTCTACGGTGACTCGATGGCGGTCAGCGGCGAGCCCAACCGAGATGTTTCAAACATTTTGAATTGGTGGGTTACGAGCCATGCACGGTGCACATTCACCTGGAAACCCTTGCCCATTACTTGTCAGCCTCAAGACGACAACTTTTCATGTGGCCTCCTAAGCTGGAATGCGCTCGCACATCATCTCTCACCTCATCAGTACCCCCTCGTCAAGTCTCATGCACTCGATGACAGCCGCCTTGATGTCATGCGCAATGTCTTGCAGCATCATTTGGATGAAGTAAGTCATGAAAACCGCTGATGCAGGATAGGAAGGCTCACATCTTCTCTCAGGTTTCCCTCCGTCTTTGCTCTACAAGCCTGGATGATGCCCGGAACGCCTCCGATGACATGGTTGTGCCATCTGCCATGCAAAGGTCTCAAACCCCCTCCCCTCGTTCTCCCTCTTCCCTGGCTCGAGCTGCAGCAAAGGGCCGCGCCTTTATACGGAGGCTTGGTCTGTCTCCATCCCGTTCCGAATCCATGTCTTCACGGCAAGTCTCCCCGGCTCGTTCTGGCACCGACATCTCGATGTCCTCACAGACGACTCAGTCCCCTTCATCCTCCCCTGCAGCCACACCCCCATCCTCAGGAGCCTCTTCGCTCAGATCCTCAGCAAGCTACGAGCACTTGTTTGATCTAGACTCCTCATCATCTTCCTCCAAGTCGCTCTCGTCGCTGCTGTTAGCACCGTCTGTCTCTGGGCCAGCCTCAACGCCGTCTGCTCCCGACATCCCTCCTCCTCTCCCTGCACCACATCGTACAAATCAGACACAACGTTCAGAGTCCCACGCATCGTCCAAACTGTCAGTAAAGTCGTCCATTAGGCTGGCTCTCGATCGAGCGAAGGACGGGCACAAACCTCGTGGCTTGATGAACTACTTCGGGCAGTGCACTCCAGCCGAGTACCGTGCCCAAAGCAAACGAGCGTCCGAAGACGTAGCGATCCAGCTTGAGAAGGACGCTGACCTGGAGGCAAAGATTGAGCGACGTGAGGAGCAGAAACGGAAGGAGAGGCAGAACGCGAGGCAGAAGAAACATCGAGATTCCGTTCGCAGCCAGGAAATTGCTGCCGGCATGCGCGATGTCAATGGAAAGCGAGTCAAGACGATCACGGAAGTACTCAGAGATGGTTCCGCTGCTGGACAGCCCCCGATGCTGTCAGATCCGGCGACCGCAGCGGACACCCACACAGCACCACACACCAAGCATTCCGCTCTAAGCACGTTCAACAAGCAGCTTGAACTGCTGACAGCAGGAGCAGCATCATCTCCGACGCCGCCCTCTCTTACGCTGGCACAAATCATCCCCACTCCTCCCGCCACCCAGCGGCGTCCTGTTGCACTGGGGAAAGCTCAGCTCGCAGAGGCTTCACGTCCAGGGCGTGCTATCAAGAAGGCCGTCAAGGATGCCAAGAAGGCATCCTCAGGTCGTAAACGCAAGCACGAACCTCAATCAGCCGTCTACGTCAACTGGCACTCGCCCCTCCTCTGGCCCGACATCGATAAGGCCTCGTGACACCCTGCAGTTGGACCAAACTGGAGTGTCACAGAGATGCTCCGGGTGCTCATGCATATGAAACCCGAGACGTACCAGTTCTTGTCGCGTTCGTCTGTTGAGGGTTGGATTGACCGCTCGCATTCTCGTCCTCGTTGGTCCGATGAAGCGCTCCGTATGGCAGAGGACGGGCACATGCAGCGCGCCCACGGTGGCTTCTCTGGTTATCTGGCTGGCTACCCCGAAGTGGTCGACACGATTGTTCAGCGACTGCAGGCCCTCCGAAACGCCCATGCACCAGTTACCTTGGTTACTGTCCGTGGTGTTGTCGTTGCGACGATCCTGCGGATGGCTCCAGAGATATTCGAGAGGAAAGGCCCCAATGGGAAGCCATTCCGTTGCTCTGACACCTTCCTCCGTCGCTTCCTACATGAACGGATGCACTGGTCAGAACGTCGCTCCACCAGAGACGGACGGAAGCTGCCAAAGGACTGGGAGGAGAAATGTACGCAAGCCTACCTCCGCCTCGTTCACGACATCAAGGAGTACGATATCCCGTCCGAGCTCTTCGTGAACACTGATCAAACAAACATGGTCTACGTGCAAGGTACCAAGCTGACCTGGGCGCCGACAGGGAGCACTCAGGTCTCCGTCCTGGGCACTGAAGAGAAGCGCGCCGTCACAGTCTGCGTCTCAGTTGCTAACAGTGGAGTCTTGCTCCCGTTTCAGGCGGTCTACGTCGGCGAGACCTACAAATCCACACCTTCAAAGACTGCAGAACACTACGCTGAAACTATCGACACTGGGTTTCGGTACGAATACGGAGGCTCGTCATACTGGTCAAACCAGCGGACGATGCGAGCCCTCGTGGACGACATCATCGCACCATATTTTGCGAAGACGCGGGAGGAGCTTGACTACCCCACCGACCACAAGGCAATCTGGCAGATTGACGTGTGGTCGGTGCACCGATCAGAGGAGTTCCGTACCTGGCTTTCAGCTCACCACCCATCCATCCTCGTGCACTTCGTACCCGGCGGCTGTACTGGTATTCTGCAGGCCTGCGACGTCGGCATCCAGCGGGTCTTGAAACATTCATTGAAGCGTTCGTACCACGAGGACGTTGTGAATGAGATGTTGGCGCAGCTTGATGACGGGCAGGACACACTGGAGACGTCAAAGAAGCGTGGGGTTTTGAGGAACCGGAGTGTAAGTTGGTTGTGGCGAGCGTACCAAACATTGAACAAGCCGGAGGTCGTCAAAAAGGTAAGCCTATGACTAGATTGCAAACATTAGATGAACTGCTTACTGACCACGCAAAAGGCGTTCGAGCTGTGCAAGGTTGGAACGTTCAACCTCTCCTACAGCTCCCTGACGAGCAAAGAGGGCCGGGCGAAGCTGCGCGAAGTCAAGGCCAGCGATGCAACGTTTCGAAAGGAACTTGAGGACCACGATCGATACCACCAAATGCAAGACAGAGACGCACAGATAGAGGACCAGCCAGACGAACAGGCAGGGGAGGACGATGCAGACCTTCCTTGCGAAGTTGTTGTGGCCCATGTCGTGAGCGGAGCCGTGCCACCAGGTGTAGTGGTGTCCGAATCTGGAGCACTTGTGTCGTCCGCTGCTGCCGAGATCCTGGAGGTCAGGGAGGGGGATGAGGGTGAGATCGCGTTGGCTGGTGAGGTGGCAGAAGAGTTCGGTCGTGGGAAAAGGAAGCGGACGAAGCGCGACTTGGCGAAGTTCAACATGGAGCACTTCTGGGAGCACTAGCTCTCGACCACACGCTTTTCTAGATACTATTTCGAGCGGAAAAGGGCTTTATATGTGTTTTGAGGCTGTATCTATGCTACAAAAACAAGAATCGGCTACCGGCTTTCCAGTTTGACCTTGGCTGCTGTGACACGTTACAAGCGCCCAAGATCCGGCGGATCGGCCTGCCTGTGAGCCGTGACATGTCGGATTGAGTGATTTGGTACAGTATCTGTCATATGTGGCATGCAAATCCAGCTTTATCTTGAGCTTGACTCCTCGCCCGGCTTGGCGAATCAGTAATTCACAAGATGACCCGCCGAAATGCAATTCACGAAGCCTGGCTACTAGTAGTAGTGAACTTGTCAACATTGAGACCCAAACTAAGTTGTTCTGAAAGTAATCAAAGTTTTTTCGAGAGAGGAAAGCGACGAGAGAGCAAATTCGACGTGGTCGATATGTAGAGATATCCATGTCGAAGCTCATGAAAACTGGAATTTGTGCCACCCTCGTAGTCTGCGATCGAGCGTCCACTCGCCGGAAGTCTCCGATGTCCTACGAAACGCCACGCGATTAGAATTCGTTCTCTTCATCCGACTACCTCTGTACCACGATGAGCGCGCACAGGATGGCTGCATCCACATGGCCCAACAAGGGGCTCCTCAACTTCGGTACAGGTCTGTTCAGCATCATGCGACCCGTATGGCACCAGTTATTGGACTAAAATACCCATGCCCGAGTGTTTTCCCCGCTTTTGACCAATGTTGGTCAAAAGCCACGGTATTTGAGCGCCTTTGTGCACTTTTGTGCGTGCTTGATGGTCCTTGAGCGCTCTTGCGCTCGTTTGAGGTCCTTCAGCACCTCTCAGGAGCTCTTTGTGGCGTGGTCCTCATAGTGTCTGCTTGTTCACTCTTGTACATTCTTTGTCAGAATTGATACATCACGGCCGCGATGCCTCTGCTTCGTTATGATCCAAGAATGCTCAAGAATGCTCAAGAATGCTCAAGGGTAGGTCACAGCCTGATTGCTGGTTCGTGTTCTCTTGTTTGTTCTTGCGAACTTTTGAGTCCATTTTGCTCCCTCCTTGAAAGGTACCTTGGTGCCCAGCTCGCAAGATGTGTCCTGCATTCGCAGGCTTGTGCAGGGAGGCTCCACTCTTTTCCTTCCCCCATCTTCCAGGTATCCTCCAGGCATCGTCATCTCCAGCCATGGCTTCCCAGCAACCTACCCAACTCAACAACATTCGGGCATCCTACTCTGAGCTCCTCCAGCATGTCCATGTCGCTCTTCGCACTCAAGTGGGTGATGCAACCCGCCTTCAGGAAGTTCGATCGCGCGCACTCGCACTCGCTCGCGCAGCCAGCCAGGTATGTACTCTAATTTCAGTATCTTCCCTTCACAACACTTACATGCGTCCTATATAGCACCAACGCGTATTTCCGACATCTGAGTATTCTACTCTGCAAGACAGTCTTACGCGCATCATTGCGGATTTGGACCAGGCGTGCCACCAATCCATCGACCCCCCAGACACAGGACCACTCCAGGTCATGGAGATCGTCCGCACAGGTCGGAGAGGTCGTCCTCCAAAGAAGATTCAGCGACAGTTCTTGCAGTTTGCACTCGAGATGCGTGGTCCTGCTGCCATCGCACGGCTGCTCAACTGCTCATCCCGTCACGTCCGGCGTGAGGCTCTCCGCTTGGGTCTGGCCATGCCCGGTGATCCCGTCTTCTCCTCCACCACAGATGCTGAGGGCAATCCTGTACGGCAGCATACGACCAGCACAGCCCCTGTCTCTACTCTCACCGACGACGAACTTGATCAAGCTCTCGTCGCTATGCTGTCCTCCTTCCCGCATTTTGGTCGCAAGCTCATCGCCAGCAATCTTCGTTCACAAGGACATCGTGTTCCAGATGCCCGTATCCGAAGCTCGTACTTGCGCGTTCGAGGCATGCCTGCGGCTTTTGGTCAACGAGTCATTGTACGGAAAAAGTATCAGGTTCCCGGGCCAAACTCCCTTGTCCATCATGATGGCCAGCATGGTACGGAGGTCTTCATCTTCTCATAGGAGCTTTGCTAACATAAATGTTTGTAGGCCTTATCAGATGGAAGTTTGTGATCCATTGCTTCATTGATGGCTATTCACGCTTCGTCACCGGCATCCGGGTACACACCAACAATCGCGCAGCGACTGTTCTCACCTTGCTTCTTGAGACTGTGGCTTGCCACGGGGTGCCGAGTCGTGTACGGGGTGACTATGGGACAGAGAACATTCGGGTCGCTGAGTGGATGGAAGAACACCGTGGATTGAACCGTGGGTCGTACATATGGGGACGGTGTGTTTCCATTGACCTCTTTCCAGCTAATTTGGCCTGACTTTCTACCAGGAGCGTCCACAACACCCGCATTGAACGTCTTTGGTATGACGTTACCCGCGGATTTGGGCTGAAGTGGAAGAACTTCTTTCTCGAGCTTGAATGCTGGTGTGGACTCGATGTTGACAATCCCGCCCACGTCTGGCTGCTGCATTACCTGTTCCTTGATGCCATCAACCGCGATGCTTGTGAGTGGGCAGAGACATGGAATGCTCACGTCCTTCACATCAAAGGTGAACGCGCTGCGAGCCCTCGTGAGCTTTTCATGTTTGGAATGGTCCAGCATGGTCCACGAGGAATTGCCCATATTGTCGAGCCTCCCAATGAGGATGTCGCTGATGTTGCAGAGTTTGGCATTGACTGGGGTGTTATTGAGGATCCTGTCCTGATGGCTCATCACAATACTCACAACCCTGTGCCTCACAACAATCAGGAACCTATTAACCCATTTTTACCTACTCATGGTCCAGAGCAGTTTTCCAAGGTTACTTGTGATCCACCTATCTCTCCTCTCTCACTAGCACAAATTTCTTCTCTACATGAATATCTTGCTCAGACTTGCAATGTGCACTCACGGGATATGCTTGTACATCATCATACTTGGGATCAGGCACTGCAGTTTTGTCGTCAACTTTTTGTGACAGTGTAGCATGGTTCACAGAGTTCTCAGTACTGTCTGTATATAAATTTCTTTTAGCTGAGATTCTTGTAGTCTTGTAATGTGCTGCTCTGGCCAATTATTGGGCTATAAATATACTCTTATAAGTCTACCCTAGGCCGTGGCATGCTAGCAATGTAAGCATCATTGTCAGATGAAGTATCTATCCCTAGCTCCTTGCCCTCTTTTATGGTATGTCCAAGCTCTGCAAGCTGGAACATAGAGGCTTGATTAAAGAGCACAATTGACCCTCTACCCTTCACTTCATGTATGCGAGTTCCCTCATTCTTTGGAGTAGGAACCTCCCCCATCTTGGTTGTCACAATATAGCGATCAAAATCTTTCAAGCCAATAACTCAATGGATTGTGTTTATTAATATACAAAGCCACTCACCAGTGATGTTGATGTTGAAATGAATGAATAGGGCTGAGGGGTAGTAGAACAGGACGCCAATGGGAAGTTCTACCACCAGCTTAGCCTCCCATAGCACAAGCCATGCCTTCTCCTTCCAGTCAAAGTTGCCTGTGTACAATGAACTATTTTTACTATCACATTGACTTGTACAGAATAAAGTTATCCTCACCATATATATACAGGCAGCACATCATGACAGCCAGGTTTTGACTATCAGTATGTGGGGCACAACTGACACCTTGAACTGGGCCGAATGGACGTGCACCATTGATGCAGTAGTTGTACCACAATCCAAACAGGGGTTTTGCAATCTTAGGATCAACACCTTGTGCCTCAAGGGATTTCTGGCAGGCTAGTACTCGAGCTGCTATAAGGGGGGCTCTGATTGCAAGGGTTCGTGCAGCATGACATCTGTAATTACAGTGCACTGTGAGTTGCTATGCCTACCTTGAAGATATTTACTCACATGAGCCTCCATGTCGCTAATTCCTCACGTCCTTCCCCCAACAACCACAGGGTATGGTGGCGATTCTTCCTATGCCAAGCCGTCCAGTTTAGTAGCTGACATCATTATCCAATGAGCCATCCATTGCAATAATCAATGCATTCATAGTTGCTTACTGTTTTGTTCTGTCTGTCTGCTCCATCAATGTCATACCAGTGATCTCCACGGTCATTGTCATCTTGAGCTGTTTTGGAAATGTCCCCACACCGCTCTATATAGGTAGCACACTCCCAGTTGAATAAGTCCTGTAATGACAATCTCCCAGGTCGTGCTTCCAACATGAATGCCAACCGTTCGGTCCTAAATCCCCAGCCAATGCCTTGCATATCCACAAGCCAGGTAGGCGTCCTTCACTCAAGGTCAGATTAAACATATGAAACATATTAAACCATGTTGCTTTGAGTGACTGACCCTGTTGGAGTAGAACGTTTCCGTGTGTTTGTCCCGTTTGTTCTCTTATTTACTTACTCATTAGAATGTGTATTAACACCGCTTTTATTACTCTTTACAATACGCCATGTGTACGGTACAATGTCCTTTGTTCCTTAATGCTTGTACTTAATCTTGCGCTTCTCTTCCCGCAATCATCATCTGCATTCTCATCATCTTCTTCCTCCGGCGTGAACTCTAACAGGTTATGAGCCCTGCAGTGCTCTAACCGGATCTACGCTTCACTGCAGGACACTCACTCTCGCTTCTCTTGTAAATCTGTCTCGCTTATCTTGCTTGCCACTCGACAATGGCGACCGCCACCGATGCCGCTGCTACCCGCATTCGGATCGACCCACTCACCGGAGTTGAGGATTGGGGATCCTGGAGTGTCCAGATGGAGGATTTACTTCACGGGTTAGGGCTGTGGGAGTACGTCCAGGAGAAGAACAAGCCAAAGCTGAAGGACAAGGAGAAGCCGACAACGGAGGAGTTGGAAAAGTTGGATCAGTGGAGGAAGGTGGATCAGAGCGCGCTCAGTGCAATTCGCATGCGCGTAAGTAAGTCCCTCGTTCACACCCTCAAGCGTTGCACCACCAGCGCGGACGCGTGGTCGCGTTTGGAGAAGAACTTCGAGCCGAAAGGGATCTTGCACGTGGTTCAGATCCGCCGCAAGTTGCTTCAGGCGCAATACTGCGAGTCGGACGACGCCGAGGAGTTCCTTAGGACAATGGTCGGCCTGCGTGAGTCGCTCGCTTGCATGGGCTTCGACTTATCTGAAGAAGAGTTTTCGATCACGCTCCTCACCGCGCTCCCGGAGAGCTGGGACCCAATGGTCTCGTCGATCAATCACACGAGGGACCTCAGCGATTCCGACGAGATTGTCTCGCGTATTCGACAGCACGCCAGCCGGATCAACGACTCGGCCACCGCTTTGTTCGCGCGCTCGTCGGGCAAAAAGAAGGGACCAAAATGTTTCAAGTGTGGCAAAACCGGCTACCAGCGGGATTGCCCAAACCACGATAGGAAGGGGAAGGGGAAGGACAGCGGACATGGAAAGGGGAGGAATGAGGCGAGAGGGGGTGGCAAGAAGGAGAAGAAGGAGGACCCGAAGGCCCTGGCAGCTGAAGAATCGGACAGCGACTCGGAGTACGCGTTCGCGCTGCTCGAGGAGGTGGACGACTCGGACTCGGACTCGGTCGCGCTTGCGGCGCGAGTTGCTGCTGACGCCTGGGTTTCATACTCGGCCACGACGGTGCACGTCGCGCACCAACGCGCTGATTTCTCTACCTATGAGCTGACCCCAGGCCGCACCCTCAAAGGCGCTGGCATCACGCCCATCCTCGGCGTTGGCGACATCAACCTCGAATTCGAGTACGAAGGCCGCAAAACCGTCATTCAGCTCCGCGACGTAGTCCATGCCCCCGCAATCCCTCACAACCTGATCGCTCTCGGCCGCGTCGAGGCCGGTGGGCACAAGATCACGATGGAATCAGGTACGATTCTGTTTCGGAACCCGAAGGGGCGGGTGTACGCGACCGGGGATCGCGTCGGAAACCTCTACGTGATGCGGGTGGCCGTTGTGCCTGGAAAGCCCGCCGATGTCGCGTGTGCCGCGGCGGTCGCACGCCCCAAGCGAAAGAGGACCTACGACGAGTGGCATCGGGTCCTGGGGCACATCGGGATGAAGGCGGTCATCTCGATGAAGAAGAAGGGCCTTGTTGAGGGGATGGAGGTCGACGAGTCGGTGCCGCCATCAGAGCAGTGCGAATCGTGTGTTCGCACAAAGCAGACAGTGGCGCCGTACCCGAGGAAGTCGGAGACAGTGGTGGAGGCAATTGGGGATCTCACGGTGATGGACCTATGGGGAAAGGCTCCGACGACCGGCATCCGCGGTGAGAAGTACTTTTCGACTTTCACTGATGCGCATTCGCGGCGGACGGTCGTAGAATTTTCCAAGACCAAGACGGATGAGCTCGAGTTCTTTAAGGCTTATCAAGCTCACGTCTAAAATGTCCACGGGGTCAAGCTGAAGAAGATCCGCTGCGATAATGGCAGTGAGTACCTCAGCAAGGACTTCATCAAGTATCTTCATGCCGAGGGGATCGAACTCGATACCACCACTCCAAACTCGTCTGCCCAGAACGGAGTCGCCGAACGCGTCAACCGTACCATCATGGACCGTGCGCTCGCGATCCTGATTGAGATGGACCTCCCGAAGTTCCTCTGGCCCGAAGCCGTCACGCATGTCGCGTACCTGAAGAACCGCTCTCCTATGCGCGAACTCAAGGACAAGACCCCGGAGGAGGTCTGGTCTGGCCGGAAGCCGGATGTGTTCGATCTGTAGGAGTGGGGAGCGAAGTGCTGGGTCCTCACGGACCGCAAGAAGCGGACGAAGCTGGATCCGAAGTCGCAGCCCATGCGTTTCGTGGGCATGGCTCCAGGATCCAAGGGGTGGAAGTTTTACGATCTGAAGGCGCGGCGCATCGGTAAGTCTCGCAATATTATATTTGCTGTTCCGAAGCGCACGCAGCCAGCACCCGACTCGGAGGACGAGTACGATCTCGTGGAGCTCTCCGTCCCGACACCGCTCGAGGGGGAGAATGTAACTGGTGGCGAGCAGGCGTCAGGGGGAGATCGCGTGCCATTGACTGCGCAGTCTACTGATGCGCCCGCACCAGCCCTGCCTTCAAAGCCCACGCCCGTGGCATCCAAACCGCGCACGCTGCGCAATATCCCGCGCATCGATTACAAGGCCTCTGAAGATGGAAGAGGCAAGGTAATCAAGGCGCCGACCCGTGCACCTGCACCCAGCCGCGATGAGGAAGACGAGGTTGAACAGCTTGTTGACGACCCGGAGTCCCACTTTCTCTGTCTGCTCACCCTTCACGGCACGCCCACCGCTCGCGAACCTCGCATGTTCAAGGAAGCTGTGGCGCTACCCGAGGCAGAGAAATGGCGGGCCGCTATGGACGCCGAGATCGCGCAGCTTCAGAAGCTTGGTACGTGGACCATGGTCGACTTGCCGCCTGATCGGAAGGCAATCGGATGCACCTGGGTCTACCGCATCAAAGAGAATCTCGAGCATGAGCTCAAGTTCAAGGCACGTCTTGTCGCGCAGGGTTTTTCCCAGATTCCTGGCTACGACGTCTTTGATACATTTGTGCCCGTGATTCGCACCAACTCTGTCCGCATTCTGTTCGCCATTGGCACCGAACGGAATATGGAGATGCGTCAGTTCGACGTCGTTGGAGCTTACCTCAATGCAGATCTCGATGAGGAGATCTATATGCGCCAGCCTCCTGGCTATGAGGATGGCACGCACAAGGCTCTGCGGCTGCAGAAAGCTCTCTATGGACTAAAGCAGGGTGGCAGGAAGTGGAACATCCACTTCAACCAGATCATGGTGGACGAACTTGGCTTCCGACGGCTCAACTTGGACCCGTGCGTCTACCTCCGGCAGGACAAGAACGGGCTCACGATCGTCGGTGTTCACGTCGATGACATGCTCGCTCTAGCCGACACTACTGGCCTGATGGACAGCTTCGCGACCGGCCTTGCAAAGCGCGTCAAGATCACTGACCTTGGCATGCCTAGTCTTTTCCTTGGCCTAGAGATCTCGCGCGACCGCCCTTCTCACACGCTCAGCATCTGCCAATCTCAGTACATCCTCCGTGTACTTGAGCATTTTGGCATGGCTGACGCAAACCCCGTCAGCACCCCTCTCGACCTGAATGTCAAGCTCGTCAAGGCACCCGACGATGCTGACCTCTCGGAGATGCGTGATGTGCCGTACCAGGTGGCTATCGGCTCTCTGATGTACGCGGCTCTTGGCACTCGGCCCGACATCGGTTACGCCATGCAGGCACTGTCCCAGTACAGTTCGCGCCCGGGCCCCGACCACTGGACCGCAGTCAAGCGCGTTCTTCGGTACTTAAAGGAGACGCACAACTACGGCATTACCTTTACAGGCAAGGGCGCACCACGCCTCCGCGCATACTACGTAAACCTCAGGCTCGAGGGGTACTCGGACGCAGACTGGGGATCAAATCCGGATGACCGGTGGTCGATTTCCGGCTACGTGTTCCTGGTCGGGAACGCCGTGGTTGCTTAGAGCTTGAAGAAGCAGACCACGGTCGCACTTTCTTCGATGGAAGCGGAGTATATGGCCGTCGCCTACGCCGCGTGACACGGGATCTGGATGCGTGCCATCATGGCAGAGCTTACCTTCGCGCAGGACGTTGCAACCAAGCTAAACGCGGACAACAAGTCAGCGATCGAGCTCTCGAAAGACAACGTTCAGCACTCGCGGTCAAAGCACATCGACATACGCCATCACTTCATACGCGAGTGCATCGCCGCCGAGACGATCCGTCTCGAGTACTGTCCCACGGACATTAACTCGGCTGATCTCTTCACGAAGGCCCTCCCGCGCGATCGCTTTCAGGCTTTGAGGACGCAACTCGGCATCCTTCTGGTGCAGAGTTGAGGGGGAGTGTTGGAGTAGAACGTTTCCGTGTGTTTGTCCCGTTTGTTCTCTTATTTACTTACTCATTAGAATGTGTATTAACACCACTTTTATTACTCTTTACAATACACCATGTGTACGGTACAATGTCCTTTGTTCCTTAACGCTTGTACTTAATCCTGCGCTTCTCTTCCCACAATCATCATCTGCATTCTCATCATCTTCTTCCTCCGGCGTGAACTCTAACAGACCCAGTGTATGGTACTTTGACAAATTTCTTGGCAGCCATCTCTTGTCCAATAGTTCCATTGCGCCATGCCTCTCGCAATTTGTCTTCCTTACGATGATTGTAATCAAGGCCTTTCCACCCACCCTCAGTCATGGGAAGATCAGCGAGGGTGACAATGGTAGCAATGGCATTGGCAGAATGTTTCTGTCCTGATTCAATTTTGCGCATAAGAGCCCGACGACTTCGTGCCTTTTCCTACACACCCAGTAATGTTTAGATACAGATTCTAATATTTCAACCCCACTGCAAGAAGAGAGACTTACCCTAGCCAGCCTACGGTTCTGGGTCAGTTGGGATGTCTCTGGCTCTGTAGACTGGCCAGTCTCCAACATATGCAGATTCTAAATTTTTGTGAGCTCTTAATGTGTTTGAGTTGTCAAATAAAGACTATTCCAGTACCTCTGTGCCAGTAATGGACAGTTCATCTAGATGAGGCTTGACAAGATGGTAGAAATTGAATTTGGTTGCTTTCTGAACCTGGTCCATGCACTCTGGTGAGGTGGTGATTCTAGAGGACATCCTTCAAAGTGCATTCAATATGTGCCAGACAATCAACTCACATGGGAAATGGCATCATTTGTTTGTCAGGTGGTGTCAGCAAGACTGGCTGGCCCAAGACCTGATTAGATTCTAGTTTCCAACATGTCCTGTTCAACCTTGAGCAATTGCATGCATGGAGAAGGCTTACCACTAATATTTCTAAATGCTACACTATCTTGCATGGCAACAACGACATTGAATTCCTCTCCACCAATTTCTCTGTCCCCTTGTTGTGAGTCAAGATGGATCAGGATAGGACTTCCATCACTCTCATCCAGGTCCATCTCGCAAGTATTGCCTAGTGCAATACATGCATCAGCCTGGGCAAGGGGTAAGGGACCAGTCAGCATGTCAGGGTACTCACTGGAAAAGGAGACTTCTGGTGACAATGGCTCTGAAAGAATATCCTCAACCATCTTCTCATCATTGTCTTGCCCTGAGTCTTTTGGAGGGTTGGCCTTAAAAGAATGCATGTTGAGCATGCGTCGTGGTACAGTTCAGTGTGCACAACAGTGATGAGGGTTGATCATGATAGAAGCACTCATGATGTCACACGGTTTCAAACCCGTGAGAAGCGTCAACTATAAGTATACAAATAGAGTTGTTTTACATGCTTGTAGAACGGTACTGGCTCCAGCTGAGCCACACATCATCTGTGAAGCGACTCAATGTCATATACAACCTCCACAAGGCTAGACACCCATGTCTGAGATTGTCCTGAGTACCCATCCCCTCTTCCACAGCCAAGGATGTGTTCCTGTGCTGTGGCCTTTGCCACTCCAACACGCGATGGACAGAGGGCCTCAGCATCGTGGTATTGCGTCTGCGGGTGTGTCGACCTCAGGTGCAACGTTCTGCAGCCAGTCTTCGGGGCGGGCAGTGGTAGGCGCAGGCAGACTGCACGCGACACGGCCACTCTCACCGCTTGAACCTATGGTGGATGGAGGGCTTGAGATGCGAAGAATCGCGTCCCCGAGGTTGTCAATCACCAGGGACGCGATGTCGAGCTGATCTTGAGGTGGGTGGGGGTAGGTGCGCGCATGGCGCAGTCGACGCCGCTGCCGAGGACGAGGTCTTGCACGGCGGCCCTCGCTACTTGATCCCATGGTGGATGGAGGGCCTGAGCATTGAAGTATCGCGTCCCCGGGGACATCGACCGCTGGTTATGCGATGTGGGGCCGATCTTGAGGCAGGTGGGAGTAGGCGTGCACAGGGCGCACTGGATGCGGCATCTAAGAAATGCTTGGAATGATTGCCATTTTGTCGGGCAGTGGGTGGGGCTGCAGTCGGGGCAGTGGGTCTGGCAGTGGGCGGTCCATGCAATCCATGGTTGGGGAGTCGCATGGATCACACTGCGAAATGCGCAAAGCATTAGAACTGGCTTACCTTGTGTTCCTCCCGCTCATCCTGCCCCTCTCATCATGAGTCTCCCTGCTCCCCGGGCTTCCCCATCCATGCGCTTCGGAGCCCCTACTCTTGTGCTCGATTGTGCCCGTGACTCTGACTGCGATGCAGATTGGAGCCAGTTGAGAGATAGGTGGAGGGCGCAAAGAGGTGCCAGTGATGGAGGTAGCGGGAATGAGGAGGATTGACGCAGCATCCGTAGAAGCGGATGGTGAACGAGTGAGCCGGAGGTGGAGGCAGAGAGACGAAGGCGAGATAGACTGGGTGCGACATGTTGGAAAGCCGGTGTCAGATGCACCAGCCTCACCCGGCCTGGCATCCCGACTCGGACTTCTCCTCTCGAAGCGCGTATGCAGTGTTCCTTCTTGCAGGGCATTGATTTGGTGACCAGTGCGGTGGATTGCCAGGAGCCAGCCAGAGCAGAGTGGAGACAGGAACGGAATGGCGGCGGTGTACTGCACTGGGAGGAGCTCTGAGACAAGTCAGTGCGTTAGCCGTCCACGTGGGTGGCGCTGTTGAGCACATGATGCGCACTGGCTGTTGTTGGACGCAACGTGGCGTCCAGCTCGTCATATCCTCCCTCTTGACTGCTGTTACACCAGGTGAAGCTCGTTCATTCTCGCAGGTGCCGTGGTCTGGTCTGATGCACGGGGCGCGAATGCCATCCACCCGGGCGGAAGGCTGGACCATCCAGCGAAGGAACTTTGACTCACTTGGCCTGTATACAGGCCAAGCTCCTCGATCGACCTCGTGCCCTCCACCAACACTTCCATCATGCCACGCTTGTCTTCCACGCTGCATTATGATTGGTGCGTTGAACTTCTACCTTCTGATCTCCATCCCAGACTCAGCTGGTGCTCACTAAAGCAGTCGGTGTTTGGACTTAAGCTCTGATCTCTTATTTCACGGCGCCTTCTCCTATCCTTGCTTCTAGATTGCTTTCCTGGGAGTTTTGCACCACCTGTGGACGATCTGGATGGCTTCTGTGGCTTCTACGTCGCTGAACAAGGTAAGCTCCACCTTTGAGTATTCATCTCTCTCTTCCACTTCGCACCTCGACCCCGTGCGTAGTTCTCGCCCTTTCGGCCTTAAACTCAGCAAGCCCCTTTGTGCGGTAGTCAAGACCGTGCGTTTCAAATTTGGCGACAATCTGTCCACTCGTTCCGGGGCTACACACCGTCTGTTGCGCCCCATCCACGCCTCCTCGCAGCCACTAGCCCTCTCTTCTCCGCATCATCTGGCCGTCAGTTCCTGTTCAGTTTGCGCAAAACTTGATAAGCAAACTCTCCTCCTCCGTGCAGAGGTTCCAACCAAGTTTTGCTGCTGCCACTCCATTGATTCCTGCGCAGTAGCCTCCGCAATTCAGCGCATCTCGCCAGGAGGAGGCTCTCCCTTTCACACACCATGGAGCCTCTAGTTCTCCATCGTCACGCGCAAGTTGGTGCGCAGGCCGATCTCGTCCACACGAAGGTCTATACCAAGTTTTGTGTCCACCGCCCTCCGTGTTCGCGTTCAGCAATCGCCTCAAGTTGACGCACGTCGTGTGTGTTGTGATTTGGGTTAGTGGTGTTATTGGGAGTCCGGTCGTGGTTGAATTCATTCAGAACTTGGTATGCGCATTCATCTGACCGTTGTCTTGCGTCCCCCGAGCTTGCAAGTGCTCCACTCCCGCCGTCCCCGACTTCTACCACTTGCAATCTTGCTGCCTCTCTAGCCCCATTGTTTGCCATTCTACTTTGCTTTCCATCCCTCCTGGTCATCACCCTTCCCCTAGTTGTGTACCATGTACCATCCTCTGCTGCATCCCTTTTGCCCCACGCTCCTTCACTTCTATTATTATTTGTCATCTCCTCCATTCATCTTCGCTCGTTCGCTTCCCTGACTTCACACCACGACAATGCACGCAGTTCCCGTCGCACGAGTTCCTGCCCGCTAGAACCCTCACCAGACGAGCACCTGTCGTCTCACTCCCACAAAACTTTCAGGGAAAGCTTTTGGTACCCTCTCCTCTGTGCCCCGAGAGTTTCGTGCCCTCCGCACCATTCATCAGCGTGCTACTTGCTGCCCAAGCCTCACTCGCCTGCTCTCAGCTTCTCCCGTGTTGCGCACACCCTCCCTCTTTCATTTTGCCATCGCACGGCTCCGTATTTGGCACACACTCCCCTGAGTACTTCACCAAGTGACACGCGAATTTGCAAGAGCCCACGCACCGTCGTTTCTCTCGTCATAGATCGTCGACTTCAGCTCCTCCTAGTGCTTGTCTTCAGCCTCACCCAACTTTGACGACATGCTGCGCTTCGCACACAACTCCGCTCTCCACGAAACTCCGCACACGGCCCTGTTAGCACCTCGACCAACTCCACGCGAAGTCGCGAGCCAGCCGTTGCAGCCGTTCACGACCGACGGCCCCCGCAGTCCCACGCAGTTTGGCAGCTCAAGCCCTATCATGCTGCACCTGGCCCAGCCGCCACATCTTGCTCGTTTCCCGCACAAGTTGGCGTACAAGCTCTCGTCGTCTGCGCAAAGGTCCTCGCCAAGTTCCGCGGCCATCGCTGCAGCCGTTCTCGCACGGTAGCCTCCGCAATTCTGCGTGTCTCGCCCGCAGAAGTTCCTCTCCTCTGCACACTGCTGAGCCTCCGTTTCGCCATCAATTCACGTGGAAATTCGTACGCGAGCTCCCCTCGTCTACGCAAAACTTAGAACCAAGTTCCGATGCTGCCGCTTTTCGCGTTCTCTGTCAGCACTCGCTCAAAGTTGGCGCTCGTTGTGCGCATTGTGGGTTGGTTTAATTGTGTTGTTGGGAGGTTGGTTGACGTCGGATCTGTTCGAAATTCAGTATGCACGTCTTCCTTACCGCTCTCTTGCATCCCCCAAGCTTGCAAGTGCTCTGCTTCCACCATTCCCGACTTCTACCCCTCGCACTCTCGCCTCTCGTCCAACCGCTGTCCCACTCAGTCTCCACGCATTGCCCAGTCCTGGTGCTTGCCATTCGGCTTTGTTCTGCCATCTCTTGCCATCGTCGTCCCCTCCCTTTGTGTACCATTCTTTTGCTGTGTCCCTTTTGCCCCACACTTGTTCGCATTCATTATATTTTATCCTGCCTTTTTCATCCCTGCCCCTCCTTTGCTTGTCCGACTTCGCTTTCCCGCTGCGTGCACAGTTCTCACGCGTTTGACACCAAACTCGGCCGTCTGCCTCGCATGAACGTCAAGACTACGCGTGCCAAATTTTGCGTCGTTCTGTCTGCTTGTCCCCGCGCTAAGCGTCGCCCACTCCACCCCATTGGCGCCTCATTCCTTCACCATGCCCAGCAATCCCACATCCTCCTGCTGGCTCAAGAGCTTGCAGACACCCTACTCTTGTCACTCAGAGTCCCTCCACAGCCATTCGCAGCTCCGCAAGCACTCATTCAGCCTATTTTCCTGGTCGCGGAGGCCTCCAAGTCCGGGCGCAGCCAGTCTTGCGATGTGCGCCCCCGCTGCAACTAATGTGGAACCGCAGGCTGTGTAGCTCAGCCCGCCATGTGCACCACTCTTTCTGAAGCCCCGCATGACCACCAGTGACCCCGCATCTGCCTGAGTTCCACTGCCGCTGCCACATAGAATCCCCTTGCGCTCGCCGCTCCCCGTTCCTTCACCCTCCATCTGCATCACTGTCCCATCCACCACGTCGCTCGTCCACTGCATGCCCAGGCACCGAGTCTCTTCTGTAACCCTCCGCACAGTCCATCTGCTCTTTCTCCGAGGCTTTGCACCCTCATCCTGTGCAACATCCTAAGCCTAAACATTCCAGACAGCATCCCAGATCTTATCACCCACCTGCATGAACACTAGCTGCCGTGCCTCTCGTCCAGGTTGTCAATCATCTTGGCCATAGGGTCTAACAATACACCGTGGCATTCGTAACAACGTTCAGTGGCGGGCCCACCTGGATCCAACTAGCAACTACCATGGCTGACTCATTCTGTTGTATTAGCACCTCTGCGAACCAACTGGAGGAGATGCTCTCAATCCGCCAGCTGCCCCCCACAATGATCTTCAATCCTATGCCTGTTCCCCTCCTGCCAACTTGCGATGGCTCACGTCCATCCAGTACCACGACTGCACGTTTCACTGAGGGTCGACAGGCCTCTCGATGTGTCACTTCGCAGCTCCGACCCTCCCTCCACCACGCCTGCAAGTTGCGAGGGTGTCGGTGCAGGAATAGGTGCGTCGTGGCCTGTTCAGGTTCGCTCACTGGGCACCTCCCCTCACGTCCATCCAGAACCACGACTGTAAGTTTCACTGAGGGTCGACAGGCCTCTCGATGCATCACTTCGCAGCTCCGACCCTCCCTCCACCACGCCTGCAAGTTGCAAGGGTGTCGGTGCAGGAATAGGTGCGTCATGGCCTGTTCAAGTTCGCTCACTGGGCACCTTTTCTTGTCTGCACCCTGAACTGATGCTGGATTTTTAACTGAGGGTCAACAGCTCTGGAGGCACATTAATTGGGACTTCAGACTGGCTGCGGTGTATGATTAGTGAAAAATATCATTGAGATGATGAATACATTGTCATTATTCAAGGAGTCTGTTAATCTGAGCACATTGGGTTTTGAAAGAACCTATAGTCGCCTCTACTGCATACCGCTTCCCAAGAGAAATATCAGAGGGCAGAGCTTGGCGTGTGGGGAGCCATTCATTTTGTTGGAAGTAAGCATCCAGTGCATCAAAAAGAACTGCTGCATTGTCCATGCCATTCCAAGCCTCTCGTTTTGCTGACATCGTCGCCCACAACCTTTTGGACTTCTTGATCCAAGTTTGGTTTGTGTCGAAGGTTGACTTGTTGATGCCCAACCACTTGAAAACATGGTTGCATTCAATAACCACCGGTGTTCCGTCGAGTTCGAAGGTATTAGAGTGTGCTTCAGTTTTCCCCGTGCTGATTTGCAGCTGCTGAAAAATTGTATGAACAATGCGAACCAGGAGTACCCTGCTGTAAGTTTTTCCATAGGGATTTGGAGTGGCTCCGAGCCTGACCAACTCTTGAAGTGAGGCTGCAAAGTGCCTGTCCAGGTACTCCTGAACCAAGTCTGGAACGGCTGAAGGATCGTCCTCGTCCTGGTCCACAATTTGCAGCTGATGAGAGGTGTCCTCAGGAACCCCAACAGTGATGCTAGAGCTGCTCTCTGCATGGACATCTTCAGAAAATGGAATTGAACTCTGTTATTATTGGTATTAGAGGGTTGCAGCAGGAAAAATCACTTTGTAGACCTACTGGTGCTCCGGCCACACTCACGCCTTCAGCAACTGCGTCAATCTCTGGCAAATGCTGCAAGGCAACCACCTCGAAACTCTGAGTTATTCAAACCAGTTAAAGGTCAAACCACAAGTGACATCAGACTTACAGCATTGAATCTTGCTGCGAACTGTCGAGCAGCAAAGTTGCTTTGTGGAGATTGGAATGACACAAGTGAGAGCATGTCAGCAGGCATACGTTGACGTGGGCTTAGAGGCTGAGCAGTGAAGCCGGCACTCGATGGTGTACCAGGTGGTGTATAAGGTGGCAAGGCAAAGTGATCCATGCCGTACGAGTCTGTAGGCATAGAAGATTCCAGGACAGACGGTGTGGTTGGGCTTGGGGAAGGAGTGGGAATGCTGAGACCGTTATTGGCATGTCGTACCTTTAGAAACTAATAGTCAGGAGCAGCACTGATAGGATGCAATGGTACGTACGGCACAAGCATTACTTTGCCCGTGGAGCAGGTGTGCACCAGACCCTTGTAGAACAGTGGAAGGACTGGCGTCAGACGTAAAAGTGGCTTCCGACTGGGATACCTGTTGTAGAGGAGGCAACGATGGGCTGCCCGTAGTGTTCTGCAGTGGTAGCTGGATCCCCAAAAAGGTGGCCAAGCCGTTGTGTGTGGAATCCATAGAAGGATTAGAGGGCTCAAATGTTCCACTTGATAGGTTATGAGGATCCCAGGCCGAGGACATGAAAGGGTTCTGAAAGGCCATCCCAGGCTGTGGAGAAGGCGACTCCAAAATGTAAAAGGAGTTGATATGCACAAAGGAGCTTTGACTTACCCATGACATGTTCAACGGCATCTCTAGCTCAACGTTGAAGGTGTTCATATTTGCCCCTGGGGTTAAATTCTCCATATAAACAGAGGCTATAAGAGCTCAAGATTAGGACAAGTTCTGGTACTGGTCGGAAGTATGGCTCGCAACAAGAGGTACCATTGTTGAACACTTCTCTATCCTGGCCACCACTGGCATAAATGTCGACATCTTGGGAACCCTGACAGCACATACAAAATATATGAGAGGTGGGTGATGTTGAGATAGACAACGATAACGGCAGGGGGATACACACCACAAACACATTTTCAAAGCTCGTTTGAGGGCCACCAACCAAAGGCAGCGTAGAGACATCTTGTGAACCACCAGCTGGTGATGGTGAACCACTTCGAGTTGAAGTGGGCACTTGGGATCCACGAAGAACTGGTATAACTGGGGTGAATAACTTACTCGTGATGAGTCAAAGTGGATAGAGTGCTCAGCTGTCCCACCTGGTTCACAAGCGTTTGGAGCATATAGTGACTGTTCTGATGCCAAAGCTCCTGATGCCGATGTAATGGAACCATGCGGACTTGCAGTGGGTGAAGGATTTCCTGAGTAGGATGGAGGGTCCAAAAGTTCACTGGACCCATCTGACAACAAGCGAAGAGACGTGAGAGCGAAGAAACAATCTCACTAGAATAATTAGGCACATACCACTTGTGTATACGTGTTCGGTCTGCTCAGAGGCTACAGTGACTGTCCTGACACCATCACGGAGCTGATTCCATCGTGCAAAGCGCTCGGCATGAGATGAGCTTGCGGCCAGCACAGAAGCGACAATCTGCTGTTCTTCTGTTGCTCCAACTTGAGCTTGGAAACTAGCAGAAATGGCATGATGGGCATGACCATCACCACGGCCACGGCCACGACCACGACCACGGCCACGACCAAGACCACGACCCCTCGACATGCAAACCTTGTGAACGGCAGCTACTAATTATTAAACCCACCGACGACTGCTCAGATAATACTGAACGGCCTTATAATTACCAGTCACGCACCTGTAAAGTGCAGATTATGCACTGAAGAGAGGCCAGGGTAAATAATCTATACTGTATATGCAATCAATGGTACATACCGTAGGCAGCCTCGTTGTTGTGGTACGAGGACAAGACTGGAAAACGACACTGAGAACCCTGAATATATAAATACGTTGGACGTATGTAACCCCGGAGATCATCGGAACAGCATCAGGCCCAAAGCAGGCAAGTAGGATTGTGTGACTGCTATTCAAAGTAAATTTTCGATCAGGAACAAGGGTGTACAGTACACGAGACACCATAAGTGGCCGCAACATACTCAGAATTGTTAGCATTTGCGAGAGCATTGACATAGTATATACACAGCTTAAAGAGACTGTTGGACAATCTGTCAGGGGTCCAGCTGAGAAGCAAAAAGCGAGTAGAATTGTGGTTGTCCTGTACGGGTCGTCGTGGTACAAAGGCAAATGGATGAGGACCAAAACATACAATCACATGCTAGTATCCTACATTGGAAACTCCCGGAAAGCAGGCACTCACTTGCCCAAAATCCATGTACCGACAGAGACAACTGGCAAGGTATTTTCTACACGGTGTTGAAGTCATTGGGGTTCATGATGGCAGTGTGGATCCAGTCTTCAAAGTAGAACACCCGATCCGGTGGAGTTGGCTGGATTAACAAGTTGCGCAATCTGTTATCGATGTGAACATCAACCTGGCCAAAACATGCATGGATGTGCATCTAAGCAGGGGTCGTTCAGATTTAAAAAAAGTGGATGAGGACCAAGAGGTTTGAGCGTACCCTTTCAGGATCAGGTGCCGGCACATTTTTGGGTGGCTTAAACTTGATACGATCGCCCTTGTGGTGGAAGAAAATCTGCGTAGACGTAGATGGTCAATTTGAATAAACAACACTGAGAATGACGACTAACGCTGATCTTCCAGTCAGTGGCAACTGGAAGAAGGTCGGAGCCTGTCATTGAATGGAGGAAGTAACGGGCACGAAGAAGATAGTCGTCTTGTGCAGAGTTTGACTCTGCAGAGGGTATTATCTCTCGTAAGCCTCGCGTGTCTGGATGGCCAACTCCACAGAGATAGGCATGAAGCCGGTCCTGAAACATGTCCTCGTAGATGATGTCCCAGGCTTCAATGCTCATTGGAGCATTAGAGCATTCTTCGCGCTTCTCGATGGTGGGACGGTCCAGATCAGAGTGATACTCAAGATGATCTAAAAGAACAGAAACATCGGAAAGACGGCGATTGTACAAGGCCGCAAGGTAATTCTGAGTCTCGCCTCGGAAACTCTGGCATGGAACATGCATCAGCATCACAGATATAGTAATCACAGAGGATCTATACCATGACCAGCTTGTTCGCTGGGTGGGTAAGTGTCGTAATAAAGTTGATGCCTTTGGCAAACTCCCTGAAGTCAGCATGCATGTAGATGTCACCATGCCCAAACATAGTTTGAGAGAAGAGGCGTCTTTCTGTCTGTGCCAGAACATCGTTGGAGACCCAAGCAGGCTGCAAAAAATATGATCAACCAGGTCTGAGAAACTCAATGAGCAGAACAAGCACGCACGTTGATTTCTGATGCCATGAGCAATGACGCAACCTTTGATGTGACGTCACCAGTCAGAGGGACAGTTTTGTCGTGTGCAATCCATGGAAGGAGGGTTGCAAAATCTTCAGGAGCCAGAAGGCGAAGTAGGGCGGCATCGACCTGAAGTGCACTGTCCACCTCCTCGATAGCTGCACGAAGCAGGAATGGGGAGATAGGCTCAGGACCCATCTCCAGCACTGCCATATGGAGGACACAGAGGAAACCGCATGACATGAGATGATGTATACGATCCAGCGATGGAGTGTATGGGAGAAATTCGAGTGTGGAGTATCTGCCACGGTCTTGCCAGAGATTGGGGATGCGAAGCGCGTACTGGATAGTCTCTCGAAGAAGATTGCGGGTAACACCCTGTCCTATCGCCGTTCCACTACAAAAATCGATAATGAGCATCTGGGAGCCCATGAGTATGACAAGGCTATATTGAGAACTCACATTGTCAGGTCAAGTCGTGACCCTGAGTGGATAAGAGTGGCAAGAGGGACAAGGTTGCAACTAACACTTGGATCGTGAAAGCGGGCCTGAAGTTCAGACTTGAAAACTCTCTCTTCCTGTGCGTGAAGCTCTGGACTGTTGGACACGTTTTAGAAATTCCAGAATACGAGGAAGTATAGAACCTGAGCCCCAACCTCAATGGAGGGTGCAGTGATCGACGGGATGTTGTTCCAGGTAAGATCGGGTGGGACAGAAGTGCGAATGGATGTTGCCCAATGCTTGACTTCATCCTGACTCTTTGAGATGACAGGGATGATCTCAGGGAGGTTGCCGACCTTGAGCAAAAAGATTGCGTCAGTGATATGAAAGATAATGCATACTGTACGTCTTACCAACTCTGAAAGCAGGTCAGCATCATTGCCAGAGTCAAGGCGTGGTTGCTTGGCAGGAGGATCTGACAGACTCTCTGAAGAGGACGAGGATTCAGAGGCTTCGTCCATCTATGATAGCAGTGGTAAGAACACAGCACAGAACAATAACGAGGTAAATACTTGCAATCGTAGGGGGTGTTGACGACTCTGGGGGGGCTTGCGGAGAAACCAGAGACTCGGGTGGTTGAGTGCTCTCTGCGCTGTTTGAGGGCCCTGCAGTAGGAGTGGAGTTCTGGAGCTATAACAGGGAGTGAGATGACGAACTTTTAATGGATGAGTTGATGAATAAAAATGTACCACAGTACGAGGAGGGCCGGACCTTGGTCGCATTCTGCGGGCCCGAGAAAGTGGACGAGGACCAGGCACCACAGGTGATAGGATCACTGGTACGATATGGTTGGACGTGGAGTTTGCCATGGACGATGAATAGGAGATGGGTGGCAATGGAGCAACGGGCTCAGGCTCAGGCTCATCGTCAGAGTCAGGTACAAAGAGTGGTTCATGCATGATAGTTGGACCTCGGGCAGTGAGCGCTCCATTAGTACGACGAAGTAGTGAAGATAAACGTGGAAGCTCAGGAATTTGCCGTGTTGAAGAGCTGACGTGCTGGCCTAGTTCTGGCGAGTTATTAGGCCGTGGACTACGATGGTCATGCTAACATGACAGGCATACAGTTAGCCTGTGATACGCTGAATGTGTAAGACATATGTGCACTCACTTGTGGACCGTGATCAGAAGTCTCAACAGTATCAACATTGGCGACGACCTGAGCTCCAGATGAGAGGGAAGAGTCGAGGTCGCACTGCTGGATAACAGCAAACGGACTGGGAGAGCGTGATGTAGAGGAGTCTGTATCTGAGTGAAGGCCATCATCCCGAGGACACAGCGGTCCACAACGACACTTGATGAGGAAGCTGGGTTCCCCAACGAACATGATGCGGGCAGAAAGGCAGGGATGCATGGCCAATCGAGCTACCTGGGTTGGATGATCGTCCCATGCCTTGTGGGGGCGAGGCCGAATGAAAGGCAGTATGCCACGCAGGTTTTGAGAATGAGGAGCTGAGTGTGATACAGTGCGTTAGCAATAGATTACGCAATGGTGGGATGGGTACGAAGACTTACCAATGACGACAACGTTCAATTGACTCATCTCCCCATCCAGAGGCCATCGAATGGTCTTGAATAAGGCTGAGCACGGATCCAGCTCACTTTTCAGATCGATCTGCAAAATCCGGAGCTGTATCCGCAATGAGCTGTATCCGCGGATCCAGCTCATTGCAACTCCAGATCGCTGCAGCTCTGGATCGAGGCAACAGGAAAAATCTAGATGATCCACGGATCGACAAAGTTGTAAACTAGAGCCTTTGAACACCTTCATGCATTAGAATTCTGGATGTTTAGCAGTATTTAGGCAAGAAAAGTAGTTAGACAACAAGATATATGTCTGAGACATATGATCTTTGCAAAAAAACCTGCGGATTATCCGCGATCCGGATCCGTTTGATCCGGATCCGCACTGATCCGGAGCTGTGGATCATGATCCACACAGCTCTGGATCAAGCCTTAAAAATGCCCTCGATCCGCGGATTCAGCTCTGGATCAGCCATGGATCGAGCCATGCTCAGCCTTAGTCTTGAATGGCTGCTCAGAAAACCAAGTGGTGTTCCATTCTGAGGCCGGAAGGTCATCGTAGGCCTTATAGATGCGGGAGCCATCTGGGCGTTTTTTAGAAGTCATGATGAGACGGAAACAGATGTTGTGAGGCCCAGTGGGTGGCTTGCCATCTTTGCTGAACCCCGGAATCTCAAGACATTTCTGAGAAAGATGTAAGAGTACTGCATTGTGAAATTCGCGCCAGACAGTGCCGTTGGTGGGAAGCGACACTTTGAAGACAAGCTTAAAGTGGATAAGCTCTTCAACCAGCACAGCGAACTGAGCACCATCCCACTTGAAGCCTTCACTAGCACGCCCTCGCTGAGGGTAGGCATCACTAAGAGGAGCATGTGCAGGATCCTGCATGACGATACCAATGTCAGAACATGATAACGGAGCAGCCTGACAGAACCACAACTCACGACATGAGGTATGAGGATAACACAAAGATCAATGGCACCAGAGTTGGGCAGAGGAGAAAGCTGGCTGGGTACAGAAGTAGAGACAGGGTTCCTTGGTCGTCCAGAAGGAGCAAGGGTTGAGGATGTGGACGGAGAAGTCGATGAGGAAGCCCCAGCAACAGGAGAGATACTGAAGGGGTTAGCAGTGGCACCTCCCCCAGAGAGCATTGTCGTACGTGCTGATGTGACGCCAACCCCGGGGAAGGGAAGACTTGTGAGCGAGGGGAACGCGTCGCGAGCTCGTTCGAGCGTGCGCGGAGGGGAGGAAGAGAGGAGGAAGAGGTGGAAGGGGTCCGGAGACAGGCGATCCGGGGTAGGATAGATTCCTGTAAAGGAGCCGAAAATCGGAATGATCAGCGCGGGGTTCGAAGACGAGGCAACGCGGTGGACGAGGACGATGCGGGAGACGAGGACGATGCAGGAGACGAGGACAAGAGCACACGGTGCGATACGAGAGGGTGAGCAAAGCTGGTATTTCGAGTACGACGTCAAAACCTAAATACAAAAACGATGGCGGAGGGCCGCGTAAAGACGAGTCCGCGCGATAACCGACTGAAACACTGCGGGTGAGCACAAGATAAGTATGGTGGGACTTGGTACGAGACAATCAGACCGAAAAGCGTACGAATTAAAGGCGGGATAGCTCAACACAGTACTAGACGGACGGGGAGTACCCGTCTTGCGACGGAGGCCGTGAGAGTCGGGTGCGGTGTGATAAGGACGTGGAGGAGGGTGATGGCGGGGCTGCGACGGATGCGCGACGGGACAGCGAAGGTGGTGCGCCAGGTCGAGGACAGGAGTCGAGGATGGCGAGAGGTGGGTTGTGGTTGAGGTTAAACAGGACGGCGCTAAGTCGGACGCGACGCGATGGGCTACGCGTGCACGTGCACGCGTTGCACATCAGTGCACGGGGAATGTTTCCAGAAGACTGAGGCCTGTGTTGAATGTAAGCATCAACGCGCCGGGCGTTGGCACTGCCAGACACCTCTGACCTTAACCCCTGGTATGCAGTGATAGGAGCTTGCTGAGCGATACCAGCAGAAGACGGAAAGGCAGTGGGAGCGAAGCCGGGACCGACACTGAACGACGAAGGTAGAGCAGTAGGGCTGTAAGGCATCCGTTACCTGGGATTCAGGGAAAGAAGAAGCAATAAAAACATACCGAGGGATGGCCCTCAAGGCCCTGAACGGCGCATGAGTTCGGTACATACGTCCACAAACACATGGCGAAGTGAACGACCACTCTGTGGGACTTTGAGCCTTTACTCAAACATGAGTTCAATGCTAGAATGTTCGCAAGTACTGTATAACGCACCGAATAAAATCCACCACAGTCCGCAGAATCGCACCCTGGTGGGCCGAAGCTCTGATAAACCCCACGCTGCTGACCCAGAGCTGGATGATGAGATGGCAAGGCCTCAAGCAAATGAGAGAACCAAGGGTGTTCGCATGCCGCGCACAAATTGGTGGGTGAAAAAGGAACCTGAAGAGGAATGTGTTATTTGAACTCACGATTTGAGACATAAATGTTTACTCACAACGCTCTCAGCACCATGGGACATGACGATGAAATATCCACAGGGATTGGTATCGTTGAAGCAACCAACGTGATGACAGCTGCCGCGGGGACCAAGGTAGTGTTGCAGGGTCCGGTCCTAGGACTAGTCCAGGACCGGCCAAAAGACCGGGACCGAGGTCATTAGGACCGGACCAGGACTGATCATCTCTCAGTCCTGTCCTCAGTCCCGGTCCCGGTCCTCTGGTTTCCTGCAGTTGGGAAGGACTGCAGAGGACTGGTCCGGACCGGTCCTCATTTACCTCAAAGGACCGGTCGGGGACCAGCCCTGTAGCCAACAAATGGCCCCCCGAGAGCGAGGTTATGGTTAGGCGCTGGTGCACCTGCACCGGCGCTTAACCATTTAACACTCGTTCTTATAATAATTATACAATGTTTACTGTCCGGACTGGTCCTGGACTAGGAAGACCAGTCCAGGACCGGTCAGGACCGGCTTTCAGTCCAGGACCAGTCCGGACTGAGGACCGGACTGCAGTCCTTTCCAGTCCTCTCAGGACTGCAGTCCTGGTCCCGGTCCTCATCTCAGTGGCCGGTCCTGTCCGGTCCTCGGTCCTCAGTCCTCCCAAAAATGGGCTGAGGACCGGGACCGGACCGGACCCTGCAACACTAGACCAAGGAGACTCTGCGAAGACATGGCCTGAGGAGGAATACGAGTGCGAGACTTTGAACTTTTCTGGAGAGCAGGAGGGGAGTGTCGATGGCAGACTGTGGAAGGTCAGATTCTGGGCCTTTATACAGGTCACCCTGGTCAAACCTAGCAAAATCACGCAAGGGAACGAGTGATAGAAAACGACAAAATGTCATCAAGAACTGCAAAAGCTGGTGTCAGGGGCCTGCTGGTGGAGTCAAGGCCAAAGTCGAACTTGGTTGACGTGAGTCTCAAAAACGCATAAAGTTGTTAAAAAGCCATCGAAATTGACCAGACCCGTACCACGAAGTTCGAGTACACTTGAGCACAAGAATGCTCAAAGGCTCTCAAAAGTAGTCTGGGTTCCCGGAATCAAAAGCAATCAAGCACCGGCAAGAGACGTCGAGAGAGCGCAAGAATGAGCAAGTGTGGTCAATATCTGACAAAGCTGTACAAATATCACCAAATGATGACAAACATGGTCAATTCTGCTCAGCACACCGCGGTCTGGATTAATGTCCAATAAATCCCGTCATAGACCCGGGCCCTCAGGCTCGCTGATGAGCGCGACATGAGTCTGGGTGTTGCCACCGGAACCTCCCAAGTCGGGCTTGAATACTTACCACATCAATTCCTAGTCCTCAGTCTTCCGAGGGACCAGGGTACGTGGCCAAACGGCAGTCAGTTTCCGTGTATTTATAGCGATTGGATGGCCATTTCAAATGTTTTTCGACCAACTCTAGATCTACTTAGTCCAAAGCTCTCCGAGCCGTACGTGCGTAACACATCGGCATCGCGAGCGAGGAAAACAAGCGCAGCTATCCACGCACATAACACCACATACAGTAGTCCTGGCCGACGACGCAATTGCCCGGCATCGAGTACCAGAGCTATCCGCCGTGTGCATGCGCAAGTACGCCATTCAAGCTTCAAGGTTCTGCCGGTACCGTAATATGTGGTAAGTCCCGCTGCCAGTACTGCGAAAAGGCCTTCTCAACTGGCCAGTCAATATAAAATGCTGCTTTCGTGTGCGCCAAACGTCCCTCAACCACCATCGGGTGAGCACACATTCTCTGGCCCAATCCCAGCATCCATCCACACATCCCAGAATCCACCCACACATCCCAGAATCCACCCACACATCCCAGAATCCACCCACACATCCCAGAATCCACCCACACATCCCAGAATCCACCCACACGGCTTCCGGGCCTTTTCAATTCGATCTCCGGACGACTCCGATGTCTACCAACCTCTCAACCCAGCCCCGCATCGCCATCATCGGTGGGGGCTTGGGCGGCCTTGCTCTCCTCTTGACTCTCCATCGTCGCGGCGTCTCCGCGACTCTGTACGAACGTGACATCGCCTTCGACGCGCGCGCTCACCTCGGCGGCTCCCTCGATCTCGGATGGAAGAGCGGCCAGCGCGCTCTGCGCGAGAACGGCCTCCAAGACGCGTTCGACCAGAACTCCCGGCCTGAAGGCGAGGAGATCCGGGTCTACGATGCCGTGGGTAAGATCCACCTCCACCTCGGTGGCGACGGAGACGACGGTCACCACAGTCGCCCCCCCAAACCCAAGGAGGACGGCCGCCCCGAGATCGACCGTACCGTACTCCGCAAGCTCCTCCTCGACGCCGTCCCCGCGGACCTCGTCCAGTGGGGCCACGCCCTGTCGTCCGCACGGGCCCTCGGGAACGGTCAGCATGAGCTTACTTTCACCAACGGCGCCACGACCACCTGCGACCTCGTGGTCGGTGCCGACGGTGCGCACTCGCGCGTCCGCCCCCTCCTCTCCTCCGCGACTCCGCAGTTCCTCGGTGTGAACGGCGCGGAGATCTCTCTCGCGCCCGAGACGACGAAGCTGCCCGAGCTCGCGGAGACGGTCGCGAACATCGGCAAGGGCGCGATGATGGCGATGCAGGACTCGCGCATCCTCGGCGCGCAGGTCAACGGCGACGGCCGCATCCGCACGTACGCCTGGCTCTGCAAGCCCGCGTCCTGGACGATCCCGTCCGACGCCGCGGCCGCCCGGGCGGCCCTCAACGAGCACTATGCCGGGTGGGCGGGGTGGCTGCTGAAGCTGATCGACTACTGCGACGAGAGCGCGATCTACCCGCGCTCGCTGTGGTCCCTCCCGGTCGGCCACGCGTGGACACACGTTCCCGGGGCTACGCTCGTCGGCGACGCGGCGCACCTCATGAGCCCGTTCTCTGGGGCTGGGGCGAACCTTGCCCTGCTCGACGGACTGGAGCTCGGCCTCGCGCTCGCAGGCTTGAAGGAGAAGGGGACGCTGGGGGAAGTGAAGGCGGTCTCGGAGGCGGTGAAGGCGTTCGAGGAGAACATGTGCGCGATGGCGGGTCGCGTGGCGGAGAAGGCGAACAGGAACCTGGAGGTGTGTGTCGGCCCTGACATGCCACACGCCATGATCAGGCGGCTTGGAGAGTTGACAGCTGGCGGTGAGCGGGAGGGATGAGGGGATTGCTAGGCACTCTCTGGAAATGCAGGTGTGCTCGGAATGAGCGTAGCCAATATATCGATTCTTCGAGCTTGTGTAGGTGCGTGGGTGCGATAGACACAACGGCCTTGCGGATGGCTCGAGAGGGCGAGGACAGTTAAAGCTCAATGAAAAGCAGCAAGGGATGAGTAGCGTAACTAAAAACACCACTTACAGGTAGCCCGACCGAAAATGCGCGTTCCCCATGCACCCGCCGGCGGGCTATTTGCTGGAAACATTTGAACTGTGAGTATAACACCAGGTAGCCCACAAGTACTGGCATCTAATGCCTACAGTCCACTAGTGGTTATCCCAAATGTTAGTATGATCATAAGACTCCCTGTCCCGGCTGCTCCGAAAGGCGGTCAAGACAGTCGCGCGGTCCATTTGCGCCACCGGATACTTTGACAAGGCAAGTGCAGCAGCGGCCTCGGCCATCTCCTCCTCCTCCGGCTCTTGCTCCTCCGGCTCCAACTCCAGATCCTCTTCTTGCTCCGTCTCTGTCGACTCCGCATCGTCTTCCTTCATGGCAACATCATTTTCCTCGCTGCGCGCATGGGCGGAGCCACCCTCCCCCTCCGCGCCATCGCCCTGAAGCTGTTCCACATCCGCTCCCTCAAGTCCACCAGCGTCCGTCGCATGGGCCCTCGCCGATGCGTCGCTCCGTTCCCGTGCCCGCTCTGCGAGATAGGGGCCATACACCGCCGGCCACGAGTCCCCGTCCAAGTCACGCCCTTTCCAACAGTACCCCGCGAGGTCCTGCGGAATGAGCGCCGCGACCGTCTGCGCGACCCATCCCTGCGCAAAGCGGTAGTACAGCACGTCCTCCGACCCCTCACAGAGCAGGTCGGGGTGGCAGATCCACGGCCAGTCGGGGTTCCGCACGTGTGACTTGCAGTCCGACCCCGCCCCCGCGCCTTCTCCGAGCGCCTTCGGCAGCGGGTGCTTCTCCGAGGTGAAGAGGACGCGCACGCTGCGGAGCGCGGGGACTGTGCTCTCGGGCTGGAGGGCTGTGCGACGGTACATCGCCCCTGTGGATTGGTCCTGGCGCCCCCACAGCGCTCTGGGGATCGCCACCGACCAGAGATCGAGGTGGACGAGGGTAGGGGAGTTGAGGAGGAGGGGATACGAGCCCGGGGTTTTCTCGAGCAGGGGCACGACGAGGTGCTCCAGCACGGGACAGACATCGACGAGCGTAGAGCAGGCTTCGAGGGTCGGATAGTATGTCTGGCTGACGGAGAAGGCCTGTGGAGGCGGGAAGAGATGGAGGTAACGGAGGCCCCGGCCGAACCGCGCGAGGAGCTCGCCGGGCCATCCGGTACAGAGGAGAATGGTAAGGCGGGAGAGCTGGGGGAGCTCCCAGCGTGAGCACAGGTATTTATACCCGGCAGGCGAAGTCGCGAAAATCTGCAGGTTGGTCAGGGAAGGCAGGGATACTGGCGGCAGTTTCCTGAGCTCCGAGTTTTCTCCGAGTAGAGAGTGATACTTGGGCCATTGGCCAAGAGCGAGTGACTGCAGCGTATTCAACGTGGGGAGGATTTTGTGGATAGCATGAAGTAGCATGTCGTTCATGCCGAGGTCGAGGTCGAGGGACTGCAAGTTCGAAGTCGCAATCTGCAGCAGTGGGTGGTCCGGGACAGATGGCGGCATCATGACGAACCACAAGGGATTAAAGTAACCTTCGCAGTTGTCGCAATCTGGATACCGACGCCGGCGGGGGAAACCGGCGTGAGGATGGTACGAGAACGACCGAAGGCGGGTGCATTGAGAGAATATGAACCCCAGGTCTTCGCGGATGACATCCGAGCACGGTGCTGCTACGACGCACGAGTCCCACTGAATGCTCTTGATGAAGGTCGCAAGACGAGGACCTACATCGAGGATCCGAAGAGTCTCTGCCAGCGCGGAGACTTGGCCCATGCGCCGGATCACGATCTCGCTGTAGAGCACGGACATGCCAGGCCAGACCGCCGCTCTGCAGATGAGTGGGAACGCCTTCTTCGTACGAAGCAAGTCGAGCCACGGATTGTGTGCCCCAGGCTGAACCGAGGAGTCAAACTGGTATGTTGGTTCAGAAGCGACGGCCAAGTTGAAAATATGCTGGAGAATCTCGTGCGGGAGAGTTGCGAACGTCCCCGACCGCCAGTGTTGATCCTCAGCACATGCTGGAAACGCCTGATGGCAGGAGGACAGAGCTCAGTAACTTTCTCTCAAAAATTGAATTGAAGCGCAGAAGCTTAGTCTCTGCTTGCGTCCGCCGTGACCTACCCCATTTTGCCGTAGGAGCGCACCGATCGCCGCTTTCAATGCCGCTCGCTCCTTTCGGAGCCGCTTCAGTTCCTGTGGTTTGGCATCATTACATTGGATATTTTATCCGGTTGATAGATGAGAAGAGAGCAGCTTCCCGCCCACTCACCGGCATTACTCCAGATAATTGGCCCTCCAGGTTCTCATTCTCAGTTTTGAGACGGAGGTTGTCGTCGCGCAGGTCAGCGGTGGTTCGTACCACGCCGTCCAGGAAGAAGGTCAGGTCATGGGCGGCAGCGTTCATGGTGCATACCGCAGAGTGCAAGAACCTGGAGTTCTCGGTAAAAGTGGTGTAGTGTCGGACGGACGAGTGGCACTGACCAGCCTCGATGTCGGATGCTCGAGTCGAAAAGATGAATGAAGCTTGTTTGAACGTTTAAACTGCCAGCGCACATTCGTCACCAGTATGACGTAAAATAGGTACGGCCCGTGAAGCCGGTTTTCTATTGATGTAGACCCGGCTTCCAACTTCTACTTAATAAATCGACGCATAGCTATGATTGATGCGGTCTCGTACCCAGACAGGTAGGGTATGACATTCGCACCCCACCACCACGATTACCCTAGTACCTGCACCATGAATGACATAGACTTCTGGTTGAATGGTGCGGTGCGAGCCACCACTCGTATTCGCGACGAAAACCTCCGCCTGGCAGCCGAGAATGAACTTCGCCTCGAGAAGCTGCTGTCTGAAACGATACCGGTGAGCGAACAGCTGCTCTTGCAGTGGCTCTGAACATTCATGGTTCCTGGATTCAGGAATTAAGGATGCTGCGAGAGGAGCAACCGGCGTTGAAAGGCGCACTTCGTGTCTTGATGCTCCAGAGCGCTGGCCGTGGGTGTGCCACCCGGGCCTGCTGAAGGCCGGGGACGAGGTGCTGTGCCACCGCTTCCCGCGGGGGCGCGTCGTGCAGACCGTCGCGGCGGTCATCTCGGAGGTCTTCTGGCAGACGGGGATGCGAGAGGACGAGGAGGACGAGGACGCTGAGGACTCGGAGTTGCGGGAGAGGCTGGTCGACGAGGACGAGGAGGGTGATGGAGGGTGGGGAGAATGGGATGTTGGGAGCGAGGGAGTGGGGAAGGGGAGAGGTCTGTCGGCTCGGGCTGGACGAGCGACGACTGTAGGTTTGAGGAAGAAGGCAGCAGCGACTCACACAAGGATGAACGCAATTCCGCAATCGAAGAGAACGCTGAGGAGACGGATGGGTCGGAGGGTGGGTTGCACAGTCATATGGATCTGCCTGAGGAGCCGGAGCTGGAGCAAGGACGGGTGGGGGATGGCATGGAGGAGGGAGACGGGAGGCTGGACTGCACGCAGCGTGAAGCAGCCGCTGAGCTGGCTTCGACGCCGAAGTATCCTATCGTACAGCTCGATCGCGCAACCATCCTGGCCGCGTTTCGGCGGGGTACCTGGGATCGTTGGTAGGGCTACATGCCGACATACTATTATGCTTCGGACACGCCGTTCATGTCTCTCCAAGCCGTATACGTTTGTATAACTTCAGGAGTGATTTGTTTCTTGATACTCCTCGCGGCGTCGAAGAACGCCGTTTGAGGCACCTGAGCACATGTTTGACTCAATTAGCAACGGCCACGCAGCGCGCTCGAGTACTCATGGACGGCGCAGGCGTTCATCGGGAGACTGTGCCATGCAAGTGAGTTGGAGATCGAGGACGAAGCGATCGCAGATATGGAGGACGAAGGCAGTGTAGATGGTCGCGGAGGGATCCATCGTGGTGAGGGCCGGTTGATGAGCTTATGGCGGGCGTGAGAGGGATAGACTCCTGCTGGATGGTACTGATATGAGTCCACGAGAAGAACGTGGCAACCTGTAAGGCATTTTCCAGACTGAGCTCGCTGCCAAGTCAGCTCCACCGAAGATCTCGGACAACGGGCGAAAGCCTCGCTGCCACGAACATTGCACTACCCCAGCGCGTCCCTGCAGAGGACCAGGCCGCTGACACCGCGAGCGAGAGCGTTGGACTCAAATTCTGATGATCAGTGTCGTTGGATGTATTTTGAAAGAGCTAGAGGCCTTGGTGGTCCGCACGCTTGGATGGGAGCTTTGCAGGTAAAGTCGGGGCCTGGGGAAGGAGTTTGGCGACGCACGCACATCGAAGAGATAGGCAGGGAATCCCAGCAGCGCACACAAAATATATTGAAAAGCTGTTCGCAACGTACTTCGCAGAAGACCCTTGCCCCAACGCTCGAAGCCCCACTGAGCGTGTGTTTTCTCTGGATCTCAACCCGTCCTTGCAGCAGTCCCTGACGTGTCGTAACCTGTGCTGCCCAGCTGGACAACACAGACCAAGAGAGAGTTGGTGTACCAGGGGAATGAGGCACCGCGAGCGAGGGAGACAGCGATCAGCGAGCCAATTTGACCTGGACGTGGAGAAGAAAAACGGCGGCCGCGTCACGCCCAGTTGAAGGCGGCTTGTGACACTCGTGACCGGGTTTGTCCGAGGTGAGCTATCCGGCGGAACTCGGACCGATGAGCTGCATTGTGCCTTCATTCCGAGCCGTCGACGTGGACGACGAGCTGCAGCCGATTCACCTTGCCTTACCCCTTCGTGGACGCTTAGAGACCGAGTAGCCTTTTTTTGAACATATTCTTCCTCTGGGAGCACTTCTGTTGAGTCTCGGTGATTTCGCGCTGGACTAGGCGACTCCCTGTCTTACTGCGGCACCTGCCTGCCTGAGCTAGCGGCGAAGTTACTCACCCCCGCCCAGATTCGGAAACTTCCTCAAAAGTATCTCACTTGTCGCCTGCCGTCAGCAGCTTCTGCGGATGGCTATAGCAGGGCATTATCTCCTTGCTGTGCCGCTGCAGGGAACCGGACAAGCCTCCTGCCTCGTGGCGCTTTGAGAGCCTTTGTATGCACCGCTCAAGAATTCTGGTGATCCGTCGTCTTTGTCCTACTCTCCCACTATAAATCCCCCTTCGATCTCTGTCTCACGCTCCCCACTTGCCCTCTTCCCATATCTTGTCATCTCGACTCGCGTTCACAGACCGAGCCACTCCTACCAACACTGCGATGCACTCCAACATCGACTGCGCGATCGCCTTCGTGATCGAGCGCGGGCAGCAGCTCAGCGTCCCCAACGTCTTCTCCGCCTACCTCCAGACCCTCATCGCCCCGATCTCCTACGCCGACGATGACTATGCCTTCGAGACCGACGACGCAATCGCCCGCGCCGCACTAGTCACCTTCGAGCGTGCGATGGACAAGTATCCGATGCCCGCGCCCGCCGCAAAGACCAAGAAATCGACGAGCAAAGCCTCCGCAGAGGCGACAAAGACGGGAGGGGCGCTACTAGTAGGGAGGAGCAGGGCGAAGAAGTACTCGGCGGAGGTCGCACAGCTGCGGTGGGAGTACCAGCAGGCGGTATTGCGCGCGACGGCAGATGGCGAGTACCAGGGTTGCTCTTGCATGTCGTGCGCAAGCCTGTCGGCCATGCGCGATCGCATACCCATGTCGGAGGGTGAGGAAGGCGAAGGCGAAAGGGATCAGGTGGTTGAGCCTGTCCGTGTGCGGCGTCGTCGTGCGTCCCGTCCTCCCCCTCTCTGTTCTTTGCCGTTGTTAATCACGATTATCGCCTTGCAATCTTTCAGGCAAGGCGAAGCAGTCGAGGAAGAAGACGCCGTTGACGCGGGCAATGCCTTTCGACCCATACGCACCATCGACCAGCGCTGTCGCGCTGTAGCGTCACCGATGAGTCTCCCCTCAACCTCGTTCCCATATCTTATTCCATGCATATTCGTTCTTCTACGCCTGCATGCACCGTGATATCCCCCCTGTATCCGTACCCATCGTTGTTTTTTGTATTCGTTGCTCTAGTGCCACAGTTACACTACTCGCAACTTGTTGTATGTTCTCTTTCGCTTTCTCATGATACCGTTTTCGCACCACAAACCCTCTCCGTGTGTATCAAGGCGCCGCAACGCAGACCCGTATCTTCCTTCTTGCCTCGTCAACGTGTCAAGCTGGGCCGGGTTTCGACGCAATCCCGATGCTGCGAGGGGGCAGGAGATCAGGTGGTCGAGCCCGTTCATGTGCGTCGTCTTCATGCGTCCTGTCCCCTCTCCCTATCTGCTCTTCACCATTATTGATTACGTTTATCGCACACGCAATCTTTCAGGCATGGCGAAGAAGCAGTCGAGGAAGAAGACACCGTTGGCGCGGGCGATTCTCTTCGACTTTCGACCAGGCTGTCACCCATCCTTGTTCTTGCCCCAGTGTCCGGCCCACAGTTATACTGTCCTTGTGACCTGTTGTATGCTTTCGTTTCGCTGTTCCATGACACCGTTTTCCCACCATAACCCCCCTCTCCGTGTGTATTTGAGCCCAAATCGTTCCCTCTCTTCCCTCGCGCGGTCATCCCGGATCCCGGTACGCGGTCTCCTCAGTGGTGCGACCTCATTAATCTGCATTTCTTCGTCCCGAGCTCTCCACCTGCCTCGTAGTCTCAATCCCCTTGCCATCCTCTCGGTGTCGCATGTTCTCTGGCTTATTTGGCTTCGCCAATGCCTTTATTTCCTCACCGGACGTCATTCCTGGCTCTGCCTCTCTCTGTCTCTGTCTTTCTTGGTAACCGGCACCATGTCTGCTAGTCTTATGCCAGGCGTTGCCCCTTCTGGTTGCAAACCAGGCCTGGGCAGACGAAATCCCTCAATTTTCTCTTTGTGGCAACCAGACTCTTGTCATCTCTTTCGGGCGATTGTCGTCCCAATCCTCGTTCTCCGGTAGCACTCGTCGCTGTCTCCCTTCGACAATATTGCGCGCGGTGTTCGGTCCTCTCCCTTATACAACGCTTCTCCTACTCTTCAACTTCGACATCCCAACCCTCCCTTCTCCCCTAGCTCACGCGCGCCACACGTACGGGGCTAGTCTCCTGGATACGCCCAACGTCTAGCTCACCATCGTCGCTCTATTCCGTCCCCTACTCCAATGCTGTCTACCACCACACTACTCTATGCCCTTCCCCACTGGAAGGCATGGGCGCGCGCTGCATCGGCCCTTTCCACGATGCGTCTTTTTCTCATTGCAGGCCTACCGCTCATCCTCAGTGTTAGCTGCGACGGCGCATCCCTGCGTTTGATCTCATTCTACCTTAGCATCAATCCCTCCTCGTCGAAGAGTATGTCGTCGTGCATCGCAATACTTAAGAACATATGTAGTCTCATTACCAAGATCGTCCACATGCCGTGAGGACGATGGGATCCCTCCTACCGCCACCGCATTCGGGCGGCGTCCAGTCCTTTTGGGGTTTTTTTGGGCTTTAACACGCGAGCGGAACTTGTATAAAGTTGTATGTTCTCATTCGCTTTCTCATGCCACCAGTCTGACACCAGAAACCCTCTTCGTGCATATCAAGGCTCCGCAACGCAGATCGTTATCTCGGCAGGCAGGGTGACATCACCTCGTCCTCGTCACCCCATTCGCGCGCTGCCGTCCGAACACAAAACATGCGCAAACACAGCGATAAGTACCTCCCTCCCCCGTATCGCCCGCAGCCCTCCCTCTTTCCCCCGCTCTATAGTCCTGCTCAGCCAGCGCCACCCCCCGGTACCATGCCCCGCTCCTCCAGCAAGAGCAAGACCCTCCCCCCGCTCGATCGTCGCCGCGCACGTAGGCACCGGCGCGTCCTCCTCGAGCGCAGCCCTCCATGACCTGCATCCAGCAACATCAACGGCGCGTTCCTCCAGCGCAGCCCTCCTCTCACATGGACTGGAGCCAGCAACAGCATGGACCACAACGCGTCCGAGAACCCCCGACTCAGCGGCGAGCGCCGCGAGCGCGCGCAGGCGGTCGTACGCATGCATTCGCGCACGACGGTCACCCTCGTCCGTCTTCGGCGGTGTACCTCGTCTGGACGTGGCCCTGGCACCGCGAGCACGGCTTCGAGGGCATCCCTGGCTCGGTCTCGGCGCCTTTCGTACCCATACGGGCCATACGCCTTAGATGCGAACGACGGGACAGGGGTGGGGACGGGGACGGGGGCAGGGGCGCAGGTGGGGGTAGAGGGGTAACGGAAGCTGGGCGTGCCGGAGGAGATACAGGCGAAGTGGGGCCAGGACGCATCGTACAGGGCAGTGGGGAGGTATGCGGGCCCATGGAGGGGTATCGTGTCACCCAGGTGCGTCGCGGCTCGGGTCTGCAGCTGGTTCCTGGCCCCGGTGTTGGTGTTAGGGTGCCACAAGTACCCAGCGCCGCGCGAGAGCATGTGTGGACTGCGCGAGGAGGCGACGAGTCTGGGGCGTGTAGGCGGCGTTGAGCAATCAGTGCTCAGCAGTAGGACCTGCTGCGCGTGTGCGACCGAGATCCATGAATAGGGACCGAGTGAAGGTGTACTCAGCGCGGTTCCGGCACGCATTTCACCTGGCCCCACCACCATGCCTCACCCGTGCTGACATACACATACTCGTTCTTCCATAGCCATTGCGCGCAGGTGAATATAGTGGATCGCTTGCGCTTGGACACGTCCTTTAGGTCTGCGGTGCACTTAACCGCGCGGCTCCAGCTCCAGCACCACGGCGGGCGATGTCCGAACCACAGGGAAGGCGAGCAGTACGCTAGAGCAGTCCGATGCCTCGGGTCCACGAAGGAATACAAGCACATGCGCCTCCAGTTCCTCAAGAATTATGTACCAGTACGACCTCCATGCGGACAATCTCACGCCGTTCGGCGCCGCGCAGTACGTCACAGGTTCCTCCTGTCTTCCATGTGTGTGTTGGGTCTCAACGCATGTGCTTTGTTGGCAGGACGTTCGAGTCGGGACAGCTCGCCTTCGAGCGGTACTGCCACCTCGTAGATGACGACAATATACCGTTCGTCTGCGAGTCGAGCACGTCGAGAAGTCGGGTGCGTCTCCCCCACCCCTCCTCGGCTCTATCTCTATTCTCCACTTCGCTCACGCTGGACCTGGACCTGCTAAAAGCCCGCAGGTACAGCAGTGCCCTCGCGGTGGTGCAGGGCGTCGGGTACGCCAACGAGCTGCTCACGCGGCTGACGGGCATGCCCGTACGCGACCACACGACGTACAACGCGGTGTGCGCGTTCCGGCTGGGGCACATGCTCTACGCGGACTTCACGCACGAGAACTTGATGGTGCCCGTGTTCGCCGCTGTCGAGCTCTTCAACGCCACCGGACCCGGGCGTCCGCCCCAGGTACCGCCCGCACATGTGTGCTGGGCGCGGGCGCTCTGCCGAGGAGGGAGAGGAGGGGCAGCGGTGGATCGCGTCGCAGATGGTGCCGTTCTCGGCGCGGATGGTGACGGAGCGGCTGGCGTGCGAGCGGGATGACAGTGGAGAGGTGGGGGAGTATGTACGCATATTGGGAGTCGACGCGGTGGTGCGACGCTCGAGTTCTGTGGGCCTGGGGAGCGGGAAATGTGTAGGTTAAGGACTGATTGAGCGGTGGTTACAATTAACTGGTGCAGGGATGCGCGGCCACTGGTCATGCGCTGTAGTGCGGGAGGGAGACAGGTCTCTATCCCGCTGTTGCCAGTGTTAATGTCAGTGAAGGCTTTTTTGTATCAGTGTACGCACTGTGCAGGTGGGGACTCAAATCGAGCACAAGCCAAGACTCCTCTGTACGATTGACAAGCTAGAGACGTGTTAGCCGTCAAGTAATGGTGCCGTATAATGACACAGCGTTTTGCAGAGTATACACAAGTAGCGAGACACTTAGGTGTTGTCGTAGTCGTACTGATGCTCGCCATACGGGAGCCCTGCAAAAAATGCCGATATAGTGGACACCACTTTTCACGCCTCATCGCGCCGGTCTGGCACAGCCACCCAGAGCGCCCTGCCTACTTCATGAGGGAAAGCTGAAAGGCAACAGCGAACAGAACGGCGCAAGCTCAGTAATTCGCAATGCCTAGTAGGTCAGTAACTCCCTGGGCGGCGGGTGTTGAACGGGCTATAAGTCTCGCAGAGTCCTGAAATAATAAGGATGTGATGAGCAGCCTCAGTAAGTCGAAGCGCAATAGTAGGCTTGAAAGGGTGATAAGTCTCACAGAGTCCTGAAATAATAGGATGTGATGGAGCAAGCCTCAGTAGCCGAAGCGCATAGTAAGGTCTTGAACGGGTGATAAGTCTCGCAGAGTCGCTGAAACAATAGGATTGTGATGGAGCCAGCGCCAGTAAGCCGAAGCGCACCAGTAGGTCTTGAAAGGGTAGAGCCCTCGTAATCGTGAAAGAAAACGGGATCCCTCAGTAAGCCGAGGGTACCTAGTAGGTCTTGAACGGGCGATAAGTTCACAGCCTCAGTGGGAACAGGGTTCCCTCAGTAAGCCGAAGCGTACTTAGTAGGTCGTGAAAGGGTAGGAGTTCCTCAGTAATTGCGAACAGAAACGGGATCCTGCAGTAAGCCGAGGGGTACCTAGTAGGTCTTGAACGGGCGATACAGTCTCAAGAGTCTTTGAAAATAATAGGATGTGATGGAGCGAGCCTCAGTAGCCGAAGGGGTACTAGTAGGTTCTTTGAACGCGGTCAGAACCCGAGTAATTCCGCGATTGGAACATGGGTTCCCTCAGTAAGTTGTGGGTTAGGGGATTTATTAAAGCTGAAGTCGAATGGGAGTTGAAAGGTCAGTCCAGTAAGTCCTTCAAAGTGGGGTGACTGGGCGTGCTTTGGACCCGAGCCATAGATGGCGCCTGCCCTTGAGGATGTATGCGTTCGTGGATGGGGCTGTCGGGGTTTGTACTGAATGGTTTATTCAGTTTCTCAACTAAGTCGGGCACTGTCCTGTATTGTGAATTTGGGTCTGCGCTTTGAAGATGTGGATTAATTGCCGATGCTTAAACCTTGTTAGCAACACCACTCGGGGATACGCCGCGACTGTGCGCACCTTTCAGGTGCTGCGGTTGCTGGTAAGTACCTCACTGAAGGCCGCGATCTAGTACTACGGACTAGGAGAGCTGGTCTGAAAATTTGTGAGATCGGGAAACAAGGAATCTTAATGGACTGGCTCGCTTGACTGTTAGTGACGCTCTGTGCGAACCGCGGTTGCGGGTTGTGTCGGTCGAATTTGAAAGGGCGTTCAAGCCTTGTGACGAACAACCAGCCGTTGGACAAAACGCTCGCGAGCGCGAGTACGCGGTCAGCCGCACTTTTTGCGGTGAGGGATAGTATTACTGGTTGTCCTGCCAGTAGTCATTGATGCTTGTCTCAAAGATTAAGCCATGCATGTTAGTATAAACAAGTTTGTACTGTGAACTGCGAAATGGTCTTAAATCAGTTATAGTTATTTGATGGTACCCCGCTCTCGACTCTTCAACCATTGTGTGCATTCTCATTGCTGGAGGCCCCACTGGACTAAAGGCTGTGGCATTCTAGAGGCGCTCAATACATGGGCCGTCACCTTCAACTCTCGCGACTTCTTCCTTGTCTCTTCGCATCGGATTTCCTTTGCGAAGATTACCGACTGCTCCTTACCCATTCCCAGCTCGGAGCGACCGCTCTGGCCATTGGAAACCGGGGTAAGCGGGTGTATTTTTAGATAAACACTCACCACGGCAACGCGTGGCTGGCTTCAGCTCCATTGTGAGTTCAAGTCACATCAATACACTAGAGTAGACGGATCGTCCGAGCACCATTGGAAGCGGCCGCGACTGGGCGGCCTATATTAGAATTTGTAAAGATAGGGTGGGTCAGCGCCTAAATTTCCCACATTCTAGTCGGGGTACTTCCCGAATTTTTGGTACGGACATAGAGGCCTACCGTGTCTTTTCAACGAGGGGTAAAGCGCGGTGACATTTACACGGGGTTTCGTTCCTCGGTCAGATGGGAGCCTGAGAACGGCATACCACCAAATACAAGAAGGCAGGAGGCGCGCAAATTACCACAATCCCGACACACGGGCGAAGGTACGCGATATCGCAATATTCGTATTGTATAGGACACGTGCGCAGGTCTTTGTTTATTGGGTCTCCAGATCTATTATTGTTGTGGACAGGATAGCGATCATTGAGTAAATCCTCTTTGTTATACCCGGGAGCAATTTTGAGGCAACAGTAACGTGGCTTCGCCCTGTTTCACGCAGCCCCGCGGGTGACTGGTACTTTTCTGGCCAGCTCCCCACCATAGGAGCGTTACTCAGTCTGTGTATATGGATTGTTTGCGCCACGATTTAAAATCGCGTGCCGTACGTTCTGCAGATTGCACCTGACCCACTAACAGACTTTCAGGTGCTGGCTCGGGAGGCGACCTTTCGCGTCCTGGGGCTCTAATCGGTTGGTCGGTTTAATCTCCCGATTTGTGGGCTGTAGCGCGCTCTCGCGTTCACATACTACTTCTTCTTCATAACTTTGAGTGTAGGGTCACTCGCCTGCCTTATAGATACTTCTATTTTACAATGGTCGTTCGGCGCGGCTACAACACGCCGTAGTGACCCACGACTTCGGTGCCCTGGAGCTTGGATTCGGCAGGGGCGAAGGCGCTAGGACCCTTTCATTAGATTCTCGAGTTGAGCAATTATCGGAGGTAGGATTCAGGCCTGGCAGCGAGACGCGGCTATTTGCGTGTAGCTCATGGATATAGCCATGCGCATAAGTACCTTACATGAGGGCTTAGGAGCTAAGAGTATAGATACTTTTCTGATGTCCGTGGTTTCTCTCTAGCGCTTATAGCGTTTGTCATATGAAGAATAAATCAGCGCTATAGGATGTGGTTTAGGCTGATTTTAGTTGGTATGTGAGCAATTCGCATTTGCTAAGGAGTCGGTGACAAAGTGGTACTTGGGTTTTATGGGATACTCTCACTCGATTGACCATTCATACTCACTTCAGGTTCCTCCGCGGAAACGCTGGAATAGGTTTGCCTATTGAGTAACGCATGCTAGATCTTGCTATGTACAGTCAAGTGGCTCTAAAGAACAGAGAAAGTTCTGAACGGCGGAGGTCGGGTGGTAAAACGAGTCTACGGGTTACGTGTCGTGGTCCTGGGGTCACGAGTCAGTCTATCAACAGGGCATATGGACTATGCGACTAGGGATCGGGCACCCGTTCATTATTTTTATGGTGTCGCTCGCATGAGAAATCAAAGTCCTTTGGGTTCTGGGGGAAGCTAGTTGCGCATAGGTCAAGGTGCCTTCGAACTCTCTAATAGGTCGTTCTGGAAGAGGGCGTAGCAACCATGTTTCGCGTGACGAAGCCTATAGCGTCTTAATTATTTGTTGTTGAACTCCAACCGACGGGGAACACTATTCAGGTTCAATACTCTACGACCTCGACTAGGATTGCACGCAATTGAAGTTCCCTCTACTACTACATGATTCGAGGTTTATGGGGTAGATGTCATCATTGGTTTGGGGCCCCATTCGTTAGGGCGTGTCGTAAGGATTAAGGGTACAGGAGTTTGAGGGTGGAGTGGATTTGCTCTTAGAGTTCAGACACTAGACTCACGATACACGAAACTGGACCGGCGAATTTACAAACTTGCTTGGACGCCAGGATACTCTTAATACAGGCCGGCTTTTGCGGCTAGGTTACACGCGCGCTTACGTTCTTGAGGAAAGTGTCTGACGCTCTCGAGTACAGGACTGTGAATAGCTTTTCGAAGGCAATAGCACGGTCTGTGGGGGCGGCCGGATTCTCTATTTAGCGTGGTGTGGGCTAGCGGCTGTCGCGCCTACATATTCAGCTCTGGCAGACGACAGGAACCTTGGAGTTGCTTTTCTTCTCTTCTCGTGGCCCCTCGGAAGGTGAGTTAAGTTTTTCTTGTGACTAACGCTGTCGTGTGGTGTGTTACTCAGGGCATAGCTGTAGCACTATGGATTGTCGCGTCTCGTCCAACGCGAGGGACACCTTTGAACATCGGGTTCAGATCTGGTTACGATGCTTCACGATTCATATCACCAGCTCACTTACGCGTTTCGACTCTGCGTCTCCGGTCAGACCACGGTGGATCGAAGGGTAACACCCTTGCATTACGGGATATATAGCTACTTCTCGGTCGCTTTCGGGAGTATGATGCGCATGTTTGTTTGCCATCTAGTGTAGGCAGGTCTTTCGCGAGCACTTGGGGGTCGTTCCCGGGGACTTGGCACAAAGAGGCACGGCCAGCTCTCGCTGCTTTGTTCTGTACGCCAACTAGTTCTAACACTCTTTGCAATCAGGATATATAGAGAGAGGATCGAGATACGCATAGATATCGTAACAGGCAGCTTCTCTTCGCTAGGTTGGAAACCACTCCGAAGGAGTCACTCGGGTAATCTGGTTATTCGACTGCGTGTTCTTTGATAGCTGAAAGACCCTGTGGGTGAGCGGCCTCGTAGGGTCATTAAGATTTCAGCGGGGACTGTGGCCAGCCGGGACGGGGAAGGTCCACGCGTAGGCTCATGGGCGGCATTCGGGGCAGGGAAGCCGGCATGGGAATAGTAACTTACTATAGGCACTTCTGTGCACTTACTGTGGGGTTTATGGATTGAGTGATTGGTCGTGGGAGGAAGCGACGCTTGGCGGGCGGTCCCGTCTCTTGACGACGCTTTTAGCGTTATACATGAGAGAGGCGCGTCTTCGGGCCTGCTGCGTTTTTCCCTTCAGTCTCAAATTCCGCGTTTGAAACCTTTATATAAGGAATGGGGAAGGAATAGTGATCTATTTTGCGTTTACTGGTATTTACGATACTGGACATTTCTACCAGGGCATACGGTTCAGCAGGACGGATCTCCTTTGAGCTCGTATGTGGCCTCAGAACCTGCATGAGCGAAGCAGAGATAATGCGCTAATAGTAACTCGTCGTGGAATGCAAGACTTCAGTGAACTCACTATTCTGATGTGTACTTCAGAAGAGTGCATCAAGCCTTCTGGCTCTTGGTTTCGTGATCTCTGAGAAGCAAGGCCTGCTTGCCTGTAGGGCTGTCCAGTGGAGGAAAAACATAAAATTCTAACCGTGAATTCCGGACTATCTTATTGCCACATCGGTTATCTATCTTGTGAAGGCTCTACGTGACCCTTGGAGCTTGTCGGTCTTTTATCCATTGATGGACACAGTCACTCCTAAGCTTAGGATTGCATTTAGCTTGGTTCCTTTTGCGAATTACATACCGGCTTCGCGAGATGACCTCGCACATATTAAATTCGTCCAATAACGTGAACAAGAACGGGCGCTCGGTGTTTGGAGACGGTTTGGTCGGAGCTTTTCTGAATACCGGTCGCGTCGGGAGCGTTATATTTGGAGCGTGATATGAGGATTTCTTCGGTTATGACTGGCTCTCGTGGCATCTTCTTTATAGGTTCATTGTGCGGGTGACAGAAGTACGTTACTGATCACGGACCAATCTCGATGAGAGGACGCTTTCAGTCTGCACTAACTGGAATCACGCTTTGTGGGCAGCGAAGAAGAAACGGTAAAAAAGGGATTGACCTCCATCGTAGGCTCAAAGATCTAAGGCTGAGTTTGCGATAAGGAGGCCTAGAGGAAAAAGCTGCAATTGGGTGAACATGAGGTCTCGGCATGCTCGCATATTGTGCGGTCGCTGACCGTACTCTGAAATATTTGTTGTAGGTAGAAAGATGTCTTTTTGGCGGGATGTAACTGCGGGTGGGAACTCATCACGCGTGCGCCTGTCACGATATAAGGTCCGCTCTTTTGGGACAGAGAGTTCGTCACATCAGGCTTTGAATGGCGCTTTGAGATCCCAATTGTTTGATTTATTGACATTTCACTTGGACTCTCAGTCCAGTGGTCGGCGATTTACTACTTGGTCGTGAATGACTGCTGGCATACAATTGTTGGAAGGGTCCGAGTTGTTTGTCGGCGAATGTTGGCACTGGAGCTTACAAATTGTGGTTGGGCCAATTTCCGCATCTAAAAAGCTAAATATTGGCGAAGAGCAGCCGATAGCGAACCGGCCTACAGTGACGAACAAGCTCGAAGCTCCGTCTTCTTTACATCGATCTCATGGTTCCATTTTGGCTCAGGTGAACCTTTCGCTTTGGGGTTGGGCTGGTCCGGCCAAATTGAGAGTGGTACGGGAAGGATATCCGAAGACCCAGCTGACTCTCTTGCCGCAAGTGAGAGTTCACAAGTACGACGTCGAATTTACTATGCTGAGAGCTTTTACGGGAAAACAAGCTTGAGTCGAGCAAGTTCACGACTGTTGAGGTCAACGGGGTGAGGACTAACCTGTTTGAGCCGCTTGGGGGTTCTGGGCTTTTAGAGTGCGTACGCGTGTCATTACGGCTCGGGGTGTTACGGCTATGCCCAAATGGGTGTATCTTATTGACCCGTGCGCACACATGAGTGCTGGGAGTTTCCAGGTGTGGCACCATCCGCCGGAATTTATTTTAGCCAGGAGATTGGCGGGGGGATTTTACTCAGGCACGGTGTTGTTTTACATTGACTCTGGTCGCAATAGAGGCAGCTGTCCGATGTCGGGATCTGGCGCGGAATTTTAGGGTCTCAGGACTGCGGCACGTACCTAAAGTGAAGCGGGTTCACGAAGGTATTCCAAGTTCATTCACGGACTCTCTCCCTAGAGCCTTAGGAAATGCTCCGGCATAATGCTCTCACACATTCTGGACACTTCCGTGAGCTTCCTACGTTGCATCCACTTACGCTCGCTCTAACGCTCAAATCGTGCCGGAGCGTCGTCGTCAGTGCTGAATAGAGACAGCACGTGCACCAGCCAGGAAATTGTGACAGGATGAATGAGACCGGCCTTGCTACGCTGCGCGAGCCTTAGTCGCGATACCTGCACCGGGATCTCTGGGTATTCGTTTATACTCGGATACGGGACCTTCGCGGTGTTTACGAGAACCTGTCTGGTCGGCGGTGGTACCCGAAACGGAGGGTGCGAGAAACTATGCCCACGTGATACGGAGCTTCATACGCGAGCTGCGACTACATCTCTTGTGACGAGGCCTCGTTAGGGGCATTATTAGGACGTCTGATTTACGTGCCAGAAGACGGTAGGGTCACAAGGTGGATGGGTGAGGTATGGTTGGTGGAGGGGCCGAAGAAGTATTTTTGCATATCACCATCTAGTACGCCGTGTCGTCTGGATAATGGGTCAGCGGGAGGGAAGTCGGCTTTGTGCCCGCTGGTCGGCGGAGGAACGGGGAAGTTTTGACGCACATAACTCATTTATGGAGGGATAGGTTATGCTGTGTAGAGAGATTTGCGAATGAGGGACGGGCCCTATTAGAGGGTCATAGAACATATTCAAATTAACGCTATTTCTCAACGTTTACATATGGTAAGAGGCGTAGCGTGGCTCTCGGGTTTTTGAAGTCGGGCAGTTGTTCTGTGACACCGCATATGAGCAGATGGGCTGAAGTGGGGAGGAGGGAAAGGAGAGGGAGATGACACTCAGGGCGAACTGGGCCCATTACTCGGGCGGTGTTGCGGTTCAAATGTAGCTTAGGGAAATTGAGCTGATCGCACGGGCGCGATAACTCCCCGCAAAAGACGAGCGCCTTTCTTACCGCGTTGTTCCGGAAAGTGACACCCACGCGTGGATCATGATCGAGCCGCACAAGCACACAGGCCAGTAAGGTGTTTTTCAGTGGTGATCCATATTCGCGGGCCTACGGGGCAGCGGAGAAAGGCAAGAGTACTCGCGACCATTGTTTGCACAGATCTCGGGCACATCTCCTGCTACAGCGGGTAGTCCGTGCTCACCACATTCCTCACTTGCCGCAATCGAACTTCACGACTCCTGACCAGATGGGTACATGGCGGAGGCTCCAAGGGCGTGTTAGGAGGTGCCCCGATAACCGCGCGGTCGGAGCGGAGCGCGGGACACCGTTTGACAGCGTGATGACCACGGGTAGAACAGCGCCGCGTGGAGGCATGTGGGCACATGAAGGCATGTGCCGTGGGAGTGGGTGTAAAGCGCGGAGATCAGGTTCTTGACTAGGTGATCGCGGCGATCGTCTAGTGCACCGGGCTCTTCCAGGGTGAGGAGTCGCGTTGCGCTGCGCCTACGAGTCTGGAACTGGTAGCGAGTGGGTTAGAATAGGAGCCTAGGTAGTGGCATGCAGTAGTTGCAAGGGGGTGATGAACAGTGGAAAAGACAGGAAGTACTGGCGAAACCAGGGATCACATAGAGTACAGCAGTTGTGCATCACTCGCGAGCTTGTACGCGTGGCTGCCTGGGTATCTGAAGGAGCAGGAGGGACGTCTATTCGGGGCTACATGAAGGCCCACTGCTTGTATACACGAGCGCTTGTGATTAGAAGGGCACATCCCGGTCACTAGTATGTCGGAACCCTTAAGGTTATACGGTCGGTATGGTCTTGGGTTTAACGCGGAGATCACGTACATTGTGGCTGTGAGGACGCCACATAGCGTGGCGGCGGAAGCAGTTCATCTGTTGGCACCTTTGGGGTGCTACACCTTGGGCACCCTGACATATTTGCGGCTGTTCGCGGTCGCTGGGTCTAACGGTTTCACATCAACTCTTGACCTGGTCACGCACGCTACGAGGACTCCGAAGCTTTTGGGCTCTGTCGGGTCCGGCTGGCGTTTAATGCTTGGTACCTAGCCCTTGGGTGAAAAGGCCAACCTATTTAGGATTAGGGGAGGATTGCAATTAGGGTTCATTGTACAGGGAAGCAGCGGTCTGGTTGTACTCAGGTATACACTCGCGGAGCACGCGCTCTTCACTTATAGGTGCTGGACGACGGCGACCACCGGGTCATGCTCCTCGGTAGAGCTTTCCCACTGTAGTATGGGAAGGCGCCAATGGGCCGAAGAAATAGAAGAGTTCGGAGGTTCAAAAATAGAAGACGGGGCTCAGGTAGGAGCTCTCGCGTGATCGGTTACGAGGCGGATGGCCAACTCGGCATTCGGTGATCAATGGGTCATGGGTTGGCTCACACGCAATTGGTGGGCTCTGGGATGTGGAGCGCCATTTCGTGTAGGGGATTCATCAGCCCGCGATAGCTTGGGTGGGATCACTGATTTACTCATAGGTTTTTTTGATTTCGATCAAGCTTGGGGTAGGAATAGGTCGCGCTGGATCGAGCAAAGGCAGGTCTTGCATGGAGGTGCTCGACGATGCGTGTTGGTTAGTGCATGGCCCTGACTTATTCAGTCACTTGGGCGATTTCCGGGCGGTCGGGAACGGGAACTCGGGCTATGACTCTCAAGCACATCGCTCGTATTTCTTATGTAAACTTGCGCTTTTACAGCCAAATTTATTAACTGCCATGGAGTACTTTTCCTTCGGCCAAAACGCGGGTCGGGCTGAGCCACAGGCGGGTTATCCCTGCACTGTCTAAATTAAAATAAGCATTAGCGAATGGCAAGGAAAGGTGGTATTTGGACGACGTACGTATTTTGGGCTGCCCGAGATGACCAAAGAAGCGAGCAAGGGACCAGAACCTCAAAGGTAACTCGCGGCACGCCGCCATCAGAACCGAGCTCCAAGGAACCGGACGCCTTTTTGGTTCACGTTTTGGGATATTTGGGTCCTGCGAGTCTGGAAATCCCGGAATACATCAGCTTCGACGTCTTCCGTCATGCGCGGCAGCTGTTTCGGGATGATCCGATGTTGATGTGCATCTCACGGCAGTTTTTGTTTCAGTCTCAGCTGCTCTGAATAGCGAGAAGATCCCCGGGACTGACAACCCTGCTTGGTTCGGAATGGGTTTGAACACAGCAGGTTAAGGGGAAACTGTGGGGCCTGGGTTGAGGCACATCATATACGCTGTAACCCGACTCGGGATGCTAAAACGAAACGGTACCTTGACTCACTCGTACATTCCCTATTGAGACGAGGGAAGCCCGGGCCCATTATAGTAAGGGTGGCGGGCGCGTTCCCGACACCATCCCCACCTCATAGTACTATCATAAGTACTCCTCCCCTTTCCCTCCCGATGCGCCCTCGTGACTCCTCCGCCGTCGCCTATCTTACACAAGACTGACGCGCCCTCAACGGTTTTTTAAACCATGCCGATCGCGCCTCCGCATTCGGTACCTGAAGACCGCGCCGATAAATGACCCTCGACTCCTTCTGTTTCGTGAAGGGGAAACCGGAAAAGCGGACTATGGCCTTATTTGCAAGGCACGGTGACGCTGACGGTGAACAAGAGGCGTACTCCGAAGCCGAACCGACGGAAACGTATCGGTATGAGAATCACCTTGGGTCCCTGTTGCGGAAACCGAGGGAGCGGTATGGTGATATATGTGAAGGATCCGATAGACACGATGTTCAAGCGGGCTCGAGCGGAACCGGACTGCGTACAAACGCTGCTGGAAAAGCTGCGAAAACCCACTTCCTTACGGAGGAGGAGAAAGGCACAAGTTCCTCCGCTGAGCCCGAAGAGGTACGTATCGATGACTCCCGGCTCCCGGCCTCAAGCTTTGAAGACTGACTAGTCGCTTTGCAGGCAGACGCGTGTAGTCCGTAGTCCTTGGCGTCAAGATGTATTCGCCAGTTGGTCTGTTTCGATAATCCCCGCGTAACTATCTGTACTATATCTCGCCCTACGATGAATGACATGTAACTACAACCTCGTCTAGTAGTGAGGATGATTTGCCGGGGAGATTTGAAAAGTGTGATCGGGACATAACTTTGTGGCGAAGAGCTCTGCCCACGCCTGCAGCCATCGGACGACGCAAGCACTGGCGTGCCCTGGTGACGTCGACGGCCGACACCGGACGTACACCCGCGCTCGTTCCTTTTAAGCCACTTGACCATACAGTCTGGGTATCAAGGCAAGCCCTCTTCAGGCGCATGGCGGACTGAGACTGTAGATGAACTCGCAGATCAGTAAGCAATCCTTGGCCACGACCTTCAGGATCTCACATCAAACATAAACTCTAGCGTTTCTCCAAGACAGAAGACGTCAGGAGAAGGATCGAAGCCTTCATGTCCAGTGCGGAGGATTGGTATCGGCAACGGAAAGCAGTCTGGACGCAGGACGTGCTCGAACTGCTGGCACGACTCAAAATCGATGAAGGTACACACGCCCTCAGTCAGTCGGGCATCGGGTCTGGCGTCCTCCTGGTTTGCCGCAACGACATTGTAATAGAAGATATCCTATAAAGCACGGCTGAGTGCGCAAAATGTAGTTAGAAGGTTAAATATGAGCGTACCCCAGGGAGATAGAAGCGATGGAGGTGCTCGACAAGCCTAAATGTGGCGTCAAGCGCTGAGGCCCGAAATAGCGACATCACAGACCTCGAGAATCTGGTCGAAGACAGCGAGAACAGAGGCTAGTTGTGCGGGAACAGATTCCGCACGCTTCGCCCACAAGGGCTGATCAAACAAGGGACGGTTCACAACGAACGATCTCGGTGTGGGTGTGTGCTGATTGATCGGAGAGCCCGGAGCTGGTCGAAGAGTCCGTACATGGGAATCTCCTGCCTGAGGATTGGCTGCCTTGACAACATATGCCGGGCTTTTTCCTGGTTCAAATCTGTTCTATATAACTGTGAACTACATCGCTCTGGTGTGAGCTTGAAATACGCAGGCGCGGGAGTGCTTACTCGGTTTCAATGGCCTATGTAGCGGATTTCCCAGCTTCGAAGCTCGGGATGGGTAAGCAGCCAGTCGGTACTTCGAAAATTCGATTTCAGGTTCGAGAGCAGGAGAAGCCGAGAGGTGAGGGAGGCTTGGGCGGTGGCGGCCATGGGTTGCACAACATGTTGAAGACGTTCGGACGCCGGGAGCGGAAAGCGCAAGTGCAATAAGCGCTCAAACATGAGGACCGTGCGACGAGCCCGGTCATCTTCAGGTTCCGATGGTGAGGAGGAGGATGGCATTATGTATGGCGAGCATCAGTACGACTACGACACACCTAAGTGTCCTCGCTAACTTGTGTATCTCTGCAAAACGCGTGTCATTATACGCACCATTACTTGACGGCTAACAGTCTCTAGCTGTCATCGTACAGAGGAGTCTTGGCTTGTGCTCGATTTGAGTCCCCACTGCACAGTGCGTACACTGAATAACAAAAAGCCTTTCACTGACATTAAACACGGGCAACATGCGGGAATAGAGACCTGTCTCCTCCGCACTACAGCGCAATGCCAGTGGCGCGCATCCCTGCGACCAGTTAATTGTAACACCGCTCAAAGTCCTTAAACCTACACATTTCCCGCTCCCCAGGCCCACAGAACTCGCAGCGGCCTGGCCGCGTCGATCACCAATTATGCGTAAACAACTCCCCACCTCTCCACTGTCATCCCGCTCGCACGCCAGCCGCTCCGTCACATCCGCGCCGAGAACGGCACCATCTGCGACCGATCCACCGTGCCACCCTCTCCATCCTCGGTCGAGCGCCCGGCGCCCAGCCACATGTGCGGCGGTACCTGGGGCGGCGCCCGGGTCCGGTGGCGTTGAAGAGCTCGAAGCGGCGAACACGGGCACCATCACGGTTCTCGTGCGTGATCCGCGTAAGAGCATGTGCCCAGCCCGGAACGCGCAAGCCGCGTTGTTAACGTCGGTGTGGTCCGCGTACGGGCATCCGTAGCCGCCGTGAGCAGCTCGTTGGCGTTCCCGACGCCTGCACCACGCGAGGGCATGCTGTACCTTGCGGGCTTTTAGCAGGTCCAGGTCCAGCGTGAGCGAAGTGAGAATAGAGATAGAAGCCGAGGAGGGGTGGGGGAGACGCACCCGACTTCTCGACGTGCTCGCGATTTTGCCTACCTCGCAGACGAACGTGTATATTGTCGTCATCTCGAGGTGCAGTACCGCCGAAGGCGAGCTTCCCGACTCGAACGTCCTGCAACAAAGCACATGCGTTGAGACCCAAACACACATGGAAGACAGGAGGAACTGTGACGTACGCGCGGCGCCGACGGTGAGATGTCGCATGGAGGTCGTACTGGTACATATTCTTGAGAACTGGGCGCATGTGCTTTATTCTTCGTGGACCCGAGGCATCCGGATGTCTAGCGTAACTGCTCGCCTTTCCCTGTTGGTCGGACAATCGCCCGCCGTGTGCTGGAGCTGGAGCCGCGCGGTTAAGTGCACCGCAGACCTAAAGGACGTGTCCAAGCGCAAGCGATCCCTATATTTCACCTGCGCGCAATGGCTATGGAGAACGAGTATGTGTATGTCCACACGGGTGAGGCATGGTGGTGGGGCCAGGTTGAAATGCGTGTCCGGAACCGCCTGAGTACCCTTCACTCGGTCCCTATTCATGATCTCGGTCGCACACGCGCAGCAGTCCCCTACTGCTGGCACTGATTGCCAACGCCGCCTACAACGCCCCAGACTCGTCGCCTCCTCGCGCAGTCCACACATGTCTCGCGCGGCGCTGGGTAGCTTGTGGCACCCTAACACCAACACCGGGGGCCAGGACCAGCTGCAGACCCGAGCCGCGACCGCACCTGGGTGACGATACCCCTCCAATGGGCCCGCATAACTCCCCACTGCCCTGTACGATGCGTCCTGGCCCCACTTCGCTGTATCTCCTCCGCTGCACGCCCATGCTCGTACCCCTCTACCCCCACCTGCGCCCCTGCCCCCGTCCCCGTCCCACCCTGTCCCCGTTTCGCATCTAGAGGCGTATGGCCGATGGGGTACGAAAGGCGCCGAGACCGACCAGGGATCCCTCGGAAGCCGTGCTCGCGTGCAGGCCACGGTCCAGACGAGGTAGCGCCGAAACGACGGGGCGTCGTGCGGATAGCCATGCGTACGACCGCCTGCGCGCGCTCGCGCTCGCCGGCGAGTCGGGGCGTCTCGGACGCGTTGTGGGTCATGATGTGCTGGCTCCAGGTCATGTGAGAGGAGGGCTGCGCTGGAGGGACGCGCCGTTGATGTTGGCTGGATGCAGGTCCATGGGGGTGCGCCGAGAGGACGCGCGGTGCCTAACGTCGCGGCCGACGATCGAGGGGGGGAGGGTCTTGCCTTGCTGGAGAGCGGGGCCATGGTACGGGGGGTGGCGCTGGGCTGAGCAGGACTATAGAGCGGGGGAAAGGAGGGAGGCTGCGGGCGATACGGGGAGGAGGTACTTATCGTTGGTTTGTTTGCGCATCGTTTTGTGTTCCGGGACGGCAGCGCGAATGGGTGAGGACGAGGTGATGTCACCTGCGCCGAAGTAACGATCTGCGTGCGGAGCTTGATATGCACGCCAAGAGGGTTTCGGTGTAGACTGGTGCATGAGAAAGCGAATGGAACATACAATCTTATACAGTTCCGCTCGCGTGTTTAAAGCCCAAGAAAACCCAAAAGGACTGACGCCGCCCGAATGCGTGGCGGAAGGGATCCCATCGTCCTCACGGCATTGGACGATCTTGGTAATGAGACTACATATGTTCTTAAGTATTGGATGCACGACGACATAACCTTCACGAGGAGGGATGATGCTAAGGAGAATGAGAATCAAACGCAGGGATGCGCCCGTCGCAGCTAACATGAGGATGACGGGTAGGCCTGCAATGAAGAAAAAGACCGCATCGTGGAAAGGCACGATGCAGGCGCGCGCCCCAGCCTTCCAGTGGGAAGGGCATAGAGTAGTGTGGTGGAGACAGCATGGAGTAGGGGACGGAATAAAAGAAAGCCGGAACGATGGTGAGCTAGACGTTGGGCGTATCCAGGAGAATACGCCCCGTACGTGTGGCGCGCGTAGCTAGGGAGAAGGAGGGTTGGGATGTCGAAGTTGAAGAGTAGGAGAAGCGTGTATAAGGGAGAGGACCGACACCGCGCGCAATATTGTCGAAGGGAGACAGCGACGATGCTACCCGAGAACGAAGGAATGGGACGACAATCGCCCGAAAGAGATGACAAGAGTCTGGTTGCCACAAAGAGAAAAATTGAGGATTTCGTCGCCCAGGCATCTGGTTGCAAACCAGAAAGGGCAACGCCTTGGCTTAAGACTAGCAGACATGGTGCCGTTACAAGAAAGACAGAGACAGAGAGAGGGCGGCCAGGATGACGTCCGGTGAGGAAAATAATAGGCATTGGCGAAGCCAAATAGCCAGAGAACATGCGACACCGAGAGGATGGCAAGGGGATTGAGACTACGAGGCAGGTGGAAGCTCGGGACGAAGAAATGCAGGTTAAATGAGGTCTGCACTCACTGAGGAGACCGCGTACCGGGATCCGGGATGACGCGCGAGGGAAGAGAGGGACGATTTGGGCTCAAATACACACGGAGAGGGGGGTTATGGTGGGAAAACGGTGTCATGGAACAGCGAAACGAAGCATACAAAAGGTCACAAGGACAGTTAAACTGTGGGCCGGACACTGGGGCAAGAACAAGGATGGGTGACAAGCCTGGTCGAATAGTCGAAGAGAATGCCCGCGACCAACGTGTCTTCTTTCCTCGACTGCTTCTCGCATGCCTGAAAGATTGCGTGTGCATAAAACGTAATCAATAATGGTGAAGAGCAGATAAGGGAGAGGGGACAGGACGCATGAAGACGACGCACATGAACGGGCTCGACCACCTGATCTCCTGCCCCCTCGCAGGCATCGATTGCGTCGAAACCCGGCCCGCTTGAACACGTGACGAGGCAAGAAGGAAGATCGGGTCGCGTTGCGGCGCCTTGATACACACGGAGAGGTTTGGGTGCGAAAACGTATCATGAGAACGAAAGAGAACATACAAAACAAGTTGCGAGTAGTGGTAACTGTGGCAACTAGAGCACGAATACAAAAAACACGTGGGTACGATACAGGGGGGATATTCAGGTGGCATGCAGGCGTAGAAGAACGATATGCATGGAATAAGATCATGGGAACGAGTTGAGGGGACGACCGTCACGGTGACGCTACAGCGCGAACAGCGCTGGTCGATGGTGCGTACTGGGTCGAAAGGCATTGCCCGCGTCAAACGGCGTCTTCTCCTCGACTGCTTCGCTTGCCTGAAAAGATTGCAGCGTACGTGATTAACAACGGCAAAACAAGAAGGGGGAGGACGGGACGCACGACGACGCCGCACACGGACAGGCTCAACCACCTGATCCCTTTCGCCTTCGCCTTCCTCACCCTCCGACATGGTATGCGATCGCGCATTGCGACAGGCTTGCCAGACATGCAAGAGCAACCCTGGTACTCGCCATCTGCCCGACGCGCGCAATACCGCCTGCTGGTACTCCCACCGCAGCGTTGCGACTCCGCCGAGTACTTCTTCGCCTGGCTCCTCCTACAGTAGCGCCCCTACCCGTCTTTGTCGCCTCTGCGGAAGGCCTTTGCTCGTGATTTCCTTGGTCTTTTGCGGCGGGGCGCGGGCCATCGGATACTTGTCCATCGGCACGCCTCGAAGGTGACTATTGCGGGCGGCCGTTGCGTCGTCGTCTCGAAGGCATAGTCACGTCGGCGTAGGAGATCGGGGCGATGAGGGTCTGGAGGTAGCGAGAAGACGTTGGGGACGCTTGAGCTGCTGCCCGCGCCTGCGATACGAAAAGGCGATCGCGCAGTCGATGTTTGGAGTGCATCGCAGTGTTGGTATGGAGTGGCTCGGTCTGTGAAGCGAGTCGAGATTACAAGATATGGGAAAGAGGGCAAGTGGGGAGCGTGAGACACGAGATCGAAGGGGGATTTATGTGGGAGAAGTAGACAAGACGACGGATCACTCAGAATTCTTGAGCGGTGCTACAAAGGCTAAAGCGCCCACGAGGCAGGAAGGCCTTGTCCGTTCCCGCAGGGAACAGCAAGCAGATAATGCCTGCTATAGCCATCCGCAGAGCTGCTGAGCTAGCGGCGAAGTTACTACACCCCCGCCAGATTCGGAAACTTCCTCAAAAAGTATCTCACTTGTCGCCTGCCGTCAGCAGCTTCTGCGGATGGCTATAGCAGGAGCATATCTCTTGCTGTGCCGCTGCAGGGAACCGGACAGCCTCCTGCCTCGTGGCGCTTTGAGAGCCTTTGTATGCACCGCTCAAGAATTCTTGGTGATCCGTCGTCGTTGTCCTACCTCCACTATAAATCCCCCCTTCGATCTCTGTCTCACGCTCCCACTTGCCCTCTTCCCATATCTTAGTCATCTCGACTCGCGTTCACAGACCGAGCCACTCCTACCAACACTGCGATGCACTCCAACATCGACTGCGCGATCGCCTTTCGTGATCGAGCGCGGGCAGCAGCTCAGCGTCCCCAACGTCTTCTCCGCCTACCATCCAGACCCTCATCGCCCCGATCTCCTACGCCGACGATGACTAAGCCTTCGAGACCGAGACGCAATCGCCCGCGCCGCACTAGTCACCTTCGAGCGTGCATGGACAAGTAATCCGATGCCCGCGCCCGCCGCAAAGACCAGAAATCGACGAGCAAAGCCTCCGCAGAGGCGACAAAAGACGGAGGGGCGCTACTAGTAGGGAGGAGCAGGCGAAGAAGTATCGGCGGAGGTCGCAACAGCTGCGGTGGGAGTACCAGCAGGCGGTATTGCGCGCGACGGCAGATGCGAGTACCAGGGTTGCTCTGCATGTCGTGCGCAAGCCTGTCGGCCATGCGCGATCGCATACCCATGTCGGAGGGTGAGGAAAGGCGAAGGCGAAAGGGATCAGGTGTTGAGCCTGTCCGTGTGCGGCGTCGTCGTGCGTCCCGTCCTCCCCCTCTCTGTTCTTTGCCGTTGTTAATCACGATTATCGCCTTGCAATCTTTCAGGCAAGGCGAAGCAGTCGAGGAAGAAGACGCCGTTGACGCGGGCAATGCGCTTTTCGACCCATACGCACCAATCGACCAGCGCTGTCGCGCTGTAGCGTCACCGATGAGTCTCCCCTCAACCTCGTTCCCATATCTTATTCCATGCATATTCGTTCTTCTACGCCTGCATGCACCGTGATATCCCCCCTGTATCCGTACCCATCGTTTGTTTTTGTATTCGTTGCTCTAGTGCCACAGTTAACACTACTCGCAACTTGTTGTATGTTCTCTTTCGCTTTCTCATGATACCGTTTTTCGGCACCACAAACCCTCTCCCGTGTGTATCAAGGCGCGCCGCAACGCAGACCCGTATTTCATTCTTGCCTCGTCAACGTGTCAGCTGGGCCGGGTTTCGACGCAATCCGATGCTGGCGAGGGGGCAGGAGATCAGGTGGTCGAGCCCGTTCATGTGCGTCGTCTTCATGCGTCCTGTCCCTCTCCCTATTGCTCTTCACCATTATTGATCGTTTATCGCACACGCAATCTTTCAGGCATGGCGAAAAGCAGTCGAGAAGAAGACACCGTTGCGCGGTGCGATTCTCTTCGACTTTCGACCAGGCTGCTAACCATCCTTGTTCTTGCCCAGTGTCCGGCCACAGTTATACTGTCCTTGTGACCTGTTGTATGCTTTCGTTTCGCTGTTCCATGACACCGTTTTCCCACCATAACCCCCCTCTCCGTGTGTATTTGAGCCCAAATCGTTCCCTCTCTTCCCTCGCGCGGTCATCCCGGATCCCGGTACGCGGTCTCCTCAGTGGTGCGACCTCATTAATCTGCATTTCTTCGTCCCGAGCTCTCCACCTGCCTCGTAGTCTCAATCCCCTTGCCATCCTCTCGGTGTCGCATGTTCTCTGGCTTATTTGGCTTCGCCAATGCCTTTATTTCCTCACCGGACGTCATTCCTGGCTCTGCCTCTCTCTGTCTCTGTCTTTCTTGGTAACCGGCACCATGTCTGCTAGTCTTATGCCAGGCGTTGCCCCTTCTGGTTGCAAACCAGTGCCTGGGCAGACGAAATCCCTCAATTTTCTCTTTGTGGCAACCAGACTCTTGTCATCTCTTTCGGGCGATTGTCGTCCCAATCCTCGTTCTCCGGTAGCACTCGTCGCTGTCTCCCTTCGACAATATTGCGCGCGGTGTTCGGTCCTCTCCCTTATACAACGCTTCTCCTACTCTTCAACTTCGACATCCCAACCCTCCCTTCTCCCCTAGCTCACGCGCGCCACACGTACGGGGCTAGTCTCCTGGATACGCCCAACGTCTAGCTCACCATCGTCGCTCTATTCCGTCCCCTACTCCAATGCTGTCTACCACCACACTACTCTATGCCCTTCCCCACTGGAAGGCATGGGCGCGCGCTGCATCGTGCCCTTTCCACGATGCGTCTTTTTCTCATTGCAGGCCTACCCGCTCATCCTCAGTGTTAGCTGCGACGGCGCATCCCTGCGTTTGATCTCATTCTACCTTAGCATCAATCCCTCCTCGTCGAAGAGTATGTCGTCGTGCATCGCAATACTTAAGAACATATGTAGTCTCATTACCAAGATCGTCCACATGCCGTGAGGACGATGGGATCCCTCCTACCGCCACCGCATTCGGGCGGCGTCCAGTCCTTTTGGGGTTTTTTTGGGCTTTAACACGCGAGCGGAACTTGTATAAGTTGTATGTTCTCATTCGCTTTCTCATGCCACCAGTCTGACACCAGAAACCCTCTTCGTGCATATCAAGGCTCCGCAACGCAGATCGTTATCTTCGGCAGGCAGGGTGACATCACCTCGTCCTCACCCATTCGCGCTGCCGTCCGAACACAAAACATGCGCAACACAGCGATAAGTACCTCCTCCCCCGTATCGCCCGCAGCCCTCCCTCCTTTCCCCCGCTCTATAGTCCTGCTCAGCCAGCGCCACCCCCGGTACCATGCCCCGCTCCTCCACAAGAGCAAGACCCTCCCCCCGCTCCCGATCGTCGCCGCGCACGTAGGCACCGGCGCGTCCTCCTCGAGCGCAGCCCTCCATGGACCTGCATCCAGCAACATCAACGGCGCGTCCTCCAGCGCAGCCCTCCTCTCACATGGACCTGGAGCCAGCAACAGCATGGACCACAACGCGTCCGAGAACCCCGACTCAGCGGCGAGCGCGAGCGCGCGCAGGCGGTCGTACGCATGCATCCGCACGACGGTCACCCTCGTCGTCTTCGGCGCGTACCTCGTCTGGACGTGGCCCTGGCACCGCGAGCACGGCTTCGAGGGCATCCCCTGGCTCGGTCTCGGCGCCTTTCGTACCCATACGGCCATACGCCTTAGATGCGAACGGGGACAGGGGTGGGGACGGGACGGGGGCAGGGGCGCAGGTGGGGTAAGAGGTAACGGAGCTGGCGTGCCGGAGGAGATACAGCGAAGTGGGGCCAGGACGCATCGGTACAGACGGCAGTGGGAGGTATGCGGGCCCATGGAGGGGTATCGTGTCACCAGGTGCGTCGCGGCTCGGGTCTGAGCTGGTTCCTGGCCCCGGTGTTGGTGTTAGGGTGCCACAAGTACCCAGCGCCGCGCGAGAGCATGTGTGGACTGCGCGAGGAGGCGACGAGTCTGGGGCGTGTAGGCGGCGTTGAGCAATCAGTGCTCAGCAGTAGGACCTGCTGCGCGTGTGCGACCGAGATCCATGAATAGGACCGAGGCAAAGTGTACTCAGCGCGGTTCCGGCACGCATTTCACCTGGCCCCACCCACCATGCCTCACCCGTGCTGACATAACACATACTCGTTCTTCCATAGCCATTGCGCGCAGGTGAATATAGTGGATCGCTTGCGCTTGGGACACGTCCTTTAGGTCTGCGGTGCACTTAAACCGGCGCGGCTCCAGCTCCAGCACCACGGCGGGCGATGTCCGAACCACAGGGAAAGGCGAGCAGTACGCTAGAGCAGTCCGATGCCTCGGTCACGAAGGAATACAAGCACATGCGCCTCCAGTTCCTCAAGAATTATGTACCAGTACGACCTCCATGCGGACAATCTCACGCCGTTCGGCGCCGCGCAGTACGTCACAGGTTCCTCCTGTCTTCCATGTGTGTGTTGGGTCTCAACGCATGTGCTTGTTGGCAGGACGTTCGAGTCGGGACAGCTCGCCTTCGAGCGGTACTGCCACCTCGTATGATGACGACAATATTTTACCGTTCGTCTGCGAGTCGAGCACTTCGAGAAGTCGGGTGCGTCTCCCCACCCCTCCTCGGGCTCTTATCTCTATTCTCCACTTCGCTCACGCTGACCTGGACCTGCTAAAAGCCGCAGTACAGCAGTCGCCCTCGCGGTTGGTGCAGGGCGTCGGGTACGCCAACGAGCTGCTCACGCGGCTGACGGGCATGCCCGTACGCGACCACACGACGTACAACGCGGTGTGCGCGTTCCGGCTGGGGCACATGCTCTACGCGGACTTCACGCACGAGAACTTGATGGTGCCCGTGTTCGCCGCTGTCGAGCTCTTCAACGCCACCGGACCCGGGCGTCCGCCCCAGGTACCGCCCGCACATGTGTGCTGGGCGCGGGCGCTCTGCCGAGGAGGGAGAGGAGGGGCAGCGGTGGATCGCGTCGCAGATGGTGCCGTTCTCGGCGCGGATGGTGACGGAGCGGCTGGCGTGCGAGCGGGATGACAGTGGAGAGGTGGGGGAGTATGTACGCATATTGGTGATCGACGCGGTGCAGCCGCTCGAGTTCTGTGGGCCTGGGGAGCGGGAAATGTGTAGGTTAAGGACTTTGAGCGGTGTTACAATTAACTGGTGCAGGGATGCGCGGCCACTGGTCATTGCGCTGTAGTGCGGGAGGGAGACAGGTCTCTATTCCCGCTGTTGCCAGTGTTAATGTCCAGTGAAGGCTTTTTTGTATCAGTGTACGCACTGTGCAGGTGGGGACTCAAATCGAGCACAAGCCAAGACTCCTCTGTACGATTGACAAGCTAGAGACGTGTTAGCCGTCAAGTAATGGTGCCGTATAATGACACAGCGTTTTGCAGAGTATACACAAGTAGCGAGACACTTAGGTGTTGTCGTAGTCGTACTGATGCTCGCCATACATAATGCCATCCTCCTCCTCACCTCGAACCTGAAGATGGACCGGGCCGTCGGCACGGTCCTCATGTTTGAGCGCTTATTGCACTGCGCTGTCCCGCTCCCGGCGTCTCGACGTCTTCAACATGTTGTGCAACCATGGCCGCCACCGCCCAAGCCTCCCTCACCTCTCCGGCTTCTCCTGCTCTCGAACCTGAAATCGAATTTTCGAAGATACCCGACTGGCTGCTTACCCATCCCGAGCTTCGGAAGCGGGAAATCACGCTACATAGGCCATTGAAACCGGTAAGCACTCCCGCGCCTGCGTATTTGTCAAGCTCACACCAGAGCGATGTAGTTCACAGTATATAGAACAGATTTGAACCAGGACAAGCCCGCATATGTTGTCAAGGCAGCCAATCCCTCCAGGCAGGAGATTCCCATGTACGACCTCTTCGACCAGCTCTCGGGCTCTCCGATCAATCAGCACACAATCCCACACGAGATCGTTCGTTGTGACCGTCCCTTGTTGATCATGCCCTTTGTGGGCGAAGCGTCGGAGATCTGTTCCCGCACAACGAGCTCTGTTCTCGCTGTCTTCGACCAGATTCTCGAGGTCTGTGATGCTCGCTATTTCGGGCCTCCCCAGGCTGACGCCACACTTTCAGGCTGTCGAGCACCTCCATCGCTTGCGTATCTCCCATGGGGTACGCTCATTTTAACCTCTCTAACTACATTTGTCGCACTCAGCCGTGCCTTTATAGGATATCTTCTATTACAATGTCGTTGCGGCAACAGCGGAGGACGCCAGACTCGATGCCCGACTGACTGCAGGGCGTGTGTACCTCATCGATTTTGAGTCGTGCCAGCAGTTCGAGCACGGTCCTGGCGTCCAGACTGCTGTTCCGTTGCCGAATACCCAAGTCCCTCCGCCACTGGACATGAAGAGCTTCGATCCGTTCTCCTGGGACGTCTTCTGTCTTGGAGAAACGCTAGAGTTTATGTTTGATGTGAGATCCATGAAGGTCGTGGCAAGGATTGCTACTGATCTGCGAGTTCATCTACAGTCTCAGTTCCTCCATGCGCCTGAAGAGGGCTTGCCTTTGATACCCAGACTGTGCGTCAAGTGGCTTAAAGGAAACGAGCGCGGGTGTACGTCCGTGTGTCGGTGCCGTCCGACAGTCACCCGGGCACGCCAGGTGCTTGCCGTCGTCCGATGGCTTGCAGGCGTGGGAGAGCTCTTCGCCACAATAGTTATGTACCCGATCACACTTTTCAAATCTCCCCGGGCAAATCATCCTCACTACTAGACGAGGTTGTAGTACATGTCATTCATTCGTAGGGCGAGATATAGTACAGATAGTACGCTGATCGAAACAGACAACTGGCGAATACATCTTGACGCCAAGGATACGACTACACGCAGTCTGCCTGCAAAGCGACATAGTCAGTCTTCAAAGCTTGAGGCCGGGGCCCGGGAGTCATCGCTACGTACCTCTTCAGGGCATCAGCGGAGGAACTTGTGCTTTCTCCTCCTCCGTAAAGGACAGTGGGTTTTCGACTAGCTTTTCCAGGCAGCGTTTGTACGCAGTCCGGTTCGCCTCGAGCCCGCCTTGAACATCGTCGTCTATCGGATCCTTCACATATATCACCATACGCTCCCTCGGTCGCAACAGGGGACCCAAGGTGATCTCATACGATACGTTCTTCGGTTCGGCTTCGGAGTACTGCCTCTTGTTCACCGTCAGCGTCACCGTGCCTTGCAAATAAGGCCATGTCCGCTTTTCCGGTTTCCCCTTCAACGAAAAGAAGGAGTCGAGGGTCATTGTATCGGCAGCGGTCTTCAGGTACCGAAGTGCGGAGGCGCGATCGGACATGGTTCTAAAAAACCGTGGAGGCGCGTCAGTCTGTGTAAGATAGCGACGGCGGAGGAGTCACGGGAGGGCGCATCGGGGGAGGAAGGGGAGGAAGTACTTACTGATAGTACTATGAGGTGGGGATGGTGTTCGGGAACGCGCCCGCCCACCCCTTACTTATACATGGGGCCCGGGCTCTCCCTCGTCTCAAATAGGTGAATTACGAGTGAGTCAAGGTACGTTTTCGTTTTAGCATCCCAGTCGGGGTTACAGCGTATATGATGTGCCTCAGACCCAGGCCCCAAGTTCCCTTAACCTGCTGTGTCTCAAACCCCATTCCGAACCAAGCAGGGTTGTCAAGTCCCGGGGGATCTTCTCGATTCCAGAGCCAGCCTGAGCTGAAAACAAAAACTGCCGTGAGTGCGACATCAACATCGGATCATCCCGAAACAGCTGCCGCGCATGACGAAGACGTCGAGCTGATTATTCCGGGATTTCCAGCTCGCCAGGACCCAAATATCCCAAAACGTGAACAAAAAGGCGTCGGTTTTTGGAGCTCGGTTTGATGGGCGGCGTGCGGAGTTGACTTGAGGTTTCTGGGTCCTTGCTCGCTTTTTGGTCATTCGGGAGCAAAATACGTACGTCCGACAATCTCGAAGGGAAACGTCGTCCAGCGGACGCGTTTTGCCAGAAGGAAAACCGTTGACTCATGCGCAGATAATATTTTGGGCTAGAGCTTACAATAAAAGGCATGGCGTACGATCGTTCGCGATCCCATGATGGATAAGTCAGCGGATTAATACAATCTCGAGACTCTCAGGCCTGCCTGTCACAGCGCTCGACGAGTCTACAGCTTGATCTCGAATCAATGAGTATGTACTCCAGTA
>CM035308.1:4041288-4045650 GCA_002900995.3 Ganoderma boninense | reverse complement strand
TTCCTTAGCGAGGTCTAGCTTGGTTGGAGCTGTCCCTTCGGTTAAGTATTTGTTCCGTGATGTTGTGTGGCTTGTTGGTACCCCTTCTGTGTCGTGTCCTGTTACAAGTTCCAGCATCCCTTTGATATACTCGCTCTCGAACCCATTTGATCTGCAGTGGGTCTCGTATATCTGTCCTCTCATGGCCCAAGGACGGAGGGGCAGGAATTCTTGGTCAGGGACTGGTTCGACAAGTGTCCTAAGATGCTCGTCGGTCCACTCCAGGGCTCGTTCTACTTTTTTACCTAACCACGCAGCTAATTGCTGTGTACTCATGGTTGGTTTACCGGGGACTCCTTTTGAAATTGCCATTCGTTAGGAGCGGTGAAGTAATGGCCCTCGTACCAGAAGTTGTTTTCCGGTCGCCAGCACCATTGCCATCCCCGGTGTTGGGTAAGCCAGGTTCGGATGCGTTTTATGTGGTCTAGTTCCTTTAAGGTCCAGACTGGTTTCCAGTAACCATACGCTCCATTGACAGAGCATAGCATGGGCTCGTCCCCCGTTCGGTGTTCTATGTGTAGTCCAAACTCCTTCTTTTCCGGAGTTGGCACTTCTTTACCTTTAGGGAGAGAGTCCAGCCATGTTTGTCCTGATCGTGGCCAACTGTATAATCGTTTGTTCACGGCAGGAATTTCTCTGTTGTTCATCAGTGTCTGTATCTGCGTTCGGAGTTGGAGCTTCGTGTCCGGCGTGGATAATTTGGTATGTAGCCTTGTTCGTCGGCATGCCATGTCCACCTCCATCGTCGGAATACGCAGTTCATATGTCAATGTAATGTAGTCATATGTGTTAGACTTTGCGGATACCCCTATTGCCAATCGGATAGCATAATTTACTACTCGTTGTAGTGGGGCCGCATGTATTTGTCGAAAACCTGTCCATTCCGCACCGTAAACCATAAGTGGTATTACCATGTTTCTGATCAGGAGAATCTTTGAGGCGAGTGGACAGAACCTATCGGTGAGTAATGGGCGCAAGGCGTGCACAGCCTTTAGACCTTCGGCTGCTCTTCGCTTTGAGTTCTCAAGCTCTAAGCTAGGACCCCATTTGGAGGTACCTGATCTGTGATCTCCTAGTGAAGAATCGAACCAGACTCCAAGGTACTTGTACTCCTTTACTACCGGTATTTCTCCATCCTCGGTTAGGAATTTAACGTTATCAATGGACGGGGCATCAGGTCCCATGGCCAGTGCATAACTCCACATTTGTTTATTCCTAATTCCATACCCCACTTTTTACACCACTTGTCTAAGTTCGTAATGACTGTTTGGGCCTGTTGGGTAGTTTCCACTAGGGCCAATACGTCATCTGCGTACATTGTTCCTTTACTTTTGTCTGCACCTAGTCCCGGCACCAGCACTCCACTCGGGACACTATCTTTAAGTATAGATTCAATGAACAGCAAGAACAATAGAGGTGATAACGGACATCCTTGTCGTACTCCTCGATACATTGGGAATATTTGGGATGTCACGCCGTCAATTCGTACTGCCATGTTAGAGGTGTCGTAGATTTGGTTCACGATCTGGAGGAACTTACCCCGTACACCATTCTTCGCTAACACATGCATAAGGGCTCCATGTGGGACCCTATCGTAGGCTTTCTTGAAATCGACAAAGATTCCAATTGTGGATTGGCCAGCTAGCCTCCTACGTCGTACTATGTCGGCAACCGTGATGACTTGAGCTATCGCCTCTTCACGGCGACGGAATCCGGCTTGTTCGCAAGACAATAAATTTGCCTTTTCAACTGCCGTATACAACCGTTCGGTCATAACTTGTAGCAGGACTTTCTCAGTCACTGATATTAGGCTAATTCCGCGGTATCCGTCTACAGCTTCTGGTTTGGAGCCCGGCTTAAGTAGACTGACTATGTCTACCCTTTTCCAAGAGTCGGGGAGGTCCTCCTTGTCCCATGCTGCATTTAACACTTTAAATAGTGCTTGTCCGAATTTGGTCCTGGGTTCTGTTGGTAGATCTGACGCTTTGAGGTCTTTACGATTCCAGTCAGGTCTCGTAAAGTCTGGGTTCTTGTCTAGAAATTCCATCCAACTTTCTTCTGGGACCAGAGCCTTTAGGACGTTTACGTGTATCTCGTCCACACCCGTCGCTGTGTTGCGGTTCATGCGTCGGATGGCCAATAGTATTTCTTGGAAGTTTAAGGGTTCGTTGATACCCTCTAGTTCCTCGTGCATATCAGCAGGCTCGAGTTGCATCCATTTTTCCCATTCGTCGCGCTGTCCGTCACCATTGAACGATGCAAGACGTTCATAGTGATCGGCATGTGCATTGACTACACCGGGGAGGTCTGTTACAAGTTCCTTAGTTTCTTCGTTATATATCGGGTGGAAGGCCGATGTTCTAACTTTGGAGTTTTTATGGATCTTGTTTCCTACCGTGGATGTTAGCCTTCGCCAGACATTTTTGGTATCACCAGCAATGGCGTCGGCCGCAACTCTTTCGTAGAACTCTTTACGTTGCTTTGCTACCCACTCATTGCGAGCCTTGCGGTAGGTAGCTTTAGCGCGGTTTCGTTTCACGACAAGTAAGTCTGGGACTTCTCCTTGATTTATATTTAGGATAGTCCATTCCTTATCGTATCGTTTCTTCCGTCGTAAGAGTTCCTTTAAGCGACGGGGGAATCGCACCCCATTGTCACCACATTCCAACCTTATTCCGAGTTCCTCTGTTACTTGGGTAAAGGTGTTGTTAAAGTCGTCAGTGGTCTCATTGACAGACTCTGTATCGTTGAGATTGGCAAGGGTATCCCATCGATTGTGGTTGACTAACTGTTCGCTATTCTTCCGTATCATTCCCGTGTCATACCGAAAAGTCGGCTTTTTCTCTACTTGAGGAATCGCGCTACTACTGCGGATAGTAGATATGACCGGTCGATGATCCGAAAGGGCGACTCTCCGAATTACTCTAGGTGCTCTTATATACCGCTGCATATCTGTACTTGCCAGAATGTGGTCAATTGACTTTGGTCCCGTCCGTGTTGAGAACCTGGTCATTTGTGATCCTCTTGGCTTCATTCTGTTAATACGTTGATCTGCTGCTGTAACAAGTTTGTCAATTCGTTCAGGGCGGCATTCCAGTCCCCTAACAGAATGACCCTTGAGCCATTTGGTTTGTCTAGTTGGTGTGATGCCAGCCTTAACGCATCCCTTATGTATTGCGTTCTTGTGGATCGATAATTTCCACCTGACGGGAGGTATAGTCCAAATACATTTACTGGACCATTGATCCCTTGTAGGCCAGACACTCGGACGTGGATTAATCCTGGTCCAAGGTTGTGCGGAACTTCATATGAGGAGCATCGTTTATCGACTATAACTGCTAACCCTCTGAAGCTGTCTTCCCATGGTTGAGCGTACGTAACATACCCATCTAGTGCCGGTGGGTAGGCCTTTCTTGAGACTAAGGTCTCTTGTAGGCAAGCTACTGCTACTCGGTGTTTTATTCACCGCATTCAGTATCTCCCAGTGCTTCTTATGAAACCCATTCACGTTAAGAGTCATAAAGGAGTTGAAATGTCTTCCTTGGGCTTTTCTCGATATTACGAATGCCAGGTTTCCGGTCCTGGAACTTCTGCCATGGAACTATCCGCCACGAAGCAATCGGGCGCCGGCTCTGGTCTTTACGGTATAGATGTCCAAAAGCAGTCACAATATCGAGGTTTCGCGTCTTGCTTCGTGCCGTTATGGCTCGGGCAATGTGGACTGCCAAGTCGTTCGTAACCCACATATCAATGCGGGGTAGTCGATTTGGGTCCGTAATGCGCTTCAACCGAACAATGGACTTAAACGCACCCTCATCGAGCAACGTTTTGAGTAGCTTCCATGCTTCTCGTACTGATGTGCTCTTTGTGTTAAAAACCACAAATCGCTTACAGTTCGTCAGTTGAAGGTGAGGGGATTTCCTTATCGGTCTTCTCCTCTGGCGGTTCATCTCATTGTTAAGGGAATCAACCGGCTGAACCGTCCTAGTGCCGGTTGATTTTCCCTTCTGCACCGAAGTGCCTCCGCTGAAAATGGTAGTTGACATAGGTGGGTTTAACACTCAGTTAGATATTGATTCAGGAACGCATTCCATTGTCGATCGGTTTGTTTAACGTGTCGGCATACAGCGATACACCGTGCGTTATAACAAATTCTCTTACAATGTTCAACTCCCGTTTCAATACCAACGACGGCGGGCGGTAGCTTTGTTAGACAGGAATCCTTTCCCCATCACGTGGCCGGTATTTCCCGGGGGCGCAATGTTGTCTAATCCTACTACAAACTCGGCGCCAAAAACTTAGTTGATTTTCCTTGACACGAAC
>CM035308.1:4031288-4033788 GCA_002900995.3 Ganoderma boninense | reverse complement strand
ACTTATCGCCCGTTCAAGACCTACTAGGTACCCTCGGCTTACTGAGGGATCCCGTTTCTGTTCGCAATTACTGAGGGCTCTACCCTTTCACGACCTACTAAGTACGCTTCGGCTTACTGAGGGAACCCTGTTCCATCGCGAATTACTCGGGGTTCTGACCGGTTCAAGACCTACTAGTACCCCTTCGGCTTACTGAGGCTGTGAGACTTATCGCCCGTTCAAGACCTACTAGGTACCCTCGGCTTACTGAGATCCCGTTTCTTTTCACGATTACTGAGGGCTCTACCCTTTCAAGACCTACTGGTGCGCTTCGGCTTACTGGGGCTTGCTCCATCACATCCTATTGTTTCAGGACTCTGCGAGACTTATCACCCGTTCAAGACCTACTAGTGCGCTTCGGCTTACTGAGGCTCGCTCCATCACATCCTATTATTTCAGGACTCTGTGAGACTTATCACCCTTTCAAGACCTACTATTGCGCTTCGACTTACTGAGGCTTGCTCCATCACATCCTATTATTTCAGGACTCTGTGAGACTTACAGCCCGTTCAGCAACCCGCTGCCCAAGGAGTTACTGACCTACTAAGCAATGCGAATTACTGAGCTTGCGCCGTTCTGTTCGCTGTTGCCTTTCAGCTTTCCCTCATGAAGTAGGCAGGGCGCTCTGGGTGGCTGTGCCAGGACCCGGCGCGCATGAGGCGTGAAAAGTGGTGTCCACTATATCGCATTTTGGCAGGGCTCCCCCTAGCGCAATGTTAGCCGCCTGTGCACAAATCCGCATTTCTGCTCCCTCTCCTTCCACAACACCCTGACAGTCTCGGAAACAGTCTACAAAGTGGCAGGTGCATATGTACTACTACTTTAGGTCCTTTTCCACCAAGGTCCTTGGCTATGTGGGGTCTAACAGGCAAACAAGCAGCTTGCAGACGCGCGGTAAGTAATGATTTCAATGGCAGTAAGTCGGACAGTTGTATGGGGTAAGTATTCGACTTGAACGCGGGTAAGTCGGACGCTTGTATGCATGTAAGTAACGACTTGAACGCGGGTAAGTCGGACAGTTGTATGGGAGGTAAGTAGTTGTTATCAGCAGGGGGGTAAGTCGGACAGTTGTATGGGGTAAGTATCCGACTTGAACGCGGGTAAGTCGGACGCTTGTATGCAGGTAAGTAATTGTTTGAAGAGCGGTAAATACTCAGTTGAACGGGGCCTTGTATGGGAGGCAAGTAAAACTAATACATTGTGAGGCTTTCAAGCCTGAGCCTGCCCTGAACTAGTCAATGCGGACTCGATATTCACTACGGGCGCGTTCTAAGCTCATTTAAAACCACTACAGCAACTACTTACTTTTCTGAAAGCTCAATTGGTCTTGCATGGCTAGGCCTGTTCAAATGCTTTTTAATGCAAGTAAGTCTGGTTTGAAGCCAGATCTATTGCTGCCTGCCCTAAAGTACATACAAACAGTTTTACACACACATCTAACAGAGGTTGTCCCTTCTTGTTTCTTCCGCTTCGAAGCCAGAGGACTGGCCTTCCTCTTCTCTAAGAGGCTAGGCCCTCCTCCTGTTAGGATAGGAGGCACTCTTTGTTGTAGATCCGAATTGCCCTCCGTGGAAGGCAAACCGGGTTTACAACAAAGAGTAAACCCCACCCTGGCCAACACTATGAGGACCCGGAGTGGCAGGTGGGACCCTCACACACGAGCTGTTTATCCGCCTGTTACGCAGGTGTTAACAACCGGATAAACAGCCCGCTACAATGCGCTCCCAGTTGACCTGAAGCACATGAGGAGCAAGAGCAAACAGTGTCGCAGCGAGTTTACGTGCATTGTAAATGAAGCCCGTAGGCTTACGATAGACCCCCAAGAACCCGAATTGACTTTTGTGCATGCTGTAAACCCGAGCAGACACCGCTGCTTGTGGCCCTTGCTCCTTGATTTCCCCGGTTTTACCCATCGGCCATTCAATTTATTGAGTTTCAACCCCAGGTTGTAATCCGGTCCGGACTACTGCTCAGGGCTTACTCCATTCAACATTTACTAGGCCAGAGTTACTGACCTACTAGGCGTTGCGAATTACTGAGCTCGCGCCGTTCTATTCAATGCTGCCTTTCAGTCTTCCCTCTTAAGGTGGGCAGGGTGCTCTGCGTGGCTGTGCCAGGACCCGGCACGCATGAGGCGTGAAAAGTGGTGTCCACTATATCGCACTTCTAGCACTGCCACCGGATTTGTACGCAGGTAAGTGTGTGATTGAATTGTGGATAAGCAGAGTAAGTAAGGCGTTTGAATGCAATAAGACAGCATTTTAAAAAGAGTAAGTCGGATGATTGTATAAAGATAAGACCAAGGCTTGTATAGAAGTAAGTAAAGATTTCAAAGGGGGGGGGGTAAGTCGGAAGGTTGTATGCAGTAAGTCGGAGGGCTGTATTGGAGGTAAGTGACATGTTTAAAGAGGAAATAAATGTAAGGCCGACGCTGGTATGGGGTAAGTAGTGATCTGAATGG
>CM035308.1:3977128-4026188 GCA_002900995.3 Ganoderma boninense | reverse complement strand
CAGCATCTCGCAGTTCGACAACCCGTTCACCTTGCATGCCTCGTGCTTTCTTGGCGTTCAATTCGCCGCTCCCCGGACTCGGACGCGACCGGGGTCTCTGGACACACGCGGAAGATTGCACCGCAGTATTGCGAGCGGATACGACTGGTCGAGCAAGGACACCGGATGGTGTCATACACCTGCATCAGCCGCGTTCTGCGGCGCCGAGCGTCATCGCCATTAAGGTTAAGATTTATCACTAACAACCCCCGCACGTCTCCCTCAGAGGCTGGCTTCCTGCCCATAGGTACCCAAGCCTCACTGGCCTGTTTGTGCCGAGTCCAAGTGCCTAAGTCCTGGTACGTACTTTTGCTCGCCCCTCCTCCTACATCGTATGATTCAAGCGTATGTGTTCCATGTAAATCTGTAGTTCATAAAGCTCTGTTAGTGGAACGGCGAGAGGACCTCGTTGCGGTTCGAGCGTTTGTAGGTTCGAATCCTGCGATCAGCATCTTTTAGCGACTGAGCGCTTGATTTCCTGCAGGTTTCAACAGATGTATCCGAATGTTACACCGATGTATCCGTATGTTCTACGGATACATCCGCTGCACACACGGATACATCGGGTGAACTGACTCTGCTCGGTGGTGTAATTGATGCGCACCACCTTGTGTCGATAAAGGCGGTCGTCGTAAATTTGAATGGTGTTACGGACGCATAGTAAGCAGGCTTACTACATCTATACTTTTTTCTTTCATTACTAAAGATCTATTACCTTAAGGAGTAACCACGTACATAGCACTCAGGATACAGCACAGGGACCACAGCCCACAGTAACCAAGTACATAGATCACAGTACACAGCCCGCAGTCCACAGCCCGCAGTTCACAGCCCGCAGTCCGCAGCCCACAGTCTGCAGCCCGCAGTCCACAGCCCGCAGTCCGTAGCCCACAGTCCGCAGCCCGTAGTCCACAGCCCGCAGTCCGCAGCCCATAGCCCTGAACCTATAGCTACAGTCACTACATACATAACCTGAAACCTTAAGATCCTACATGTATATAAGGGCGACACCTCAGCAGTGACCCCCCAGTTTCAGTCTCTTGGTCTATCCAGCTACTGCTCTGCGAGCAGTACCTTCATACCCTACGTCCTCTAGACCTAACAAGTCTAGTATCCAACTCTAGTCAGTCACTAGTCTTTGGTCTAAACGGCCTAACCTATTGAACTGTAGTCCACTAGGTTAAGGACGTAACATTAGACTGAAAACTCTGCGCTCCACCTTTTAGGTGCAAGAGAACCCACACCACCAGGGACTGTTGTTATAGCTGTCGGAGTGCTAGTCACCCGGAACGGACACAAGTAACAAGTCCAGTCGACAAACAGTCTGAGGACTGTCGCTATAATAGTCGGGAGTGCTAGTCACCCGGAACGACTCAAGTAGCGAAGTCAAGAAGACTACGTCAGGAGACTGTCACTGTAGTGAAGTCTGTATAAAGAAAAGAACGACGTATAACGTCGAACGGAACAAGGAAAGAAAGCACCACGGCAGGTCAAGGACAATTCCAACAAGGATCGTCAAAGGACCAAAGCCAGGACACACCTCTATAGATTGATTCAAGGCACTCCAACAAACATCTGGGCAGACACATACGGTCACCCCAGACACACAAGGACGTGGCTTAACAGATTCAATCAAGAGAAGACAGAAGAAGTGCCTATAGAAGCCAGTTCCACAGTATCAGTGTTTCCACCACCAGTACCGCCCAAAGAAGACGTCAGGCCTGTCATACCAACAGTATATTGGCAGGAGACCCCAACGAGATCTAGAACACCGGTATTTGGAAGAAGACAGGTGGACAAGCTCCCGGCAATAAAGGAAGAAAGCCCCGAGCAGTCAGGAACTATTCTAACTCAAGCCGAGGAAGACATCCTCCAACAGGCCGGAATTGAGTTCAAAAAAGACATAGACGGCATCACAGCCAGGACAATCTTAGCAGCTGCAAGGAACACAGTTGGGACATCGGTGTCAGGACTATACCAAGATCGACAAACCCACAGAAGTCACTCTCATCTTTGGGATTGGATTGAAGTGGTAACCACCAACCTTTCAGAAATCAAAAGATCTTCCACCATCGTTGGACGAAGTCACCAACAAGTGAAGGACCTTCTTGAACACCTGAAGGTAGTTGAAAACACCCTACTCCACTGGCAGTTTGAAGATTTGGAAAAACTCATTTGGACTGAAGACCTATTCCACCGATCACTACTCCAGGGAATCGTTACAGTCAGGAACGCATTACACGACCCATCAAACCTCATCGACACCAGAGTGCCACAGGAAATCGAAGTCCTTCGACGACTCATTAACGCAGAACGATACTACAGACAACACCTCAATCGTTCCTATACCATCAATCAATGAGCCTAGATTGTATCGGATTCCAACACGCATTCGATACCAAAACTCAAAGAGACTATTATCGAAATCCAGCATCACTCACACACAAGTGGGAACAGTGTGAAAACCTACTGTGTCCACAAAGATATCAACGAACCAAGGTAGAAATCAGACTAGGAGGATCACACAGAATCCCCCAGCCAAGTCAGGAGGAACCGGTCAAAGCAAAAAATCCATACGGTAAATTTCCGGAAATACTTCCATCACTTAGGACCCCGAAAGGAAGTCCAATCTCAACAACTCCCAAGAACCCCCTAGTTAACAAGCCCAAGGATCCTCAGGAGTCGGAAGTTGAAGAAGGAGGAAGTGAAGAAGAAGTTGAGGAAGGTCAGGAACCATCCACTGAAAGCAAAGGAAAGAAGCCGGAGCAAGAACCTGAATCAAAACCCATGGACACAGGAAAACCACAACAACTTGTGGAACTTGAGTATCGAGTCCACTGGAATGGAATCGACTACCATGGATTCGTCGACCCAGACCAACCGAAAGCCTATGAAAAAGAGCTATCGAGCTTGGGAATCAAAAAAGAAGACGAAGACAAGTTCGCAGACCTCATGGTCAGAAACTCACACCAATACCCGTTCGCTGACCGACTCCAATTCCGAGGTATCGGAAAATTTGGCCGACCAGCAGACACAACACCTACACCAGCCGAAAGTGCCAGTGCGGCATTTGGATCGATCGTACCACCCAAACCGTTCTCACGATGGTCACTCTCTGTACAAACAGGTTCTTCTAAAGAATCATCTTCTGAAAATCCCAAGGATGAAGTGGGCAATGACGATGATGATCCTGGAGAAGATAGAGATACAGGAGGATCGGGCGGAGGAGATGGAGGTGACGATATGCCAAACCCACATAGAAACGGAGGTGGACCAGGTGGACCAGGCGGAGGTGGACCAGGTGGAGGTGGGCCAGGAGGACCAGGAGGAGGTGGACCAGCCGGACCGCAGTACCTTGCAGTCCCCAATGCCCAACCTCAAAGAGGAAGAGTCAAGATCAAGGAGCCTGAGATCTTTAATGGAGACAGGAACAAGCTCGAAGGATTCCTTGACCAACTATTCCTCGTATTCATGGGAGACCCCGACAAGTATGGCACAGACAGGGCAAAAGTCGCATACGCATTATCCTATCTTGGAGAAGGAGACATCAAATACTGGAAGAAACATCAGGTCGACAAGATACGGGATAATCCTCGAAATATGCCAACCTGGAAGGACTTTGAGACTCTCCTTCGCACCTCATACACGCCACTCAACCAAACCGATAATGCTATATTGGACCTCGAAGAACTGTCCCTCGAAGACTTCAATGACATCCATGCCTTCAATGCACAGTTCAACACCCTCATCAAGTACAGCCACATCCTTGATGGACAAATCAGCATGTCATACTATCGGAATGCCCTACCGTCATGGATCCGAAACAAGATCTCCACATCATTCCCACTCCCAACCAACATTTGGGACTGGATTGGCCGAGCCACGGAGATCTACGAACAAGGCCTCATCAATCGAAAGATTGACGGAAACCTTCGCAGGCGTAAGCCTAGACGGAAGACCACGCAAGCGAAAGTTCGACGAAATATCCGTGACTCCCCCGAGAAGCCCGACACAACAGACGCCAGCGCTACAGCCAACGTAAACAAGATGACATTACAGGAGCGCTCAAGACACCTGCAGCAGAACCTATGTTTCTTTTGCCACAAACAAGGACATCAGGCCAAAGAATGTCCAAACAGAGCAAAAGGAGGAAAACCAGGACGACGAGTCAACCGAAAGGTTAGACAAATCGTTACTGGGGACTCAGAAGCAGGAGAAGGAGACGATGAAGGAAACTCTGAGAAGTCAGCAGACGAACAAAGTGAAGATGATGAATACCAGGTAGATATGATCCAACAGGACTTTGACCCAGACGGAACGGATTTTTGAACAGACAGGCAGATCCAACGCCTGACCTGTCTGACCGAAACTCCCACCATGTAAACCTTGTAACCAATACACAACGGCGCAGGAACGCCATGTTGATACCTGGTTACATTGAGGTGGGAGGTAAAGCCGTTGAAGTCAAAGCCCTTATCGACACTGGAGCAGAAGCCATCATTATCAACTCGAAACTAGTGGAACAGTACAACCTACCAACTGTCAGATTGCCAAGAGCGCTTACATTCCGTAATGCGGATGACAGTGTGAACAAAAAAGGGAATATCACCCACCGAGTTGAAGGAAAATTCAGAGTCAAGAACCAACGATTACCGACTCGATGGTACATAGCAGACTTAGGAAGAGACGACATCATCCTGGGCATGCCATGGATCCGAAGATATAATCCCACCATTGATTGGCAAAGTGGTCGAGTCAAATTCGATCCCCAAACCATTCAAAAGGAACAGAAGATATATCAGTATCAACAGACACACAATCCCCCGGATGGAACATTATGGGGATTACCAGGAACAACACCAGTACAAGACATGGTAGTCTCTTATATTGAGGCCCCAATAGAGGAAATTGAGGACGATCAACTGACTCATAACCCTTCAAAGGTGCTCAAATACTTGTGGGAGAATGCTGCAAACCTACGCAAGACGACAATATCTACAGAAATTGCCATTGCAGCCAACCAAGGAAAACAAGAGATACCACTATCAGAACTTGTACCTGACTATGCTCAAGGATTTACCAAGGTATTCGAAAAGAGAGCAGCAGAGCGATTTCCACCAACACGCCCATGGGACCACAAGATCGAATTTAACCCAGAAAAGAACCTGCAAAATAAGAAGTGGGGAAAGATATACCCGCTAACTCTGACCGAAAAAGAGGAGCTACGCAAATTCGTAGATGAAAATTTGGCAAAAGGATTTATCCGAAGATCAGAATCACTCTTTGCCTCACCGTTTTTCTTTGTTTCAAAGAAAGATGGAACACTACGACCTATTCAAGACTACCGAGCCCTCAATGATATCACGGTTAAGAACGCATATCCCCTACCACTACCAGACAATCTGACCAATCAAATTGGTAATGCAGGAATCTTCACCAAATTCGACGTGAGAGCCGGGTACAACAACATCCGAATCCGAGATGGTGATCAACACAAGGCAGCATTCATCACACCATTAGGATTATTCGAACCAATGGTCATGTTCTTCGGATTATGCAACGCACCCGCCACTTTCCAGACAATGATGGACACTATCTTCCAGGACCTACTTCGAGAAGGATGGATGATCATCTACATGGACGACATTCTCATCTTCTCAGAAGAAATAGAGGAACACCGAAAACGAACTTGCCGAGTACTAGAACGACTTCAGCAACACGACTTGTACTTGAAACCGGAAAAGTGCAAATTCGAAGTTCCAGAAGTAGAATTCCTCGGAGCCATTATCAGCAAAGGACGAATTGCAATGGACCCTGTCAAACTCAAAGCCATACATGAATGGCCATCACCCAAAACAGTCAAGCAGGTCCAATCGTTCTTAGGGTTTGGAAACTTCTACCGAAGATTCATTAGAGACTATTCGACCATTGCCAAACCCTTAACTGAACTAACTAAGAAGGATAATCCCTGGAAATGGGAACCCGAACATGAACAAGCTTTCCAGAGATTAAAACTCCAATTCACACAAGAACCCGTACTTCAAATCCCTGACCCACATGCACCATTTCAATTGGAATGTGATGTGTCAGGAGTAGCCACAGGAGCCGTACTCCGACAACAAGATACAAATGGAATATGGCACCCATGTGCATACCTATCCAAGTCATTCACAGAAGCTGAACGAAACTACCAAATCTATGAGAGGGAACTACTCTCGATCATCAGAGCATTCGAAGCATGGAGACACTTCTTACAAGGGTCTCCACACCCCATCGAAATTCTGACGGATCACAAGAATCTCACGTACTTCAAATCCTCTCAAAAGGTGAACCGCCGACAAGCCCGATGGAAAATCTTCTTAGACACCTTCAATTACAAATTGAAGTACAACCCTGGAAAAGAACTAGTCCAGGCCGACGCTCTGTCCAGGAGGCCAGACCATGACAGGGGGGAAAATGACAATGAAGATGTCATCCTACTCAAAGAGGAAGTATTTGCAAAGGCTGTCAATGTGGAACTCCAGGAAAGAATCCGCAGCAACAAGGCCCGAGACCCACAGTTGATTGACCTACTAACCAGTAAAGGCAAAATTCAACAACGCCCAGGCTTTGGCAAACCAGAAGACTGGACCGATGATGAAGGCATCCTCCTATACAAGGATAAAGTGTATGTGCCACCTGATGATAATCTCCGCCGAGACATCGTCAAGATGCATCATGAACCAGTACACATGGCCCATCCTGGGATCCAGAAGACAAAGGATCTAGTAAGACGGGAATATTACTGGGATGGAATGAGTCAATTCATCTCCAACTACGTCCGAGGATGTGCCACATGCCAAACAACCAAAGTTCGAACAAATCCAACCAAGGCACCACTCATGCCAATCCCACACAGCGGCAACACGGAACCTTTCCAAGTCATCACCATGGATTACATTACGGACCTACCTCCCACGGAGGATGGATATGATGCAATCCAGGTCGTAGTAGACCATGATGTCACCAAAGCAGTGGTTCTGAGCCCATGCACAAAACAAATCACAGCCATGGGAGCAGCGAAACTACTATGGAAGGACACATTCAGTCACTACGGACTCCCACAGAAAATCATCTCCGACCGAGGACCGCAATTCGCCGCACAAGCATTCCGAGAACTTCACGAAGTACTTGGAATCCAGACTTCATTAAGCACAGCCTATCACCCGCAGACAGACGGACAAACGGAACGTGTCAATCAGGAAATTGACCTAGACCTGCGGATCTATTGTGCTAACAACCCGGACAAATGGGCAGACTTCTTACCGGCATGGGCATTCACACACAACCAGCGAACCCATTCATCCACCGGCAAATCCCCATTCGAACTCCTATACGGATACCAACCAAAGGGTATAGGAACCGTCCGAAGCAACATAAAACACCCGAGCACAGAGGAACGACTCACAGAACTCCGACAAGACCGAGAGAATACCATAGCCTCACATGCACAGGCAGCAATGGCTATGACCCGATACTCAGCAGCGGCACCAGTAAACTTCAAGAAGGGAGATAAAGTACTTCTCGAGAACACCAATCTCAAATTGCCTTATCCGTACCGAAAGCTAGCACCAAAACGGGAAGGACCATTTACCATCACAGAGGTATTAGGTCCGGTCACATTCAAACTAGGTCTTCCAAAGAAGTGGAAGATTCACCCAGTGTTCCATGCGGCACTACTCACGCCATACAGGACCACAAAGGAACATGGTCCAGACCTTCCTAGACCTCCACCAGACCTAGTCGAAGGAGAACCAGAACACGAGGTAGAAGCTATAATCAATCATCGAAGGACCGGTCGAAATAAACGGCTGCAATACCTTGTATCCTGGAAGGGATGGGAATCCTTTGAGAATTCATGGGAACCAGCATCGAATCTGAAGAATGCACCAGATATTCTCAAGGATTACAAGAAGAAACACCGATTGAAGTAATCACAGCAGTACAATCCCTTCCACTATCATCACCACACACTCCGACATGGCCGCCGCCAACACCGTCTTCTACTACTACAGTATCACTATCACCTACCACGACCCGGAAGACGAGGAACGACCTTTTTACCAAGACGGGTCCTACTGGACTCGATGACGGATCACATTCGGACCCGACGCCGACTACAATGAAGCCCTTATGGACTTCATGAACGACAAGTGCAGCCCGGCGGAACTCAGCTGGGTTTACCGCTGCTTGCGGATTCGATTCCCGCAAGCCTACCGTGAGTTTCAAGAAACTCAGCGACTCCGACTATGGAGACGCTACCGACCCCATGCACCGTGGGCAAGATGGTACCTGCAAGAACTCCGTGCCCACCGTCATACCTCCCGAGACCATTAAAAGGAGGTCAAACCCGTTCACAAGTAAGCATCGCCTCACCAAACACACCTCTTCACACACTACCACCACCACTTAACACAATGCTCTTCGTCTTCGTCCTCTTCGTCGCCGCCGTCCTCGGCACCCAGGCCATCGCCGCCGTCATCATCATCCAGCTCTACAGGGAGCTGCAACAGTACGACGAACGACGCCTCATTCACGAAAAAGTCAACAAACCTGACGACAACACAGCTACTTGGGGCTGGGGCAATTAGACCCCGATGACGACACCGACGATGACTCCGACGACGACGTCGTCGATAACAGTGAGATCATCAGTACATCACATAATAATTATACTAATAAACACTAGTATAGATAAACAAGTTTCCCTGCCATCTACTCCGTATCTCGCTCCCGTCCCGCTTCCATTTGTACCGGACTTAGAATGGTTATGTATTGCCGGTAGTTACTACTCGACCCCGTTTGGAATACATACATGGGACTACATCGAATTAGATACATATGTAGATCCAGAAGTGTATATCTCGCTCGCGGTCGATTCGTTTGTAATATTTTAAAAATTGGACAAGAACGAGTTCCTCCAAAAAAGAGATTGGAAAAGAAAAAAGATGTTTGGTATTTGCGCCCGTCCGGCAAAAATCCAAAGTAGGAGAAAAGAAGAACCATCAACACTAGGAGGCTGTGAAGAAGCATCTCAAGAACTGGAACATTGCAGACACAGCCAACTGCAGAAATGCACACAGCCAACTACAGGAACCCTGTGTAACAGCATATAAGCCACACAGACCCTGGACAACCAGTCAAAACAACCACCCTCCACTGCATGAAGGCACATGGGCGCAATAAGCCTACCAACATGCACTGTATCCACGTCCTCCAACCAGAAATGGTTCAAATTACTGCGACAACGCCCCAAGGGGAACAATACACGGTCATCTTTCTCCAGGACGAGTACACCAACTCGGCAACTTTCGAGGACCTCGACGATCTATCAACGTATCCAGCAATCATACGAACCAAAGTCCACAACAGGCTTAGATGCAAGTTCCCTGAAGCCTACCAACGATACAGGGAAACCGGACTCTTCCTGCCATATGCATATGTCTTTGTCAGACATCCGCCTCACCAACGAATCCACGACTGAATCGACTCTATCCAAACCCAAGTGAAACACGACTTCATTCGGGAATGGAAGTCCCCAAAGGGATGCTCATGATCCAAATACCTATATGTAGTTACATGTGTATTAGGTTTGAACCAGACAGCTGCGCACAATCACGAGAAGCCGTGTACTGCCTCAACTACGCTGCAGAAGCAACGGCAAGGCAACAAACCTTATTACAGGAATCACAGCAACCGCAGGCCAAGGCGATGAAAACATAGCCATGGGCGCTGCAGTATGGAAGGGTATAAGTAAGAGACAAAAAATGCACCAACATCCCCATCCCCCACTACTCATACCACTACCACTCTACTACCCACACCACCACAACTCACTCAGTTGACCATGCCTCGCTTCAACCGCCAGCGATCTAACCACCGCAACCAACCGATGGCTCGCCCTCAGGAAGGCGCGAAAGTCCGTCACCCCGTTCCCCAATTCATCAAAGAGAGACGTGTGGTCAACTATGATCACCTCCCTCGAACCGCCGCCTCTATCTATCCTGATAGAACTCTGTCCGACCGGATCGGATGGGTGCTCCTACACCCCGACCTCCAGAACCATGTACGACTTCGCACAACAGAAATCCCCTATGCTGAAGTCTATATCGAAATCTACCGCTCCTACGGGAAGATGGCCATTATGCACCACAAGGTTATGAACTACATCCTTGAATCAACGGCGCCTGCGAACAACAAGGCTGCGGCGCTCCTGTCGGCTAAAGCAGCCTACAATGAATGCATTATGGCCGCAACACAGTTGATGAACCGAGTCATCAGCACCGGGAGGTGGGCTCATGCTCTCTGGGACCTCCTTCCTCATAGAAATCAACACAACCCGAACACCGAACAACAACCCCTACCTGAGCCAGCCAGACTCAGTACGGGGCCTATCTCTCCACACGAAGGACCATCCACTACCTGCATCAATCCATCTCTAACTCTGGTCACAGTGCCGATGGAAAGCCATTTCCTAGCAGAACCCACATCCATCGAGATCATCAGAGAACATAATCCACCTCCACCTCTCCCATCACCAGCCGAAGAACACACTGTCACGGTCGAGGAAATGATGGAACGATTGGAATGCGCAACGCGGGGAGACAAACCGGAAAGGGATGACGTCCCTCAGGACGTCACGGCGGAGCTGAGCTCCTCCACGGAACAGGATTGGGAGACCTATGTGGCAGAATTACTAGCTCGACGAACCGACTCCAGCAGCCCAAGCACTACAACGTCGTCGTCCAGCGAAGACCTCCTCATGTCTCCAAACGATCTGGACTCTCCAATGCCTTATCTCGAACCTACCCCACTCGTCTCGAGTCCGGAAGACTCGTACAGCGACTTTTCCTATCACATATCCCCAAACGACCCAAATAGCCATATGTACAGCCGTTTCGACTACTCTCGATCTCAAGCAGACTCACAAGTCGAACCTCTCGATTCAAGGCCACAAACCCAATGGGGATACCCTATTGGACAACAAGGCCACTTCATCTCCCACGGAGCCTGGCCATGGAGAATAGTGCGGAAGAAACCTGATGGATCCATGGTTTACGTCCACATGGACGGATTCCCTGCCGAATGGGCCCCCGGACGAGTCCAAAGCTTATTGGACGACATCCCATACCTCAGATACCACCCAGGCCTCGACCACCGAGCAAAACTCTTAATCTACGACAGCCTCGCCCGATGGGCAAACATCCCCTCTGTACTAGTCAAACCAGAACAACGAGAATTCCGATTCAATGTGCCCTACCGCGTCAACATCGATGAGTCCACGACGAACGCCGAACGATGGGATGAACTCAAGAATGGGGTCTCAGCGGACGACATCGTTAAAGCAACGATGATACTCATAGAAAACCAAATCCGACAACCGCACTGGGAAAGAATCACAGACATAGTCATCGACGACATCGCCGAGCTTCACGAAATGGAGAAACTGGCATACGACATTGATGCCTACCTCGACAGGAACTGTGAAGATCCAGGTGCACTCGCTGCTTGCAACCTACTCGACTACTGGGTTGTACAACGAACGGACAAGCAAGTCCTAATATTGGACTTCCCATCCAAGGCACTCGATGGCCTAGTCTACTCCCTCACTAGTCCACAACCCTCACGACGACTCTATGCACTATACCACCTGAACCGCACCCTACCGGAAGACAGGCACTGGAGGGGACACCTCAAAGACATCATTATCTACAAAAACTACCTAAAGGACGCCGGTCTTCAGGATAAAGCGGGTATACGATGGCTATGCAAAAGGTTTGAGTCAACGGTTGAGGACAACCTTGCAGGGGGAGAGGAGGGTAATGTTACGGACGCATAGTAAGCAGGCTTACTACATCTATACTTTTTTCTTTCATTACTAAAGATCTATTACCTTAAGGAGTAACCACGTACATAGCACTCAGGATACAGCACAGGGACCACAGCCCACAGTAACCAAGTACATAGATCACAGTACACAGCCCGCAGTCCACAGCCCGCAGTTCACAGCCCGCAGTCCGCAGCCCACAGTCTGCAGCCCGCAGTCACAGCCCGCAGTCCGCAGCCCATAGCCCTGAACCTATAGCTACAGTCACTACATACATAACCTGAAACCTTAAGATCCTACATGTATATATGGGGCGACACCTCAGCAGTGACCCCCCAGTTTTCAGTCTCTTGTCTATCCAGCTACTGCTCTGCGAGCAGTACCTTCATACCCCTACGTCCTCTAGACCTAACAAGTCTAGTATCCAAACTCTAGTCAGTCACTAGTCTTTGGTCTAAACGGCCTAACCTATTGAACTGTAAGTCCACTAGGTTAAGGACGTAACAAATGGCATCTTCTTCTTCCTCTGTGAAGGGGTTGTCGTCTTGATCCTGGCAGCCTAAGAATCGCTCGAGGAGGTGCCGGATGAGGAGGGACCGGAAGTCCTACAGCGGTCAGTGACAGTCAACATCAATCAAACTTGTCAGATTCAAATGAGCGCACCTTGGTTGCAACGTCTTTACGGTGCTCATGGAGCCATCTCGGGAGAATAATTGAGGAGCGCTGCGACTTCGAGATGTGGAATCGGTCGACAGGCGATGACAGTTCAGTAGATGGTGGTCGCATGCGCTTGCGAGCTTCGTCTCGGGCGCGCTTCGCATCTTTCTTCCGGCGCCGTGCTTCAGAAAGGGGAATAAACGTGTCGCGCTCACGGATATGCCGAAGAACAGCACGCTTGCGCTGTTTCTGCGCGATCTGTATGGTGTAGCCAACCTTGTTTGTGCGAGCATAAAACTGTTTGACATGCCGATGCTCGAGCTCACCCTGCAATGTCTTCAGCTTCGTAAATTCAAATAGAAACCCAGGAGAATACTTACAACTTGTGTGGTGTAGTTGTCCGTTGGCCCGGAACGTGCTATCCAGTCAGGGTAGTCCCCCAAGCTGTGGAACTTGAAGGTATTCCTAACATTGAAATGCACGCGCTTTGGAGCAGTGGATGGCGCTGCGCGCGACGCAAGCTTTGTTTGACGCCGTGCCCGCGCCTGGGCTTTATTGGGGAGTTCGAAGGTGGTATAGTCGGCGCAGGTGGTTGCTTCGAAGCTCCGCATAGCCTCGTACATAGTTTGCGTGGCCGCACGAAAGACGTCAAGGGTTACATCGGTGTGGAGGCGAAGTTTCGCCAAGGCATGCCAATTTGCGAGCTCGAAGAGGAGGTCGGCAACTGTCTGATCATCGCGGAGTGGCAGGAGGCCCTCAAAGGCTGGCATAATGGTCTACGAAGAATTAAGACGGTTAGAGTCAAGTAAAAACAGGCCCAAGTATGTAAATACCTGAAGGAAAGCTTCATAATCCCGGACGGCGAGCTTCTTCCTCGACGCAACGTCATGCCAAAACTTCCGGATTCTGTCGCGACCAAATGTTGGCATTCTGCGCATGCTGATGCGACCGTTGTTAATATCGCATAGAAGAAGAGGTTTTATATAATGTACAAACCGACTGTTGAAGGTCTCGACAGCACCATCTCCTCGAGCGGCAAGAAGGCGCATGAGGTGGGCGAAGGTGCCTTTCCAGACGCCGAGCTCGAATTCATGCATCAGATCAGGCGCGAGAATCTGGTAGCTGTTGAAGTTTGGGTCTTGAGGAGTAATTCAAGTTGAGAACGCATTCTGAAGCAAAGACTTTGGTGATGCAACAAGAGGCACTGGCCACAGCAGCATACCTGGATAGGGTTGAGTGAACGCGCATCAAGCTGGTCCTTGACCCGTTTGCTGGTCATCCGGTGACCTTCAAAGATCCAGCGACGGGCACGGGAGATGGAGTCATGGAGCGGGTGGTCATCCGCTCGAGTGCGAGCACGGCGACACTCGTCACGAGGGGTTCCAGCGTCTGCAACCTCATCCTTCGTGGTAAGGCAACGGGGGCAGAGGCAGCGCGCGAGAGGTTTGAGGGCCGCAATAAGCATTCTGTGAAATTTGTTAGACAGAAGCTCATGTGGCAGATTATTTAAACCGTACTTCTCAGGATAATCGGCACTGTATGTAAAGAATCTCGGAAATATGCGGCGTACGACGCCATCCCCGCACTTAAGCTTGACACCATGCTCGTACATCTCCATGAATGCGTCATCGAGCAGTAAAAGCCAGATGCGGTTGAAGAGCTCGCGCTTGCAGAAGGTGAGGACGTCTGCAGACGGGGCCTGACCATATGCCTTGATATACTCGTCCTTTATACTGTCTGGTAGCTGCAAACATGTTAGCTATGCACTGCAGGTGGACGCGGCTACTTACGTCTGGTATGTAGGCCAAATGGTGTGCGGCAAACTCGGTTGGACGCCCCCGGATATACTTCGACAGGTTCCCAAAGTAGAGATAGATTGGCCATAGAACAGCTGCACCAAAGCTGGAGAGATGAGTGGCGTCAGACCAGAGGAGCAGCGGTAGGACGACCGACTCAACGTCAGCGTCGTCATCTTCATGTCCAGGCTTGTTTCGTATCTCGGCGTCAGCCTCAAGCATTGCATCAGTGTTGTAGCAGTCGGTATAAACGCGGATTGGAGAGGGGCGTGAAGGCGTGGAGTCTGAAGGTGTGGAGGAAGGAGATGATGACGACGACGACAATGACGACGCCGACGACGAGGCCTCAGAGCTTAGGGGAACCCAGTACATTTTGTGGGGGACCCAGTGGTGCTTGTCCGCAAAACGAGACGCTGCATCTTGCACAGCAGCCTCCAGGAGGGGGCGCAGACTCCGATAAATAATGCCCGTGACTTCGAAGGTGGCGGCGGTAGCCTCACAGGCCCCTTGGTCCACTTTTGGAGGGGGAAGGGGGATCTTGACGGAGCCGTGACGCCAGCCATCGTCCTTCGAGAACAAGTTACCATCCGGGCCAACCCAGTCTTCGAGGGCGCGATCACCCTTCCTTGCGCTGAAGCCCTTGAGGTCGTCCACAGAGAAGTCTTTGGAGCGGAGGATATGGAGGAGGTCGTCGAACGCATCCAGCGATCGAACCTCGGAACGATCATAGAAGTAGTCGAAGAGGCGGAATTGGGATGGATTCGAAAAGGGACCGAAGTCGGGAACCTGGTCGTCTACGCCTACAGCAACGTTGCGAGAGAGCCAGAATATGCTCTGGTATCCAGACTCCTTGGTCGCATTAGAGCCCTCGAGGCCGGGTGCATCACAAACATCCTCAAGGGCGCCCTCATCGTCGGGGACCTGTTCAGGCTTCCGGAAGTACCAGCGATACACTCCAAAGGCGTTCGGCGTAGACTCAAACTCGTCCTGCTCCTCTTTGGAGGGTGCACTGGGGGACTCGGAGGCAGGAATTGAGGGCAGTCGCTCGGGGATGGGAGGTAGGGGAGGGATAACAGCGGCGTATTGAGAAGGGAGGGTGTGGCGGCTCGACGGGACAAAGTCATCGAATCTCTTCGGAAGATGAACACTACGTCAGTTCGAGTCGACGTTGCAGGAGGGCTTGGGGCGACAGGATCCATGGGAGTGGGCTAGGGGGAGGCACCTCAGGGGGAGGCACCTGGAGGGCAGGGGCCTAGGTATATGCGCACAAGTCCACCTTTCAAGAATCTAAACACACGTACTTCGTTCTCTCCCTCCACCGAAACCGTAAAATCCATCCACCTCTCATCAATTGTGGCCTCCGGATCGTTGAGGCGTGGCCGTTTGGAGGCCAAGAGGGTCGCTGTGAGCTCTGCCTGGCGCTTTAAGATGCCACTCAGGCGATGCTCGCACCGTTTTTCGTGACAGCCCAGGCTGATGGCATTATTGAATGCCCAGGAGCAGCCAAGGTTGCGGCATGGGTACACGTGAGATGAAGCCATGGGGATTTGGACGGCAAACGACGAGGGACTGGGTTCAGAGAGTGTGCAGCGCAAGCGGACGAGAAAGGCAAGATCGACGAGGACCCACGGGCATCCCCCAGCGCCTACAAGGGTCCCTCCCCATGGGGCATGGGGAAGTCCCCACTCAGGACTATCACATGTTGGACGCGTCTGCGACGCGCATTCTGTGGGGAAAATCACGTGGGCGTGTTTGGTGAGTGCGTCATCAAATCCTCCCCAACAGATTGTCCTCGTCCTCGTCCTCGTCCTCGTTGCTCACCACGAACCCCACTCTCACGCTCCTTGATCTCGTACTCCCATCATCTCTCTTGCTGTGCGACACGGACTCCGTCACCATGGCCAAGCCCGACCTCAAGCAGACCAGAGGTAAAGCCGCAGCCAGCAAGCACGCGGACAAGGTCGCAGCCGCCGCTCTGCTGGCAGCCTCTGGGAAGCCTAGCAAGTCGACTTCGAGGTCCCAGAACACGAAACCGGGAACGCACCGAGACTTCATGAAGAAGATCTTCCAGTCGGGCACCAGCGGTGAGGACTCGTCCTCAGATTCGGACCCATGCGAAGAGGATGAGGAGCAGTTGGAGGATGCAGACTCCGAGGGAGTTGAGGCACGCCGTGACGGAGCGAAGAAGGTTAAGGACAAGGGAAAGGGAAAGGTCAAGAAGGGCAGGGGTGGTCACCAGCTCAAAGATGAGGGTGAGGGCGAGGATGAGGACGAGGACGAAGACGAGGATGATGACGAGGATGACGGTCACGCTGAGGTCGAGGTTAGAGCGGGTAAAGGGGCAGTCAAGGCAAAACACAAGCACACTGACCGCGGCCGAGGCACGACGAAAAAAAAGGTTGTTCCCCGCGCGATTCGTGTTCTCCGTGCCCTAGACATAAACGACAGGTCAGTTATCGCCCAGGCTTCTCATAACTCCAGAGCTACTGAAACCGCGCATATAGCCTCAAAGTTCGCATCAAGAAGGGGACTGAGCCTTTCTATCAGGCGTGTCGTATCCTCGCCCGGAACATCACAGAGTATTGCGACACCAGTTGTCTCCTCATTGAAGGCCTCGTTATGACCACGCTCGCTGACGAGGCTCGCAAGCCATCCGAGTACGTCCCTTTCAAGCTTTCCTATCCTCGCATATGCTCGACCAATTTGTAGGATTTACAACAAGTTCAATGATAACATCTTTGCGGAGATGGTCTGGCCGCAAGTAGTCCGCTGGCTGCCGCAGATTGAAGAGCACGCTGAGGCTATCATGAATAACAGCGAACTCCTCAGCCAGCTTAGTGACTACGTACGTATTTTGATCCTTCGCCTCCCTTCGTATGACTTGATTCATTTCGTAGATCGCAGCCGTTGCTAAGAAGACTCGGAGCGACGACCTCCCCCGAGTAAAACAGAGCATTATTGACATTGTTAAGATCAGAGACACGGACAACGTCCTCCGCGACAAAGCACAGCGTGGTTTCAACCACATCGGCACTGGACGCCTGCTCTGTCCCGTCTCAGACATCGACGTATTCGACGATGATCCCCATCAGTAAGGCTATGCCTAAATCCTGTCTTGCGCTGACTCTTGTCACCATTGCTCCAATAGATACTGTCGGCTTGCAAAATGTGGACACAAACACATTCTTTCAGAAGACTGGGCGATCCTCTGTTACGATGAGAGGCTTCGTAAACCGGGTGACCCGAAGGCCGGCCTTTTCCGCAACATGGCTGCCATCAAGGTGATGTTCCAATGTCCTTCCTCTTCGCTCTCTCCACGTCTCTCTCTCTAATGGCTGACAAACATCCCAGTGCTACAAGCTCATCTTTACGGGCAGGGGCTCTGCGCTAGATGAGTTCGTACAGTCCAACTTCAAGGGTAAGACGCCCGTCGCCGTCAAGGCCAAGCTCGAGAAGGTCACGATCGGTAGTATTGTCCACGTGCACCTTTTGGTGCGTCTATTTATGCTTGTCAATTGTTCAGCAAATGATCTATGTTATCCTGCAGATGCGCTTCGCGCTCAACGCCCAGGGATCGTGGTCAAAAATGGATGGTGTAGATTGGAACGGCGCAGCGTTCGCGCGCTCTATTTTTGATGCCGCGTTTGAGTCACCAAAATGGGCGGAAGAGTTGGAGACTTGGTGGACTAGGCGAGTACTTTGTTTAATCTTGCTTTATGCCGTGGCATCTAGATCTACCGACGCTCACCACCGTTTACAGAAAAGTATTCGGAAGAGGTGAGGAGGACACTGAGGAACTTCAGTTAAAGCGCAAGTCAACGGCGCTTGCGCTCTTCAAGCAGCAGAGCGAGCGCAGCATCCAGCGTCGGGCACAGGAGGTCCGTGACACTTCTATCAGTGCCACGGAATTAGGTATTCACGCCCAGATTGAGAATGGCCAGGGCACCTCATCGAAGAATCACCGTGGCAAAGATGATGACCCGGTATACACCTCTGATCGAATGATCAGCAAGCCACGAACACGCCACACTAACATCAATAGCCAGCCCATCCACACGGACGACTCATCCACCCGGACAAATGACGAGGACAACCCGGACGACGCTCTCGGCCTCGTCAATGGCGACCATCCGATGGAAGAGTCTGGCTCATCCAGTCACTGGATGAGCCACAACCCCGTCGATGATGACAACGCAACCATTGCCGACCGCCAGCAGTCCGCCAAGCACGGCCCAGATACAGAGAACCCGGACGCCGGTGAACCGCCAATGAAACGGCCCCGACCTGTGCCAAAGAAGAGAGCGCAACAAGATGCGCCCCCCGACACTGAGGCCAGCACTCCCAAGACTGCAGTACATGAGGATGTCGACGACATGTATGCCAACCCGGAGTGACATGGTACGGACGCTTGGCTACATTTCTTGTATTGCTGACAGTCCTGTGTTCTTCCTGGAAGATAACTAGATTTTGACTGGATTTCCTGTTGCGCACTCTGGAACGCCTGCTTGGGCCGGTTCGCAAGACATGCCGGAGTACTCATCTTGAAGCAGCTGTCGCGCGCAACAGCCAATCATACTTCCACTCCGATGTCTATCCTCTGCATGGGAGGTCTTCACTCCACTGTGATTGCTGCGTCGTTCTGCATGAGGACAGCATTAATTTTCTTGCCGGTGTGCTTGTTGTCAGACTTCCCCAGACACTCTGATGCCGGACGTCGTCATTTGTACATAGCTCGTGGCTGTGAATGTTATTTCCGTATATTCAGTCTCATCGAGGGCGGTGCAGGTATCTAATTGACCCAATGCGTTGACGTATATTGTCGGATATCATAGGTAAGCCTACCGGGTCATACAATAGCTTCCCTATGACTCTACATGCATCCTACATTGCTCTATAGTCTTCCCACTTCGAGGCTACATGTCACTGACGTCATTTGTCGCCTCTGCCCGGACTCTACAGGTTCCTACAAGGGCCTCCCCGCTGGCCTACAGGACCTTGCAATGAGTTCCCTTGACCTCTATAGGACCGTACAGGACCTTGCAATGAGCTCCCTTGACCTCTATAGGGCTGTACAGGCCCCTACAATGAGCTCCCTTGGCCCTATAGGGCCCTACAGATAAATATGATGTCCTGCAGGAGTCCGTGAGGTGCTTACGATACACTACTTTGCCTGCAGATGCTTACTATTAATGTAGATTCTTGCAGTCTCGCTGCCTGGTTTGCTGATGAAAGATGAATGAAGCTTGTTTGAACATTGAACTGCCAGCGCACATTTGTCACCGGTATGACGTAACATAGGTACGGCCCGTGAAGCCGACCATCTGCGGCAGCGCCAAATTATTGTAATTCATTATACAATGCATTTCTATTCTAAATACAATTGCATAACGGGATTGCCTAGGTGAGAATTATATGCCCCTTACAAAGGAGTGGTTATTTTGAGATTGCCCTTGCATACCCGAAGATTGCATGGCAAACCCAGGCGGAGTGCATTGCAAACCCACGCAATGCAAGGTGACAATTCCCAGACAATGCTAACATCTCAATGTTAGCGCAACATTTCTGAGATTAATGCACAATATATCAAGAAGGTCCAACAGTTGACGTCACGCTAGACGAGCTGGAACGAAAAAAAAGTATATTGACAAACTGAAGATAAGTACACGACGACATGCATGGCGGCCGGGGGCGCGTGCCAAGTGCTAACCAGACAACGACAGAAACATGGAGAAGGGGAAGACAGGGTAGGAGTGCGAACAGCTGCGCCAGCAAGGCCCGAGACGATAAAGGAAGAGACTCACAGATGGACAGATACCGTAATGGTGTGCACAGAGGCCAGAAGAAGACAGGCATGTATATTATGAGCAACCAGCGACGTACCTTGAGCTGTTCCCTCTCTGGCATGGTACAACTCGAAAACAAGAGGGGAAAGAGGGCAGCGGAGCAGTGGTAGTACAGGGCGGGGATCACGACAATGGTATTGAGAACGAACAAACACTGACCTGTGATGGAGACGATGCTCACAGAATGACAGCGGGGCACCCGAGGGATGAATACATGGGTAAAATTCAGGCAATGCAAGGACGCACCGACATGTTCAAGCGCCCTGAGCTCGAGGACAAGGACGTCAAGATCCTTACCCTCGCACCTCGCAAAGAATGAGAGCTGATCCCAAGATGGTGGTGTGCCAATTGATAATGGAGGGAGCGCATATAGTCAGGACGCAGTCAGTGATACATAACGGCGCATACAATGACTCACTAATGTGATTACGCACCTAGAGTAGAGACTCGGATGTGATATTGAACCTGTAGCTGTTGCGATGCGGATGGACATGAAGGCTGTTGAGAATAAAAGGTCGTACAGCTTAGAGTGGCTAGGGATGGTGGAGGAGAGAGTAGAAGTGCTCGCGTCGATGAGCCGAGAGCAGGGGCAGCTTTATAAAAGGTTGGGGTTCAAATGACAGGTCGTCAACTAGTGTGTGGGGCGCGTGACTGCGCACAGACCCCAGAATACTCCCCGACCGATTTCCTCCCCACTGCCCTCCCCGCGCACACGCCGCACGGATGGGATAGAAGTGGGATGAATTCGAACATACTACTCACCAGATTCTCCAAGGGAGATGATGACCCGGACGCTGTCCTTCTTGGAGCTTCTATGAACTTGAACTGACCAAGCTTGCATGGGATGACTAGACTGGGTGACAAGGTGGAAGGCCGGATGCGTGTACGAGGGAGCGCATAGCGGAGGGCGCAGCGTTGGAGTCGAGAGATGGAGAGAAGGGCAGACGGCCAAGCGCCCGGCGTAGCGCGGCGCTTGGGTGAGCGCGGCTGTAGTCGCCACGCCGCGTCCAGCTTGAGGCTGTTCTTGGGACTGAGTCGTCAGTTAATTCCATTAGCCTAGATAGCCAAATATTTGACATGATTTTTGTTATCCAATACATATCCTTGACGCTACGATTATGACCCCGCCAGTGCCAGGTTTGCAGCTGCAAGGTTATGCATTGCATACCTCAGCCGTCCCGTTATAGTAGGCAAACCCGACCAAACGTGGCAGTGCAATTGCCACGGGTTAGCCCTTTTGCTGATGACCCTGGCTGCCGAGGTCAATGGATTATAGTCCCGCTATTCCGGCAGTGGATCGCTTACAAGGCCATTGGAATGGCGTCGCAATTTGACAAAATCGATGCAATGATTGGACATGTTACAATGTATCTCACAATTCGGAAGGACCCAAGGGGACGTATGAATTCGGTCCGTTGGTACACATAGCTGTTCTGAGCCCTCATTCTTATGACACACAAATGCGAATACGTTGCGAGCTAGATAATTGATGGATATTCACGTTATAATACAGTACAGGGGGCTAGTACTACACGCATAACAAAGCATGGAAAGCCGGCTCGACAGGAAAAAGATACGCAATGAAATGGCGCTTGACGTACCTCGCGATAGCACCGTCCACAGAGACGAGGGAATGTGAAGGTAGCGATGGCGATGAACACCACCGCATGCACACTGGGAGCCCTGAGACAACCAACCATGAACTCACCTCGGCAACGAAGCATCACCTAGTCCGAGTCCGAGAGCCCAGTTTCCCTAACAAGACCGGACCCGAAGAACTCAAGGGAGACTCAGCCAGCCTGAGGACTAAGTTCAACAGCAAAAACGGACACTAGAACCAGCCTGAGTGGGCGCGAGGTCCTTGACAGCGCCGGGCAGACGAAGGGAGGAGGGCAACTTGACCCCGCAGGACCAGAGGGTGCCAAGACATCGTATACTCAGAAAGATGTCGCTGCAAAGTGAGGGTGAGTACGACGCACTTACTGTACATGACTCGGAGAGGAGGGAGATCATGATGGGGGACTTGGAAGAAGAGACGGCGGGTTAAATGGGAAGTACTCACCACACCAATTGAAGCTCCGAAGTGGTCCTGTACAGTATCGGAACGGTTGCTCTCCGAGAACGTCCGAGGTCTGATGGAGGGTGTCCTGACTAGAATGCGGTGTGGTGTAGTTGCAGCGACGAAGAAGGATTGTATGAAGTTGCGAGTGGATTGGGAGGAGGCCCCGTTGGGAGAGCGTCGCAAGAAAGAAAGCACGCGCAATCATTGATTGACGTTGTCACCGTAATAATAGTCAGATTAATCTCGCAAAGTGATTACTTCCTAATACGAGACTTGGCAAGCCTGATAATCAATGATAATAGCCCGAAATAGTGGCTACGCTCGCAACCTCAGCGCCGATTCTGTGATAAGTAGGTTGATTAGGTCTCGTACCCAGACGGTAGGGTATGGCATTCGCACGTAACCACCGCGATTACTCTAGCACCTACGCCGCCGATAGTATAGACTTCTGGTTGAATGGTGCGGTGCGAGCCACTACTCATATTCGCGACGAAAACCTCCGCCTGGCAGCCGAGAATGAACGCCTCGAGAAGCTGCTGTCTGAAGTGATACCGGTAAGTGAACCGCTGCCAGTGCTCTTGCAATGACGAGCATTTATTGTTCCCGAATTCAGGAATTAAGGATGCTGCGAGAGGAGCAGCCGGCGTTGAAGGGCGCACTTCGCGTCTTGATGCTCCAGAGTGGGGTGAGTCGCACACTAAAAAATTGAATGCAGAATCGAACGGGAATCGTCACCTTTGACCGCCCCTATTGACCTCAATCCTCACCACAGATATTGCCACCACCACAGCCCAAGGAGCCCGCAACGTTCATAACACTCCCAGACGAGATCCTAGAAGCTATCTTCAGCCTCGCGGCGGCCGAACCAAAGCATCTGTTCGATCCCTCCAACTTCTCGTCCAGTGCTTCCGATCCATATCTTCGGCTACTGCGCACGAAGAAGGGCTTTCCGCTCATCTGCCGCGCAACCTTCTGGCCAGGCATGGCTGCCCTCTACAACGATATCGTACTCCGACGCATGGGCCAGATCCCAGCAGTTGCAGACACGCTCCGCGCCGCGGACATCGGGCCTCGTCTCGTACCCCTCATCAAAAGCATCCGATGGGACTGCTGTATCGTAGCAGCTCCATGTGCGGATGCCATCCGGGAAGAGATGGCGTTCATCCTCGGCCAGTGCACCCAGCTTCGGTCCTTCTCCTACCGCCCGCATCACCAGTTCCCCCTGCTGGGCCAGACTCCGGACAGCGATGAATGCGAGGGCTTCTTCAACCCGCTGTGGTTCTTCACGACGCCATCCGCGGTCTCCGAGCCGCTCCTCGTGCAATACAGTGCCGCGTCCAGTTTGCGCTCTCTCGAAATATCAGTCGACCTCCAAAAGGTTGACATCGACAGTCGTGAGGACGCAGAACCAATGCTTCTGGGGATACACAGGATTCTGTCCGCGTTCACGGGGCTGGAATCCTTAACCCTCGGTCCCTGGTCCTCGAACTCACCGCTCCCCGAAGTGCTCGTGACCATGCCCAACATATCCCTGCCGTCCCTGACGGACCTGCAGATCTTCGCACCACCCAGGGAGGACGTGGATGCGTACCTGTGCTCGCACTGGGACGCCCCCCAACTCGCCCGCCTCACCATCCTCATCAACGCCGAATGGGCCGGGTCCCCAATGCGCCTCCTGCAGCGCTTCGGCCGCCGCCTGCGCTATCTCCATCTCTACCCCATCCACGTCCCCCGGAGCATCTGGGAACCCATCTGGACGCTCGCCTCCACGCTCTCCACCGTCTGCCCGCTGGTAGAGCACCTCGTCGTGCCCCACATGCATCTTGTCGTTGACTCCCCGACGCTGGTCCATCTCGATTTCTGGACCCCGGCTTGCTATGACTACCTCCGAGCGCGCCAGGACAACGCCCGGGCGGACGCGTACCGCGAGTGGACCGTCAACGCAGCGCAGAGCAGCGTGCCCGCCCTGCGCACCGTGCGCTTCCTGTTCATGTGCATGCTCATGGACGAGCTGGGCTCGCCGCTGGGCTGCAAGCACTTTGGGATGCACGCGGACTGGCCGTGGGTCTGCCACCCGGGCCTGCTGGCGGCCGAGGACGAGGTGCTGTACCACCGCTTCCCGCAGGGACGCGTCGTGCAGACGGTCGCGGCGGTCATCCCGGAGCTCTTCTGGCAGATGGGGGTGCGGGAGGATTCGGAGTCCGAGGCCGCCAAAGATTCGGAGTTGCGGGAGAGGCTGGTCGACGAGGACGAGGACTCGAGCGATCGAGAATGGGGAGAATGGGACGTTGGGAGCGAGGAGAGTGGGGAAGGGGAGAGGTCTGTCAGCTCGGACTGGGCGAGCGACGACTCTGGGTCTGAGGAAGAAGGCAGCAGCGACTCGCACCAGGATGAGCGCAATTCCGCAATCAAAGAGAACACTGAAGAGACGGATGACTCGGAGGGTGGGTTGCACAGTCATATGGATCTGCCTGAGGAGCCGGAGCTGGAGCAAGCACGGAAGGAGGATGGCATGTTGGGAGACGGGAGGCTGGACTGCAGGCAGCTTGAAGCAGCCGCTGCGCTGGCTTCGAGGGCGGAGTTTCCTGTCATACAACTCGATCGCGCAACCATCCTGGCCGCGTTTCGGCGCGGTACACATCAGACGCCTTACAGTCACCTCGACCTCTGGGATCATCACTAGGGCTACATGACGACATACGATCAGGCTTCGGTCACACCGTTCTTGTCCCTCCAAGCTATATACGTTTGTACGACTTCAGGAGTGATCTGTTTCTTGATATTCCGTGCGGCTTCGAAAAACGCCGCCTGGGGCACCTGAGCATGAAGCGAGCTCAATCAGCGATGGCCACCTAGCACAATGCAGCGAGTACTCACAAACGGTGCGTTGATGTCCGCCTTCATAGTCAGGAGCGCGGCCTCCTGGCACAATGCCACCATCTCCGCCCCCGAGCAACCTTCGGTCTACGCGCAAGTAAATTAGGGTCGGGAGCGCATTAGAAGGGAAAGAGGGGTAGAGCGACGGACCATCCTTGCGATTTGCTCTAGATCCAAGCCAGCCTCGACGCTCATCTTCTGAGTGCGGATGCGCAGGATCTCGATGCGTCCTTCCACGTCGGGCGGCCCAACAATTGAGACAATATGTTTGTGAAGCGCACTATGACGTTGGGCCGATTTGTCGCGGCAACGATGGTGACCCCCACGAGCTCCTGCACGCCGTCCGTCGCGTTGAGAAGACTGGTCGGGACGCCCTCGTGTGCGCCGCCGCCGGAGTCGGACCCCGAACGAGAGGCCGCCAGAGCGTCGATTTCGACCCACGCACTTACCTCTCACTCCGCACATCCGGATTCGCCCACGAACTTGGTCAACAGCTACATGTGGACGGGCTGTATCAGTACTGTACAGATGCTTGCTTCAGCGTGGGATCGTACCTCCGGACCCTTGACTGCTAGAAAATTCACCCCGCTCTCCGTCGCGCAAACCCTCACCGGCAGCGTCTTGCTGAATCCCGGCCGGCCGTACAGCAGTGCCGCACGCATTGCCCGCACCCCGAGGCGAGCAAACAGTGAAGCAGCTCGAGCATGCTGCCCTGGAGCGTCTCGAGTGTGCGAGCGTGTCGGGTTGAAGTCGCACAGCTCGACCAGTCTTGCCTCGGAGAGCGCGCAGGGCGATGCGGCGGCAGCAGGGTAGTACATACTTAGCCCGTGCCCAATCCGATTTCGAGGGGGAGGAGTCCTTGGTGTGGCGTTCATAGAACGGAAGGAAAGTAGGGCGGGTTGAGCAGCGCCATGCGAGTACGTTAGAGACCACGAGGACGACGAGATCTTCAGACACGGACGACAAAGGTGGTGTAGATGGTCGCGGAAGGATCCATCGTGGAGGGCCGGTTGATGAGCTTATGGTGGGGGTGAGAGGGATAGACTACCGCTGGATGATACTCATATGAGTCCATGAGAAGAACATGGCAGCCTTTGGGGCATTTGCACTACCCCAGAGCGTCCCTGCAGAGGACCAGGCCGCTGACACCGCAAGCGAGAGCATTGGACTCAAACTTCTGACGACCAGTGTCGTTGGATGCATCTTGACAGAGCTAGAGGCCCTGGTGGTCCGTACGCTTGGATATGAGCTTTGCAGGTAGAGTCGGGGCGTGCAGGAGTATGGCGGCGCACGCACATTGAAGAGATGGGCAGGGAATCCCAGCAGCGCACAAAAATATATTAGAAGATTGTTTGCGACGTACTTCGCGGAAGACCCTTGCCCACGAACACAAACACTCCACGCCACGCCGATCGTATGTTTTCTCTGGATCTCAACGCATCCTTGCAGCAGTCCCTGACGTGTCGTAACCTGTGCTGCCCAGCTGGACAACACAGCCCAAGAGAGAGTTGGTGTACCAGGGGAATGAGGCACCGCGAGCGAGGGAGACAGCGATCAGCGAGCCAATTTGACCTGGACGTGGAGAAGAAAATGGGCGGCCGCGTCACGCCCGGTTGTAGGTGGCTTGTGACACTCGTGACCGGGTTTGTCCGAGGGGGCCTCTCCGGCGGAACTCGGACCGATGGGCTGCATTGCGCTTCATTCCGAGTCGTCGACGTGGACGACGAGCTGCAGTCGATTCACCTCGCCTTACCCCTTCATGGACGCTTAGAGACCGAGTAGCCTTTGTTTGAACATGTTCCTCCTCTGGGAGCACCTCTGTTGAGTTTCGGTGATTTCGCACTGGACTAGGCGACTCCCTGTCTTACTGCAGCACCTGCATGCCTGAGCTAGCGGTGAAGTTACTCACCCCCTCCCAGATTCGGAAACTTCCTCAAAAGTATCTCACTTGTCGCCCGCCGTCGGCGGCTTCTGCGGATGGCTATAGCAGGGCATTATCTCCTTGCTGTGCCGCTGCAGGGAACCCGCCGCTCTGGGGAAAGCCTGCTGCCTCGTGGCGCTTTGCAGCGAGAGTCTTTGTATGCACCGCTCAAGAATTCTGGTGATCCGTCGTCTTTGTCCTGCTCTCCCACTATAAATCCTCCTCCGATCTCTGTCTCACGCTCCCCACTTGCCCTCTTCCCATCTCTCGTCATCGCGGCACTCCTACCAGCACTGCGATGCACTCCAACATCGACTGCGCGATCGCCTTCGTGATCGAGCGCGGGCAGCAGCCCAACGTCCCCAACGTCTTCTCCGCCTACCTCCAGACCCTCATCGCCCCAACTTCCTACGCCGACGATGACCATCCCCTCGAGACCGACGACGCCATCGCTCGCGCCGCCCTAGTCACATTCGAGCGTGCGATGGACAAGTATCCGATGCCCGCGCCTCCCGTGAAGACCAAGAAATCGACGAGCAAAACCGCCGCAGAGGCGACAAAGCCGGGAGGGGCACCCCTAGCAGGGAGGAGCGGGGCGAAGAAGTACTCGGCGGAGGTCGCGCAGCTGCGGTGGGAGTACCAGCAGGCGGTGTTGCGCGCGACGGCAGATGGCGAGTACCAAGGTTGCTCTTGCATGTCGTGCACAAGCATCTCGGCCATGCGAGATCGCATACCCATGTCGGAGGGCGAGGAGGGGGAAGCAGATCAGACGGTTGAGTCCGTCCGTGTGCGGCGTCGTCGTGCGTCCTGTCCGTTCCCTCTGCGCTTCACCTTCGCTGATTACGATTATCGCACTTGCAATTTTTAGGCAAGGCGAAGAAGCAGTCACGGAAGAAGATGTCATCAACGCACGCGATGCCCTTTGATCCATACGCACCGTCGACCAGTGCCGTCGCGCTGTAGACTCGTCGATAAGTGCCTCCTTAATCGCGTTCTCCTGTTCTATTCCATTCCTCTTCGTTCTTCTATGCCTGCATGTATCGTGATATCCCCATCCTCCTGTATCCGTACCCATCGTTTTGCTCGTTGTTCCAGTGCCGCAGTTTACACTACTCGCGCCTTGTTGTATGTTCTCATTTGCTTTCTCATGACACCGTTTTCGCACCACAAACCCTCTTCATGCGTATCAAACACATTACTTCTCGGGTCACCCTCGTCGTCTTCGGCGCGTACCTCGTCTGGACCTGGTCTTGGCACCGCGAGCACGGCTTCGAGGGCATCCCCTGGCTCGGTCTCGGCGCCTTCCATACCCATGCTCTTAGACGCGAACGGGGGCGGGGGCGAGAGGCGGGGGCGGGGACGGGCAGAGGGAACCAGCGGGCGCCGGAGCTACAGGCGAAGTGGGGCAGGACGCATCGTACAGGGCAGTGGGGAGGTATGCGGGGCCCCCGGAGGAGTGTTGCATTACCCAGGTGCGTCGCGGCTCGGTTCTAGTTCCTGGTCCTGGTGTTGAGTGCCACGCGATAGCATGTGGGGACTACACGAAGAGGTGACGCTTCTGGGGCGTGAAGGCGGCGTTCAGTACCACGGGCACTGCCGGCTGCGCGTGTGTGGCACGAATGGAGACGGAGTGAAGATGCAATCAGCGCGGTTCCGGCACGCATTTCACCTAGCCCCACCACCATGCCTCGCCCGTGCTGACACTCATACTTCTTTCTCCGCAGCTGTGGCGCCCAGGTCAATATAGTGGGTCGATTTTGCTTACACGCTTCCTTCGTGTCCCTGGTGCACTTACCGCGCGGCTCCAGCTCCAGCACCACAGCGCGCGATGTCCGAACCACAGGGAAGGCGAGCAGTACGCTGGGGCAGTCCGACGCCTCAGGTCCGCGAAGGAACACAAGCACATGCGCCTCCAGTTCCTTAAGAACTATGTATCACTACGACCTCCATGCGGACAATCTCACGCCGTTCGGCGCCGCGCAGTACGTCACAGGTTCCTCCTGTCTTCCCTGTGTGTGTTGGGTCTCAACGCATGTGCACTGTGGGCAGGACGTACGATTCGGGGCAGCTCGCCTTCGAGCGGTACCGCCACCTCGTAGATGTCGACAATATACCGTTCGTCTGCGCGTCGGGCACGTCGAGAAGTCGGGAGCGTCTCCCTTGCCCCTCCCCTCGGCTCTATCTCTATTCTTCACTTCGCTCACGCTGGACCCGCTAAACGCTCGCAGGTACGGCAACGCCCTCGCGGTGGTGCAGGGCGTCGGATACGTCAACGAGCTGCTCGCATGGCTGACTGACATGCCCGTACGCGACCACACGACACACAACGCGGCGCGTGCGTTTCCGCTGAGGCACGCGCTCTCCGCGGACTTCACGTACGAGGACCTGATGGCATCCGTATTCTCCGCGCTCGGGCTCTTCAACGTCTCGCGCCCACTCTACCCGGGCGTCCGCCCCGGGTACGTCTCGCACATGGGTGTTGGGCGCGGGCGCGCTGCCGAGGAGGAGGAGGAGGAGGAGGAGGAGGAGGAGGAGGGGCAGTGGTGGATCGCGTCGCAGATGGTGCCGTTCTCGGCGCGAATGGTCACGGAGCGGCTGGCGTGCGAGCGGGATGACAGTGGGGAAGTCGAGGAGTATGTACGCATATTGGTGAGCGACGCGGCGCAGCCGCTCGGGTTCTGTGGGCCTGGGGAGCGGGACATGTGTTGGCATGCTTGGAGGAGTGGGGATGGGGACTGTGAGAGGTGCTACAATTAGCTGGGGCGGGGTGTGCGGCCAGTGGTCGTTGCCCTGTGGTGTGAGAAAGAGACAGGTTTCTCTTCCCGCTGTTGCCAGTGCCAGTAATGTCATTTAATGTCATCCTGTCTAGGCTTTTTTGTACCCATGTACGGATGCAGGTAGGTAATCAAGTCAGGCACAGGCTATAGATGCGTTAGACGTCGAGCAATGGTGTTGTATCATTGAACGCTACAGCCTTGCGCAGAGTAAGTATATACCAGGAGCGAGACACCCAGGTGTTGAACTTGTCGCCTCGAACCTGGAGATGGACCGGGCCGTGAGTGGGCCGTCGGCACAGTCCTCATGTTGGAGCGCTTATTGCTCTGCGCTGTCCCGTTTCCGGCGTCTCGGCGTCTTCAACTTGTTGTGAAACCATGGCCGCCACCATCCAAGCCTCCCCTGCCCCTCCCGCTTCTCCTGAACTCGAACCCGAGATTGATTATTCGAAGATACCTGACTGGTTGCTTACCAATCCTGAGCTTCGCAAGCGGGAAATCACGCTATACAGGCCATTGAAACCGGTAGGTACTCCCGCATCCGCGTATTTATCACGCTGACACCACACCGATGTAGTTCACAGTATATAGGACCGATCGGAACGAGGACGGGCTCGCACATGTTGTCAAGGCAGTCGATCCCTCCATGCAGGAGATCCCCATGTACGACCTCTTTGACCAACTCTCGGGTTCTCCGATCAATCAACACACAATCCCCCACGAGATCGTTCGTTGTGATCGTCCGTTGTTGATCATGCCTTTTGTGGGCGAAGCATTGGATATCTGCTCCCGCACAACGAGCTCTATTCTCGCTGTCTTCGACCAGATTCTTGAGGTCCGCAAAGTTCCCAACTGACATATTTCTGACCCTAACGCTGACGCCACACTTTCAGGCTGTCGAGCACTTGCATCGCTTGCGCATCTCCCATGGGGTGTGCTCCTTTTAATCTCTCTGATTGTTCGTTGCACTTAGCCATGCCTTTTCAGGATATGTTCTATTACAATGCCGTTGCTGCGAGAGCAGTGGATGCCAGCCGTGATGCCCGACTGACTGCGGGGCGCGTGTACCTCATCGATTTTGAGTCGTGCCAGCAGTTCGAGCACGGCCCTGGCGTCCAGACTGCCGTTCCGTTACCGAATGCCCAAGTCCCTCCGCCACTAGACATGAAGAGCTTCGATCCGTACTCCTGGGACGTCTTCTGTCTTGGAGAAACGCTCGAGTTTATGTTTGAGGTGAGATTCATGAAGGTCGTGGGTAGGATTGCTACTGATCTGCGAGTTCATCTTATGGCTACAGTCTAAGTTCCTCCATGCGCCCGCGGAGGGCTTGCCTTGGATACCCAGACTGTGCGTCAGGTGGCTGAAAGGAAACGAGCGCGGGTGTACGTCCGTGTGTCGGTGCCGTCCGACGGTCACCCGGGCACGCCAGGTGCTTGCTGTCGTCCGATGGTTTGCAGGCGTGGGAGAGCTCTTCGCCACAATAGTTACGTATCCGATCGCGCTTTTCAAATCTCCCCGGGCAAATCGTCCTCACTAGTAGACGAGATTGTAGTACATGTCATTGATTCGTATGGCGAAATATAGTACAGACAGTACGCTGATCGAAACAGACAACTGGCGAATACATCTTGACGCCAAGGATACGACTACACGCTGTCTGCCTGTAAAGCGACATAGTCAGTCTTCAAAGCTTGAGGCCGGGAGTCATCGCTACGGACCTCTTCAGAGCATCAACTTGGAGGAGGTTGTGCTGTCTTCGACTCTGTAAAGGACAGCGGGTTTGCGAGCAACTTCTCCAGGCAGCCTTTGTAAGCAACCCGGTTCGCCTCGAGCCCACCTTGGACATTGTCGGCTATCGGATCCTTCACATATATGATCATACTGTCCTCCGACAACAGGGAACCCAAGCTGATCTCATACGAGATGTGCTTCGGTTTGGCGTGGGAGTACTGCCTCTTGTTCACCGTCAGCGTCACCGTGTCTTGTAAATAAGACCATGTCCGCTTTTCCGGTCTCCCCTGCAACGAAAAGAAGGAGTCGAGGGGCATTGTATCGGCAGCTGCCTTCAGGTACCGAAGTGCGGAGGCGCGATCGGACATGGTTCTAAAAACCGTGGAGGTGCGTTAGTCTGTGTAAGATAGCGACGGCGAAGGAGTCACGGGAGGGCGCATCGGGGGAGGAAGGGGAGGAAGTACTTACTGATAGCACTATGAGGTGGGGATGGTGTTCGGGAACGCGCCTGCCAACCCCTTACTTATACATGGGGCCCGGGCTCTCCCTCGTCTCAAATAGGTGAATTACGAGTGAGTCAAGGTACGTTTTCGTTTTAGCATCCCAGTCGGGGTTACAGCGTATATGATATGCCTCAGATCCCGGCCGCAAGTTCCCTTAACCTGCTGTGTCTTAAACCCCATTCCGAACCAAGCAGGGTTGTCAAGTTCCGGGGGATCTTCTCGATTCCAGAGCCAGCCTGAGCTGAAATCAAAAACTGTCGTGAGTGCGACGTCAACATCGGCTCATCCCGAAACAGCTGCCGCGTATGACGAAGACGTCGAGCTGATTATTCCGGGATTTCCAGCTCTCCAGGACCCAAATATCCCAAAACGTAGACAAAAAGACGTCGGTTTTTGGAGCTCGGTTTGATGGGCGGCGTGCGGAGTTGACTTGAGGCTTCATGAGTTCTTGCTCCCTTTTTAGTCATTTGGGAGCACTTGGCGAGTACGTCCGACAATCTCCAAGGGAAACGTCGTCCAGCGGACGCGTTTTGCCAGAAGGAAAACCGTTGACTCATGCGCAGATAATATATTTTGGGCTAGAGCTTACAACAAAAGGGCATGGCGTACGATCGTTCGCGATCCCATGATGATAAGACAGCGGATAACAATCTCGAGACTCTCAGGCCTGCCTGTCACAGCACTCAGCGACTCTACAGCTTGATCTGAATCAAATTGAGTATGTACTCCAGTATGCGGGCGATACATGACGATCACATCGAAGCAATTGTGAGCACCTGTATGGTTAATTTAGTTGGTGATCCGCTCGACGGAGCAAGGGGCCAAGCTGGCCGTCTTTCACACCGAATCTGATCGGCCCATTTGGCTCAAGTGAACCTCAGGCTTGGTGTTCGCGTCGGCGAGATAGTGTCCCCAATCCTCCTTCCAAACTGACCAAACACCGGACATGACTCGGACCAGCAACTTGAGCCGGGGCAAGTTCACTTTATTAAAGGGTGAGTATGTTGACAGCGCGGTTCAAGGTCGGATGCAGTCCGAGCCGCCACGTTATCCGTCTCCAGTTAATCGCGTCCGGCCATCCCCCGAATGCTTACGCTTGGCATCAGGCATATCGCAGCTGACATGGTATAATTTCTTCTTCGAGCCGTCTGCATGAAGCTGACGCCGACAATAAGAGGCTCAGTGTTTCGTGGTAGTTAGTGCCATTGCATGAACAGTAATGAACGAAGGAAATTTTGACTTACCCAGTTCAGTTTCGGCACGTATCTGCTAATCGTCGTCTGCTGCCAAGGCTGGTGCCAGTGGTGCGGGGGGGTGTATGCGGTGAGTGAGCATGTTCTTCATGGCGACATCACTGGCATAAAAGCCTGGGACCCACTGATTTCCATCGTCGTAGTCTCCGAATCCAGAGGTACAGTCAGGTAGTACACGAGAGAGAGAGAGAACCGCAGGCCGACATCAAGCTCAAACCGCGCTCAGTTCAATGGTTTGTTTACACATGTTTGCATTCAGTAGGCCCCGCTGGTAAGCGACAGCGCCGTGCCACCGTGACTTGGCTCATTACCTCAGACCTGCCTCTCTTCCTGCTTGAACTGATTTTTCGCGGTCACTCTTGTTCTTAAACAACCGTCTGTGGTTTCCTTCTCGCTATATATTGCGTATGGTTGTAATACCGCAAGTTCCACAGGCATGAGATACCAAACTTTCTGAAGAAAGTCAGTCAGTCCGCCGTCCTATCTCATCCCTTGAGCCCTGAGCTCTTTTCAGTACGGGAACCTCTTCTGCATAGCAATGCTGTGTAGCAACACCGTCACGTAATGCGGTAGGTTGTTATTGGATAGCTACATTGATCTATTAACTAGCTCCGTAGGTCTGGCGTCAGGAAAAGTCCAAGCATCGAATACCTGCACCGATCCCCATCTTGCTATATCCGTGCTACTCCTTCGACATCTACGGCAGCGCCGTTCTGCGTACTGTTCTATGAGGATGGATTTAGGATCTTGGAATACCCTGAAGATGTCAAGAAGTGTTACAAGGATGGGTGCGTCTCCCTCGTGCTTTCTCCCCTTTCGTCCTTCTACTCTCTATCCTCTGCCCCCTACCCTCCACTCTGCGCGCTTCGTCAGTACGGCCCGTGCTCACGGCCTCGCCGTTGGTATCAAGCCTGTCCATGCAGGACTGCAGTGCTCTGGGGACGGTCTAAGGCGTCGGGAATGTGAACGAGCTGCTCGCGCGGCTGACGGACACTGCAGTGCACGACCACACGGCTGACGCGATGCATGAAGTTATGCAGCCTTCACCCATGAGAACATGGTGGTGTCCGTGTTCGCAGTGCTCGGGTTCTTCAATATGTTGTGCCCACTCGGCACGCGCGTCCGCCTTCTGTACCTCTCACATTTGGGTTTTGCCTCGGGACGCTCTACTCGCTCGGATTTCGAGGGGGGGAGGGCCAGCGCGGGATCAATCGATCACGCCCCAGATGGTGCTGCTCTCGGAACGGATGGTCATAGAGCGGCTGATGGGCGAACGGGATGGTGACGGGGAGATCGGGAAGTACGTGCACATGACGACGCCGTACAGCCATTCAACGTTCAACGTTCATGGGGCTAGGGAGCAGGGGATGCGTAGGTTGGAGGATGGGCCACGGGCATGCGTGGAAGAGCGGAGTGGATGTGGACTACTATATGCGTTACAACCAACTGAGGTGAGGCTGGAAGGCTTGAGGAGCAACAGACAAAGCGATGCGTAGTCCCAGCCCCGCGGTCCGGGAGGGGAGAACTGATCTCTTTTCTTCTCGCTGTTCCCTTGCCAAACACCCACGTCAAGCCACCATGGACATGAAGAGTTTCGATCCGTTCTCCTGGGACGTCTACCTCCTTGGTAGGACGCTTGTGCGCGCACAGGACCGCACATACAGCAGCCTTGGCCGACAACGCAATTGCCCGGCATCGAGTACCAGAGCTATTCGCCGTGTGCACGCGCAAGTAAGCCATTCCCGCTGCCAGTACTACGAAAAGGCCTTCTCAACTGGCCAGTCTATATGAAATGCTGCTTTCGTGTGCGCCAAATGTCCCTCAACCACTATCCGGTGAACACTGACATTCTCTGTCTCAATCCCAGAGTCCACCCCCACCGCTTCCAGCCCTTCAATTCGATCTCCGGACGACTCAGATGTCCACCAACCTCTCAACCCAGCCCCGCATCGCCATCATCGGTGGGGGCTTAGGCGGCCTTGCTCTCCTCTTGACTCTCCATCGTCGCGGCGTCTCCGCGACTCTCTACGAACGTGACACCGCCTTCGACGCGCGCGCTCATCTCGGAGGCTCCCTCGATCTCGGATGGAAGAGCGGCCAGCGCGCTCTGCGCGAGAACGACCTGCAAGACGCGTTCGACCAGAACTCCCGGCCTGAAGGCGAGGAGATCCGGGTCTACGATGCCGTGGGTAAGATCCACCTCCACCTCGGCGGCGACGGAGAAGACGGACACAGTCGCCCTCCCAAACCGAAGGAGGACGGCCGCCCCGAGATCGACCGCACCGTCCTCCGCAGGCTCCTCCTCGACGCCGTCCCCGCTGACCTCGTGAAGTGGGGCCATGCCCTGTCGTCCGTACGGGCCCTCGGGAACGGCCAGCACGAGCTCACCTTCGCCAACGGCACCACGACTACCTGCGACCTCCTCGTCGGTGCCGACGGTGCGCACTCGTGCGTCCGCCCCCTCCTCTCCCCCGCGACTCCGCAGTTCCTCCGGGTGAACGGCGCGGAGATCTCGCTCGCGCCCGAGACGACGAAGCTGCCCGAGCTGGCGGAGACGGTCGCGAATATCGGCAACGGCGCGATGATGGCGACTCGCGGATCCTCGGCGCGCAGGTCAACGGCGACGGCCGCATCCGCACGTACGCCTGGCTCTGCAAGCCCGCGTCCTGGACGATCCTGTCCGACGCCGCGGCGGCCAGGGTGGCCCTCAGGGAGCACTACGTCGGGTGGGCGGGGTGGCTGCTGAAGCTGATCGACTACTGCGACGAGAGCGCGATCTACCCGCGCTCGCTGTGGTCCCTCCCGGTCGGCCACGCGTGGACCCATGTTCCCGGGGCCACGCTTGTCGGCGACGCGGCGCACCTCATGAGCCCGTTCTCTGGGGCTGGGGCTACCGGCTGCGCGCATGCGACTGAGATCCATGAATAGGGACCGAGTGAAGGCGTACTCAGCGCGGTTCCGGCACGCATGCATTTCACCTGGCTCCACCACCATGCCTCACCCGTGCTGACATGCACATACTCGTTCTTTCATAGCCGTTACGCGCAGGTGAATATAGTGGGTCGATTCCGCTTGGACACGTCCTTTGTGTCCGTGGTGCACGTCACCGCGCAGCTCCACCTCCAGCGCCACGGCGCGCGATATCTGAACCACAGGGAAGGCGAGCAGTACGCTGGAGCAGTCCGATGTGTCAGGTCCGCGAAGGAATACAAGCACATGCGCCTCCAGTTCCTTAAGAACTATGTATCACTACGACCTCCATGCGGACAATCTCACGCCGTTCGGCGCCGCGCAGTACGTCACAGGTTCCTCCTGTCTTCCCTGTGTGTGTTGGGTCTCAACGCATGTGCACTGCGGGCAGGACGTACGATTCGGGGCAGCTCGCCTTCGAGCGGTACCGCCACCTCGTAGATGTCGACAATATACCGTTCGTCTGCGCGTCGGGCACGTCGAGAAGTCGGGAGCGTCTCCCTTGCCCCTCCCCTCGGCTCCATGTCTATTCTCCACTTCGCTCACGCTGGACCCGCTACACTCGCGCAGGTACGGTAACGCACTCGCGGTGGTGCAGGGCGTCGGATACGTCAACAAGCTGCTCGCATGGCTGACTGACATGCCCGTACGCGACCACACGACACACAACGCGTCGTGCGCGTTCCGCCTGGGGCACACGCTCTCCGCGGACTTCGCGCACGAGGACCTGATGGTGCCCGTGTTCGCCGCGCTCGGGCTGTTCAACGTCTTGCGCCGCCCAGAATACCATTCGCACTTGGGTGTTGGTGGATAGTGGATCGCGTCGCAGATGGTGCCGTTCTCGGCGCGAATGGTCACGGAGCGGCTGGCGTTCGAACGGCATGGTAGGGAGCAGTATACGCTGGTACACGTGCGCATATTGGTGAACGACGCGGTTCAGCCACTCGGGTTCTGTGGGGCTGGGGAGCGGGGGATGTGTAGGTTGGAGGACTTCGGGGAGAGCCAGCGGTATGCACGGAGGAGTAGGGATGGGGACTTCGAGAGCTGTTATAACTAAGGGGTGGGGGTGCTTGAAGAGAAGATGTAGAAAGGGAGTGCGTGGTCACTTACTTCGTAGGTGATGCGGGAAAGAGGCTGGTTTCTCTCTCCTCGCCGCTGCCGATATTTTAATGTTGATCTCGTGTGGTCCGGTGGAGGCTTTTTGAACCCGTGAACTCATGCGATGCAGACAACATGCAGATGCCACTGGCACATGCGTGCGCCCAAGCTAGGGTCCAAATATGTAAACGTGTTAGGCCCGCAAGTAATGGGTCTGTATCACCTTGTGCACTCGGGGCTGGGGTGACATGTTGCGGGATGGCCCATGCAGAGTTGAATGTCGTGGTGTCTCGCAGTAGACGCCGACGTAGCACGCAAGAGTTCCGACCGCCGAGCTCTAGCTCATCTGGCGTATGCTCCTTTCCCTCGCAACCAACACCCGTTTCGTAAGGCGTTGTCGGCTTTTTGAGGCAAACCAAGGGCAAGCTTGAAGCTAGAAGTCTTCCCCGGACTGAACCGGGCCGCAGCAGGCGCTGGGAAATGAGTTCGTCCTTTCCGCTGGCGCTTCAGCCTGGTCAACCTTTCGTGCAACCATGACCGCCACAACTCTAGCCTCGCCCGTTCCTCCCGCTTCACCCGAGCCACAGCCATTCATAGACATGACTAAGGTACCTGAATGGCTTTTAACACACCCCGAGCTTCGCAAGAGGGAAATCACGCTGCATAGGCCCTTGCAACCGGTAGGCACTCCTGCGCCCAAGCATTCGCCACACTCATACCAGGCCGCCGCAGTTTACAGTATATGTTACCAAGTTGTATCTGAATAAGCCTGCACATGTTATCAAGGCTATAGATCCCTCACGGCAGGAGATACCCATGTACGACCTCTTCGACCAGCTCCCGGGTTCTCCGATCAGTAAACACACCATCCCCCACGAAATCGTTCGTTGCGAGCGTCCCTTGTTGATAATGCCATTTGCGAGTCCAGCATTGGCGATTTCTTGTCCAACGACAAGCTCTATCCTTGGTGTCTTCGACCAGATTCTTGAGGTCCGTGATGCTCGCCATTTCGGGCCTCCCCAGGCTGACGCCACACCTCCGACAGGCCGTCGAACACCTGCATCGCTTGCATATCTCCCACGGGGTAAGCTCGGTTTCGTTCCTCTGATAAGGCTCCGTCGTACTTATTCGTGTCTTCGCAGGATATCTTCCTACCCAACGTTGTAGCCGCAACTGAAAAGGACGTCAACCGCGATCCCCGGCTGATCGCGGGGCGTGCGTACCTCATAGATTTCGAGTCGTGCCAGCAGTTTGAGCACGGCCCTCGAGTGCAAACCGCCGTTCCGTTGCCAAACACCCACGTTAAGCCACCGCTTGACATGAAGAGCTTCGATCCGTTCTCCTGGGACGTCTATTGTCTCGGTAGGACACTTGAATACATGGTTCAGGTAAGATCACCGATGACGTGGCAGGGGCTGATACTGATGCGAGTTCTTCGGTATATAGTATAAATTCTTCAAGAGTACGGACAGGGAGTTGCCATTGATACTGGGTCTGTGCGTCAGATGGCTGAAAGGAAACGAGCGCGGATGTACGTCCGTGTGCCGTTGTCGTCCAACCGTCACTCGGGCACGCCAGGTGCTTGCGCTTGTCCGACGGTTTGTGCGCGTGGGCGAACTCTTCGTCGCCATCGTTACGTACCCGATGACACTTTTCAAGCCTCCTCAAGCCGATCGCTCGCACAATCAAAGCTAGTTGTAGTACATGTCATTCATCCATATCGCGAAATATGATACAGATCGTGAACTGATTGAGACTCGGAACAGTTGGCGACATCTTGACGCCATACATGTGGTCAGGAGCGAAGTCTGACAGCCTGTAAGGTGGCTCATTCAGCTCACACAACTCGGAGCGAGAAAGAATCACCACCGACCTGTTATGACCATCGCGCAGTCCTCTGGGACGTGTAAGCATCCTTGTTCGCGATAAGGTCATCCAAGCAGCCTTTGTAGGCAACCTTGTTCGCCGCGTCGTCTTCCTCCTTGGGATACAGCACGTATATCACAAGAGGTTCAGGCTCGCTATCATCGGAGCTTTGCTTCGTTTTCTTCGACATCAGGGAACCCAAGTCGAGCTTATACGTGATGTTGGTTGGGACGGCTTGGGAATAAGACTCCTTCGTCACCGTCAGCTCCACGTCCGAGAATTCCCACGTCAGCACGGCCTCATTGTGCTGAGGCAAGAAGAAGGCGGCCTTCGCCTTTGCCGAGTCCGCGGCTCCTTTGAGGAATTGGAGTGCGGCTTTGCGAGTCGCGTCGGACATGATGCTGGAAAGTCGCGGAGATGCGTCAGCCTACATAAGATAAGGACGGCGAAGGAGCCACCATAGGGCGCACCTTGGGAGGAACGACTTGTTGATAGTATGAGGGTAAGGGGAAGGGGCAGCGGCCGGAAGGAAACACGTTTGCCCGCCACTTATACACGACGCCCAGGTTCTTCCCCCATCTTAATTAGGCGGAGAACGAGTCAGGATACGTTTCCGGTTCAGGATCCGAGTTGGCTTAACACGGCAGTACACTGCGATATGGATGTAGTACTGTACCAGCCTGCCCCGAGTTTCCTTAAGCTGGGTCTCAAGCCCCAATCCAAACCAGAGCCGGAGACATGTTAGATACTACAGAGCGGTCAAGGGTGTCCTCTCAAGCTCGATGCCAGAGTCAGCGCGAAACAAAAACCCCCTTGAGAGTGCGCGAGAATTGTCTCGCCTCATCCCGGATCAGCCCACGCGCATGACAAAGGATCTAGCTGATTAGGCCTGCATCTTCACACTCGCCAGGATCCAAATACCCCAAAACGTAGACAAGAAGATGTCAGTTTTGGGAGCTCGGTTTGATGGGCGGCGTGTGGAGTTAACTTGCGATTTCATCAGTTCTTGCTCGCTTTTTGGTCATTTGGGAGCACTTGGCGAATACGTCCGACAATCTCGAAGGAAAACGTCGTCCAGCGGAAGCGTTTTGCCAGAAGAGAAACCGTTGACTCATGCGCAGATAATATTTTGGGCTAGAGCTTACAACAAAAGGTATGGCGTACGATCGTTCGCGATCTCATGATGATAAGTCAGCGGATAACAATCTCGAGACTCTCAGGCCTGCCTGTCACAGCACTCAGCGACTCTACAGCTTGATCTGAATATTCAGATTGAGTTTGTACTCCAGTATGCGGGCGATACATGGTGGTCATATCGAAGCACTCGTGAGCACATGCATGATCAATTCGATTGGCCATCCGCTCGACGAAGCAAGGGCTCAAGCCGGCCGTCTTCCACATCGAATATCATCGACCCGTTTGGCTCAAGTGAACCTCGGGCTTGGTGTGCGCGTCGGCGAGATAATGTGCCAGGGTTCTGCGCCCTGAGTTTCCTTCCAAATTGACCAGACACTGGACATGACTCGGGCGAGCGACGTGGGCCGGGGCAAGTTCACTTTATTGAGTAAGAGTGAGTTCGTTGACAGCGCCGTTCAAGGTCGGGTGCCACAGTCCGAGTCTCCAAGTTATCCATCCCCAGCCGATTGCATCCGGGGGCGTCGAGTACGTCAACGACCGGACTTCACGCACGAAAACTTGACGGTGCCCGTCCTCACCGCGCTCGGGTTCTTCAACGTCTCGCGCCCGCTCGACTCGCGCGTCCACCTAGAGTACCTCTCGCACTTGTGCTCTTGACACTGGAAGGGAGAGCGTGGGGAGGATGGAGAGGAGGAGGGGCAGTGGTGGATCGCGTCGCAGATGGTTCCATTCTCGGTGCGGATGGTCACGGAGCAGCTGTGCTGTGCGAGCGGGATGCCAATAGGGAGGGTGGGGAGTTCGCGAGCATATTGATAAACGACGCGGTGCAGTAAGTTGGAGGAGTATGTGGAGAGCCAAGGGTACGCGCGGAGGTACTCGAGTCGAGCACAAGCCAAGGCTCCGAGTCTGTCCGAGTCCGACTCGGACTCATGACAAGCTATTGATGTGTTAGCCGTAAAGTAATGGTACCGTATCATAGAATGAAACAGCCTTGTGAAGAGCATATACCAGTAGCGAGACACACAGGTGTTGTCGCCGTGTCGTCGCCTCGAACCTGGAGAAGGACTGCCAGGACTGGGCCGACACTGGGCTGTCGGCATGGTCCTCATGTCTGAGCGCTTATTGTTCTGCACGTTGCACCAACCTCTTGCGGTGCACTCCCGTTTCCGGCGCTTCGGTGTCTTCAAGGTTTCCTGCAACTTGAACCATGGCCGCTACCGTTTCAGCTTCCCCCGTCCCTCCCGCTTCGCCTGAACTACAGCCAGACATAGACATGACTAAGATACCCGACTGGCTCCTCACCCATCCCGAACTTCGCAAGCGGGGAATCACGCTATACGGGCCATTGCAACCGGTAAAGCACTCCTATGGCACCCAAGTGTTTGCCACGCTCACACCATACCGATGTAGTTCACAGTATACAGCACTGATTGGAGCCAGGAGGGGCAAATACATGTTGTAAAGGCACTTAATCCTTACAGACAGGAGATAGCCATGTACGACCTCTTCGACCAACTCTCGGGTTCTCCGATCAGTGATCACACCATCCCTCACGAGATCGTTCGCTGTGACCGTCCCTTGTTGATAACGCCCTTGGCAAGCCCAGTGTTTGATATCTGCTCTAGCACTACGAGCTCAGTCCTCGCTGTCTTTGATCAGATTCTCGAGGTCCGTGATGCTCACTATTCCGGGCCTCCCCATGCTGACGCCGCACTGCAGGCCGTCGCGCATCTACATCACTTGCGTATCGCCCATGGGGTAAGTTCATTTTCGTCCTTCTGATAGGCTACTCACGTCGTACTTATACCGCGTGCCCTCTCAGGATATCTTCGAACCCAATGTTGTCGCTGCGACAGAAGACGACGCCGAACGCGATCCACGGCTGACGGCGGGACGCGTGTACCTCATCGATTTCGAGTCGTGCCAGCAGTTTGAGCACGGCCCTGGCGTGCAAACCGCTGTTCCATTGCCAAACACTCACCTCAATCCGCCGCTGAAGATGAAGAGTTTTGATCCATTCTCTTGGGACGTCTTCTGTCTTGGAAGGACGCTCGAGTACATGGTTCAAGTAAGGTCGTTTTGAGAACGTAGCAGACGTTTCTACTGATGCTCGTCCGACAGTGTCAGCTTCTCGGTAGTACCAGCGAGAAGTTACCGTGGATGCTGGGTCTGTACGTCAGATGGCTGAAAGGAAACGAGCTCGGATGTACATCGGTGTGTCGCTGTCGTCCGACCGTCTCTCGGGCACACCAGGTACTTGCGCTTGTCCGACGGTTTGTGCGCGTGGGCGAACTCTTCATCGCCATCGTTACGTACCCGATGGCACTTTTCATGGCTCCTCAAGCTGATCGCTCGCGCAATTCAAGTCAATTGTAGTACATATAATTGATTCACCGCAACGTATGACACTGATGGGCTGGGGAGTACATTTCGACACCATACGTCCTGCTCGAGCTCCGTGGGGCGCCGTCTGACGACCTGTAAAGTGGCAGATTCAGTACTCACAACTCGGAGCGAAATGAATCGCCATAGACGGGTTCAGATTACCATCACGCGATCCTCTGAGACGTGTAGGAATCCTCGTTAGCGATCAGGTCGTCCAAGCAGCCTTTGTAGGCAAGCTTGTTCGCCGCGTAGTCGAACCAGTTGGGATACAGCACGTATAGCACCAGAGCTTTGGCAGGCTCGCCGCTTGCTTCGGAGTCTGAGCTCTTCGGCATCAGAGAACCCAAGTCGATCTTATACGTGATGTTGGCTGGAATGGCTTTGGGACAAAACTGCTTCGTCACCGTCAGCTTCACGTTGTCGAATTCACCCGACAGCACGCCCGTATACTGCTGAGTGGAGAAGAAGGCGGGATCTACAGTATTCGCGACTGCCTTCAGGTATTGGAGTGCGGATTTGCGAGATGAGGCAGACATGGTGCTGGAAAACGACCGAGATGCGTCAGTTTGCGAAGGGTAACGGGAACGATGGTGATGCCATGGACACACCTCGGGTGGAAGGACTTGTTGACAGTATGAGTGTGAGGGGGAGAGGGTGACAGTCGTCAGGAGGAAACACCGTTGCATGGACTCTCCCCCGTCTTAAATAGGTGTAAAACGAGTCAAGGTACTTTTTTGAGGCAGTGACCGGGTCCGGCTTACAGGTTACACGGCGATATGGACATACGATCTAGCCCCGAGAAACCAAATTCCAAACCTGAGTCCGAAGGCATCAGACTGCTGAAAGGGATCCTCTCTGGCTCGATGCCAGAGTCAGCGGAAGACAAAAACACTTGTGAGTGCGCAAGATTATTCTCACCTCAACCCGGATCAGCCCACGCGTATGACATGACAAAGACTCCAGCCGATCAGCCCAGACTGCCAACACCACGGGGACCCAAATATCCCAAACCGTAGTCTGTAGACAAGAGGGCGTCAGTTCTGGAGCTCGTTTGATGAGTTGCGTACACGTCAAAGCGGGGTGCAGATTTAGCTTGAGATTTCTCAGTCCTTGCACCCTTTTTGGTCATCTGCGAGGGCTTGGCGGGTGCCCTGCATTATCTCAGGGCTAGATGAACTCCGGCTGGGGCGTCTTGCCATAAGGGATACTATTGACTCATTAGAAGATGATATATTGGGCTAGGGATTGGAACAGAAAAGCATGCTTACTTTGCCTACGATAACCAGATCAGTCAGCGGATAACGATCTTGGAACTGAAAGGGGCCACTGACAGCTCATAGTGCTGCCTAGATACTGTGCACCTTGATTTATTCAGAGCACTCCATCCCTCCTGGCGGCCCGCCGCAGTCGTCACTCGTGGGCAATCTACATGATTGATTTGTCAACCAACCGTAGGACGAAGCGAAGCCTCCTGGTCCTCGAACTCGTCACTCCCTGAAGTGCTCGCGACCATGCCCAACATATCACTGCCGTCCCGAACGAACCTGCAGATTTTCGCACCACCCCAGGAGGATGTGGACACGTACTTGTGCTCGCACTGGGACGTGCCCCAACTCACCCGCATCACCATCCTCATCAACGCCGAATGCGCTGTGTCCCCAATGCGCCTCCTGCAGCGCTTCAGCCGCCACCTGCGCCATCTCCATCTCTACCCCATCCACTTCCCCCGGGGCCCCGAGCATTTGGGAACCCATCTCGACGCTCGCCTCCACGTTCTCAGAGGGGTGCCCGCTGCTGGAGAACATCATCGTGCCCCTCATAGATCTCATCGCCAACTCCCCAACGCTGGTCCATATCGATTTCTGGGCCCCGCCGCACTACGACTATCTCCAAGCCCGCTAGGACAACAGCAGCGTGCGCTTCCTGAACACCGTGCGCTTCCTGTTCATGTTCGTGGATGAGTCGGTCTCGCCGCTGGGCTGTAAACCCGGGGGAGTGCACGCCGACTGGCCGAGTATCTGCCACCCGGGTCTGCTGACGGCCGAGGACGAGGTGCTGTACCGCAGCTTCCCGCAGGGACGCGTCGTGCAGACGGTCGCGGCGGTCCCGGAGGTCTTCTGGCAGATGGGGATGCGAGAGGAGGATTCTCAGTCCGAGGCCGCTGAAGACTCGGAGTTGCGGGAGAGGTTGATTGGCGAGGACGGGGAGAGCGATGGAGAGTGGGCAGGATGGGACACTGGGAGCGAGGAGAGTGGGGAAGGGTCTGTCAGCTCGGACTGGACAAGCGACGACTCTAGGTCTGAGAAAGAAGGCAGCAGCAACTCGCACCAGCATGAACGCAATCCCGCAATCGAAGAGGACGCTGAGGAGACCGATGGCTCGGAGGGTGGGTTGCACAGTCACATGGATCTGCCTGAGGAGCCGGAGCTGGAGCAAGAACGGGTGGGGGATAGCATGGAGGAGGGAGACGGGAGGCTGGACTGCAGGCAGCGTGAAGCAGCCGCTGCGCTGGCTTCGAGGCCGGAGTATCCTGTCGTACAACTGGATCGCGCAACCATCCTTGCCGCGTTTCGGCGCGGCACACGTCAGACGCCTTACAGTCACCTAGATCTCAGGGATCATTACTAGGGCTACATGTCGACATAAGATCAGGCTTCGGTCACACCGTTCTTGTCCCTCCACGCTATATACGTTTGTACGACTTCAGGAGTGATCTGTTTCTTGAGATTCCGTGCGGCTTCGAAAAACGCCGCTTGGGGCACCTGAGCACAAAGTGAGCTCAATCAGCGATGGCCACCTAGCACAATACGGCGAGTACTCACAAACGGCGCGTTGATGTCCGCCTTCATAGTCAGGAGTGCGGCCTCCTGGCACAATGCCACCATCTCCGCCCCGGAGCAACCTTCGGTCTGTGCACAAGCGGATGAGTGTCGAGAAGTTTATCCGAGCGGTGGGAGTTCAAAATGGACGGACCATTCGTGCAATCTGCTCTAGATCCAAGCCAGCCTCGACACTCATCTTCTGAGTGCGGATGCGGAGGATGTCAATGCGTCCTTCCAGGTCGGGCGGTCCAACATAAAGAATGCGGTCCAGCCGTCCAGGCCGCATCAACGCCGAATCCTACGCTACGGTAAGCACGGTGAAGAGGCGTTGAAAATATACGTTTATGAAGCGTACGATGACGTCGGGCCGGTTTGTCGCTGCAACGATGGTGACGCCGACCAGCTCCTGCACGCCGTCCATCTCGTTGAGAAGGCTAGTCAGAACGCCCTCATGTGCGCCACCACCGGAGTCAGATCCAGAACGAGAGGTCGCCAGAGCGTCGATCTCATCCTGAACAACCCGGGCTCAGTCTCTAGTGGCAGGAAAGTCTTGGTCTACGTACGAAGAATACGATGGACGGTGCAGCCCCACGCGCTTTGCGGAAGACTTCTCGAACTGCACGTTCGGATTCGCCTACAAACTTGTTCAACAACTACATGTGGACAGGTCGTATCAGAACAGATGCTTGCATTAGTGGTGGGATCGTACCTCCGGACCCTTGACTGCTAGGAAGTTGACCCCGCTCTCCGTCGCGCAAGCCCTCACTAGCAACGTCTTGCTACATCCCGGCGGGCCATACAACAGTACCCCTCGCGGCGCCCGCACCCCGAGCCGCGCGAACGCTTCCGGGTGCAGCAGCGGCCACTCTACGCACTCGCGGAGCTTCTGTATCGTCCGCGCCTGCCCCCCAATGTCCGAGTACCGCACCGGCACCGTGTCCAGGAAGAGCGAGCGAAGGGCCGACGGCCGCACCGCTGGAAGTGCGGCGAGGAGGTCAGCCAGCGTGAGCTCCGGAGCCGTGGTCGGGGGTGGTTGGGAATGGAACTGGGACGCGAGCCATCGCTTGATGGCGAGGGTCCCTGCTTCGCGCACGACAGCGCTCAGATCGGCGCCGACATAACCGTGCGCCTTCGCCGCGACAGAGCGGAGGTCTTCGTCGGGGATAGCGTGGGGTGCCTTGGATAGCAGGACGGTGAGGATGGAAAACCTCGCGTCCGCGTCGGGTATCCCTGCAGACTCGTCAGTAAGTAAGTCCTCGAAAACCTAGCACGGCATTGAGGGGAATGCTGACCAATCTCAATCTCCCTGTCAAACCGCCCGGGGCGTCGCAGAGCCGGGTCGATCGCGTTCGGGCGGTTGGTCGTCGCGACCACGACGACCTTGCCCTGCGCGCCGTCCTTGTCGTCGTCCATACCATCCATGAGGGTGAGCAGCTGTGCGACGACGCGCTTCTCGACCTCGCCGCCCGGGCCGTCCTCGCGGCGCGGGCAGAGCGCGTCGACCTCGTCGAGCACGACGATGCACGAGGGGTGCGAGCGGGCCTCCGCGAACACGTCGCGGATCTTCGCCTCGGTCTCACCGTGATAAGCGGACGAGAGCTCGGGCCCATTCACGATGAGGACCGCGGAGCCCGTCGAGGCGGCGATCGCACGCGCGAGGTGCGTCTTCCCTGTGCCAGGCGGGCCGTGGAGGAGGATGCCTCGGGGCGGCTTGAGGCCTGGTGGCTCGCAAAGCGCAATGCATGGGTAGAAGGCGGCGCAGAGAGTCCGTGGAAGGAGACCGTGTAGGAAGAAACCGGCAGAAGGAGAAGGGCGGGGCGTGGGAGACGAGTGCGGGGTGGCGGGGAGAAGACCAGGGGCGTCAGGTCATGCGGGGGTGGCGCAGAGGGGGCACGAGACACGTACCGAACTGGCGGAAGAGCTCAGGGCGGGTTAAAGGGATCTCTATCAGGTCCCGGATTTGCGCGATTTGCTTGTCCAGGCCGCCCACCGCCGAGTAGGCATCTTTTTCTACCCCGCGTTCGACGGCATCACTGGACTCCTGCGTAGAAGATCATGTCCGGGGGAACGTGTTAGGGCCAGAGACCACAGAATTCCTCTCAAAGCTTACTGGTTTGCTTCCGCTCTGTCTATCTTCTTCGGCGTTTGTGCTCTCTGTTTCGAGTGAAACGGTTGTTTCCCAGCCGACGGTCCACAGTTTCGGGGGGCTATCGGACAGTGATAACGATTGAATGCCGTCCGCGACATCAGGGGGCTGATCTACTTCGCGGGTTGTAGAGACCGACGATATGGCGAACCGCCGGCTCCTGCCTTCGTACATGAGATCGAAAGTTTGCGTCGGCGTGAGATATTCGAGGTCGACTGGACGGCATTTTAGTCAACGCTGGGCTCACGAGGATCGAGCGGGGAGGGGCGTAGAACGGACAAGAACTCACTCAGAGCTTCACGGACGAGGAGAGTAAGCCAGTCCCGGCGAATTCCCTTTCCATGATCGGTGCTTTTCGAAAGGACCTTCGATGAGCTTGCTTGACCGCCAGTTTCGCAGAAAACTTCCTTGACACGAATGGCTTGTGCGAGTTCCGCCTGCCGAAGGGACGGCACCCCTTGTTGTGATTTGGGAGAGCCCAGAGCGAAGAGGCAAACCTTCGCGCCTTGAGAGACCTTGGCAGTCAGAAGCAAAGGCGCGGAGACGAGGATAGCTGGCAATACAAAGTCGGAGTTGAGCACAGTAATCTTGCCTGGAAAGGTTCCCATCCTGTGCTCATGTGGCACAGGAACGTGTATACCTACAGTCCTGTGGTACATCGGACGAGGGCCAAGCGATGCCGACGGCAAATTTCTGTCGGTGATAAGAAACTCAATCAGTCAGCCTATGCTTGCGTCGGAGACCATCTGAGTGCGCAAGCATAGCACGAGAAGGCTAGGCACAGCAATCTCACCTTGGGAGATTCTAGAGAGGATATTGCAACTATGTCTCCGGTATAAACTTTTGCCTGCTTGAGGAGTTCGCTACTGATGATAACTCGCCGTGAGGCCCGGGATATTGGCTCTGTAAGGTTCGGGACGTCGATAGTAAATTTTTTGCCTGCAAAAGCAGCCATCTCTGATAACGCCTGCGGTTAGGTGCGGTTTGGAGAATGGGAAGCTGCATTCCTAACGGATGGAAAAGCTCCTTACTGGAAAATCTAAGAACAAAAACGTGGCCCAGGTCTAGTTCTTGGTACCTGTTTCTGTTGGTGAGCTGTACCAGCCGACTACAGTGCGCTGACACGATAAGCTACAAGCTATTGGTACAAGATACAAGCCCCTACATCGGCTACGCCCATAAGCATACACTTATAGGATAATAAGAGGAATCCTTACCAAGGTTGAAGATCGCCGTCGGAAGCAGAGATGCCATCGACCGCAAATGCGCAGCCACGACGACCAACTGGCCGAATCCGGTAAGTTAGACGCCTGT
>CM035308.1:3947111-3977028 GCA_002900995.3 Ganoderma boninense | reverse complement strand
CGGGGCCGATCGACCGCCTGTGCCTTTGGTCCGCAAACGCTCTTCGGGATCAGCATGCTCCTGCTCACCTTCGCGCTCCAGGACCGCCGCGGTCGCGGTTGAACGTGCGGTGGTCGTGCTCGTGACGATCGGCCTCGACCTCTTCCGCCAGAACGCAGCAGGTCTCGCTCAACGACCGCCGTGCTCGGGCTCGACGCGAGCGCGCGCTCGCGCCCTCAACGCTTGCCTCATCCTCGGCTGTGCGTCCACTCTCTTCTTCCTCTTCCTCCTTCTCTCTCTTCTTCATTGTCTTCCCCTTCCCCCCTTCCCCGCACTCCACCCCGCGCGCTATTGTGCCCGAGAAAATGCAAACGGAAATGCTGACACCGCGCGCCAGCGCACGCCAGCTGTTCATTCGGGCAGGTGATGGCAACGTCCGGTCGGCTCGAAGGTGTTCACGGCGCCACGGCTGGCGCGCGGACGCCGCGCTCAACCTCGCGTGTCCGGCTTCACGCTCGCCGTAGGCTCCTCGCGCGCGGGCCCGCACGTACCGCCTACACGTGGCTCGGGGTGCCGGGCGGCTACGAGCTTGCGCAAGAGCCGCGTGCTCGCCGCCAGAAAGAGCACGATTGAAGCTGAGAAGAGGGGAGGAGCGGGAGCACTGCTGGCGGGGGCGAGGGAGGGACTGCGCTGGGCGGGGCGGCGTCAAGGAGCCCGTGCGAGATGGTCGACGAGGAGAAGGGTCAGGGTTTGTCCGCCTCCGACGTAATGTGTCAGGGGATGGGAGGGGCGAAAAGACTGGTGGGGAGCACGGAGCGAGCAGAGAGCGGTATGATATGGTCTATTTTTCGCCGGGTATTTGTGGCTTTTACGCTCACCACATGACATGGCAAGGCATGCACGCACGATCCCATAGGAGCAACAACGTCTTGTAGGCATCACTATTGCCCCTCTGTAGACTGAACCTCAACGGTTGATACCGACGTGTAGACCGGTATACTCCACATATGAGAAAGACGCTGCGCCCTCGAAAGCCTGGCGATGCCTGTGCCCGAGGTCTCCTAACAGCACGTTGTCCTCTGCGCCGATTGTTCGTCCCTATACGAGAACCAGCACGTCTCTTCAAGCTTTTGGGCGAGATCGAGTGTTCATATCAGTGGTAGCAGAAGAGTTACAGCTCAAGGAGCGGTAGGACACCCCGCTGGTGATTGCAGTGGATGATGATGGTTCGGCATCTTCAGAGAATTACGCCAAAACGTCAAAGCACGTGTGATAATGATTAAAAAAACTCACCACGGTACGTACTGCATTTCTGTCCTCGTGACTCCAAGCAGCTCTGAACGCTCAGAACTGCCGTGACAGAAGCCTCAAGGCCACTGGGTGGATGGAATTCACAGAGACGGAGGGAAAGGGAATAGACGCTCTCACCCCGTTTGGCACGATCCTGTCCGGACACACCAGATTCTGTTCTTGCACCATTCGCTGGATCTCAAGGGGCGATGACTCGAACATGCCTCGTGGAATCCACCGGTAGATTTAAATAGTAAGCCTATTTTCAATGCTACCTCATGGCAAGTGTGCGTTAACAGCATGTTTGGAGCTTGGAGTGTCTCGTCGCCGTAGGCCCTGCACAACATTCAACACTTCTGCGCCGGTCCTCTCCTTGATCATACAATCCCCCGCAAGTCTTCCAACAACCATGGACCCCGGGAAGGCCACCCATGACTTAGACTTCTTCCTCGATGGTGTAGTCCGGACCACGGCCGAACTTCGCGCGGAGAACGAGCGTCTCAAAGCTCAAAAAGAACAGCTTGAGAAGCGGCGCTGTCTGAAATCATGCCGGTGAGTGGACGCGGAATCCCTGCTCTCGCAGCGATCGCACATTTTAACACCACCTCTTTCCAAACAACAGGAATTGGAGCTATTTCGGAAGGAGCGAGTGGCATTGAAGGGGGCGATCGGTGCGTTGCTACGCCAAAGCGGGGTGCGTCGCAAACTTCGGTTGCCTGTGTACTAACTTCAAAGTCATGAATACGTTCTGTCCTCTTTCTATAGGCGGTACCAACGTATGCGGACGATCGATCACCGGGGACGTTCGGGACCCTCCCACACGAGATCCTTCAATGCATCTTCGCTTTGGCCGTCAGCACTGAACCGATGTACCAATTCGACTCGTCGGTTCGGCCTGGCGCTCACAGCCCGTGGTTCGACCTGCTGCGTATGAAGAAGGCGTTCCCACTCATCTGCCGAGCGTCCGTCTGGCCTGGCATGTCCGTCCTGTACGGCGACATCGTGCTCCGGCGCATGGGCCAGGTCTCCGCGCTGGCAGAGAGTTTTCGGAATCCCGACGTTGGTCCTCGCCTCGGACGCTTCGTGCAGAGTATTCAGTGGGATTCCTGCGCCGTAGCAGCGCCGTGCGCGGACGTTGTCCGCGAAGACCTGACGTGCATATTCGCTCAATGCACCCAGCTCCGATCATTCTCGTATCGTCCTCATGTCAATTTCCCGCTCCGGAGCCTGACCCCTGACGACGACGAATGCGAGGGCTACTTCAATCCTTTGTGGTTTATCATGATGCCTTCGTCCGTCCCAGACCACCCACTTCTGCAGACGACTCTCAACTTGCGGACCCTCGACCTCGGTGACCTCACCATGGACGACGCCATGCTTCAAGCCATCCACAGGCTTCTTCAAGTTCCCGCATTGGATGCACTAGAGTCACTCACCCTCGGCCCATGGCCCATGTACCCCACCCCGGTACTCCCAGAGGACTCGGAGCTCATGAAAATGTCCCCAGTATCCCTTCCTTCCCTAACGGACCTGCAGATCTTCACCACATCGGCGGCGGTGGATCAGTACCTGTGCGCACACTGGGAGGTCCCCCACCTCGCCCGCTTCACGATCCTCGCCTGCACCGGATGGCCCGAGCAGCTCTTGGGGCGGTTCGGCCGGCGACTGCGCTACCTGCATCTCTTCCCGACCCCGTAGGTCTTTTCCAACAGTCAGGTGTTCATGCCGACCCTCGAAGGCTGCTCGACGCTCGCAGACGTCTGTCCCGCGTTGGAGCACCTCGTCCTGCCCAAACTAGCGACCCCACCCTCTCTCCTGATCAACTCCCCCACGCTCGTCCATCTCGACTTCTGGAGAGCACGGGGCCAGCCCGTCCGATGGAAGCGCCTGGAGGGCCAGTCCATCGCCACCGCCGCCCTCCGCCACGCCACCAGACCGGGGAACACGCTCCCCGTCCCTCCGCACCGTGCGCATGCTCTACACTTGGGGCCCTCACGACGTGTTGTCCGAGTATGGCTTCGGTCTGTTTCCGTTTCCGTACCCCAGTACTGCGGGCACCGGCACGGGCGCGGGGGCGCGCTCGCCGCGCTCGGTGGGCTGCACTAGATCCCACGTGCGGAACCCGGACTGGCCGTGGATCTGCCACCCGCGCCTGCTCGCGGAGGGCTCCGAAGATGTGCTGTACTACCGCTTTCCGCAGGGGTGGGTCGCGCAGACGGTCGCGGCGCTCATTCCGCAGGACCTCGGGGAGTACAGGTGGGACCTGCAAGAGAGCTTGTTGTCAGAGGAAGACTGGCCCGCGGTGTACGTGCACTTTGAGGAGCTGCTTCGGGCATTTCAAAAGAGGGGCGAATCTGACTCTGGGGATGTGGCTGAGGAGGTGGTGGAAGAAGGGGAGGGTCAAGAAGGTCCAGAAGATGTACTTCGCGTCGATGGTGCGGAGGGGGACGGCATCCGCGACGGCAGAGGCAACGGCGACGGGGATGGGCATGGGCATGCCAAGGCCGAAGGTTCCGGTGATGCCCCGATAAGCGGGGATGCTGAGGGGAGGGAGAGGGAGGAGCTAGAGAGGCTGGCGCGGGAGGAGGAAGAGAGGCGGGAGGAGGAAGAGCAAGAGTGTGTCGAAGCTGCGGCTGAGCTTGCTTTACCGGAGTACCCGGTGATGCAGCTGGACCGGGAGATTGTCTTGGCTGCGTTTCGGAGCAGCCGAGACAGGGAGTCCTACAGTCACACCGATATTTGGGATAATCACTAGTTCTTTGGACCAATGTCAGTGTTCCCTAGTTCGATTAATATAGAACTACTATACATGCTTACATTTGGGAAAACACTCCATTCAATCTCAGAGACAGCTTGAAAGGAACAGCACACTGCGAGCCTGAGGGGGCATCGAGATGGTCATGAACTACGCTCTTAGGTCGCTTCTACTGGCAGCTATCTATGGGGAGGAGCGTCTACAACAGTTCATTTCCTGGTAACCTACTTAACTGAATTTGCATGCCGCTCTCATGATCGACACAACTATCTGTCATATGTGGCATGCAAATCCAGCTTTATCTTGAGCTTGACTCCTCGCCCGGCTTGGCGAATCAGTAATTCACAAGATGACCCGCCGAAATGCAATTCACGAAGCCAGTGGCTACTAGTAGTAGTGAACTTGTCAACATTGAGACCCAGACTAAGTTGTTCTGAAAGTAATCAAAGTTTTTTCGAGAGAGGAAAGCGACGAGAGAGCAAATTCGACGTGGTCGATATGTAGAGATATCCACGTCGAAGTTCATGAAAACTGGAATTTGTGCCACCCTCGTAGTCTGCGATCGAGCGTCCACTCGCCGGAAGTCTCCGATGTCCTACGAAACGCCACGCGATTAGAATTCGTTCTCTTCATCCGACTACCTCTGTACCACGATGAGCGCGCACAGGATGGCTGCATCCACATGGCCTAACAAGGGGCTCCTCAACTTCGGTACAGGTCTGTTCAGCATCATGCGACCCGGGCCCTCAGGCTCGCTGATGAGCGCGACATGAGTCTGGGTGTTGCCACCGGAACCTCCCAAGTCGGGCTTGAATACTTACCACATCAATTCCTAGTCCTCAGTCTTCCGAGGGTACGTGGCCAAACGGCAGTCAGTTTCCGTGTATTTATAGCGATTGGATGGCCATTTCAAATGTTTTTCGACCAACTCTAGATCTACTTAGTCCAAAGCTCTCCGAGCCGTACGTGCGTAACACATCGGCATCGCGAGCGAGGAAAACAAGCGCAGCTATCCACGCACATAACACCACATACAGTAGTCCTGGCCGACAACGCAATTGCCCGGCATCGAGTACCAGAGCTATCCGCCGTGTGCATGCGCAAGTACGCCATTCAAGCTTCAAGGTTCTGCCGGTACCGTAATATGTGGTAAGTCCCGCTGCCAGTACTACGAAAAGCCCTTCTCAACTGGCCAGTCAATATAAAATGCTGCTTTCGTGTGCGCCAAATGTCCCTCAACCACCATCGGGTGAGCACTCACATTCTCTAGCCCAATCCCAGCATCCATCCACACATCCCAGAATCCACCCACACATCCCAGAATTCACCCACACCGCTTCCGGGCCTTTTCAATTCGATCTCCGGACGACTCCGATGTCTACCAACCTCTCAACCCAGCCCCGCATCGCCATTATCGGTGGGGGCTTAGGCGGCCTGGCTCTCCTCTTGACACTCCATCGCCGTGGCGTCTCCGCGACTCTGTACGAACGTGACATCGCCTTCGACGCGCGCGCTCACCTCGGTGGCTCCCTCGATCTCGGATGGAAGAGTGGCCAGCGCGCCCTGCGCGAGAACGGCCTCCAAGACGCGTTCGACCAAAACTCCCGACCCGAAGGTCAGGAGATCCGGGTCTACGATGCCGCGGGTAAGATCCACCTCCACCTCGGCGGCGACGGAGAGGACGGTCACAGTCGCCCTCCCAAACCTAAGGAGGACGGCCGCCCCGAGATCGACCGCACCGTCCTCCGCAAGCTCCTCCTCGACGCCGTCCCCGCGGACCTCGTCCAGTGGGGCCACGCCCTATCGTCCGTACGGGCCCTCGGGAACGGCCAGCACGAGCTCACCTTCGCCAACGGCGCCACGACCACCTGCGACCTCCTCGTCGGCGCCGACGGCGCGCACTCGCGCGTCCGCCCTCTCCTCTCTTCTGCCACCCCGCAATTCCTCGGGGTGAACGGCGCGGAGATCTCGCTCGCGCCCGAGACGACGAAGCTGCCCGAGCTCGCGGAGACGGTCGCGAACATCGGCAAGGGCGCGATGATGGCGATGCAGGACTCGCGCATCCTCGGCGCGCAGGTCAACGGCGACGGCCGCATCCGCACGTACGCCTGGCTCTGCAAGCCCGCGTCCTGGACGATCCCGTCCGACGCCGCGGCCGCCCGGGCGGCCCTCAACGAGCACTACGCCGGGTGGGCGGGGTGGCTGCTGACGCTGATCGACTACTGCGACGAGAGCGCGATCTACCCGCGCTCGCTGTGGTCCCTCCCGGTCGGCCACGCGTGGACGCACGTTCCCGGGGCTACGCTCGTCGGCGATGCGGCGCACCTCATGAGCCCGTTCTCTGGGGCCGGGGCGAACCTCGCCCTGCTCGACGGACTGGAGCTCGGCCTCGCGCTCGCAGGCTTGAAGGAGAAGGGGACGCTGGGGGAAGTGAAGGCGGTCTCGGAGGCGGTGAAGGCGTTCGAGGAGAACATGTGCGCGATGGCGGGTCGCGTGGCGGAGAAGGCGAACAGGAACTTGGAGGTGTGTGTCGGCCCTGACATGCCACACGCCATGATCAGGCGGCTTGGGGAGTTGACAGCTGGTGGTGAGCGGGAGGGATGAGACGAGGATCTTGGGAGATGTGAGTCTACTCGTAGCGAGTGGGCGTGCCAATACATATGTCTGTTTGCGGCACAGCGCTCTTGCGGATGGCTCGAGAGAGTGAGGACAGTTAAAGCTCAATGAAAAGTGGTAGCGTACCCGAAAACACCGCTTACATGTATCCTGACCGCGCGTTCCCCATGCGACCGCCAGCGGGCTGTATGCCGGAAACGTTTGGATTGTGAGTATAACATCAGGCAGGCCACAAGTACTGGCATCTAAAGCCTACGGCTACTAGTGGTTATCCCAAATGTTAGTATGCTCATAAGACTCCCTGTCTCGGCTGCTCCGAAAGGCAGTCAAGACAGCTGCGCGGTCCATTTGCGCTACCGGATACTTTGGCAAGGCAAGTGCAGCAGCGGCCTCGGCCATCTCCTCCTCCTCCGGCTCTTGCTCCTCCGGCTCCAGCTCCAGCTCCTCTTCTTCCTCCGTCTCTGTCGACTCCGGATCGTCTTCCTGCATGGCAGTATCATTTTCCTCGCTGCGCGCATGGGCGGAGCCACCCTGCCCCTCCGCGCCATCGCCCTGAAGCTGTTCCACATCCACTCCCTCAAGTCCACCAGCGTCCGTCGCATGGGCCCTCGCCGATGCATCGCTCCGTTCCCGTGCCCGCTCTGCGAGATAGGGGCCATACACCGCCGGCCACGAGTCCCCGTCCAAGTCACGCCCTTTCCAACAGTACCCCGCGAGGTCCTGCGGAATGAGCGCCGCGACCGTCTGCGCGACCCATCCCTGCGCAAAGCGGTAGTACAGCACGTCCTCCGACCCCTCACAGAGCAGGTCGGGGTGGCAGACCCACGGCCAGTCGGGGTTCCGCACGTGCGACTTGCAGTCCGACCCCGCCCCCGCGCCTTCTTCGAGCGCCTTTGGCAGCGGGTGCTTCTCCGAGGTGAAGAGGACGCGCAGGCTGCGCAGCGCGGGGACTGTGCTCTCGGGCTGGAGCGCTGTGCGACGGTACATCGCCCCTGTGGATTGGTCCTGGCGCCCCCAGAGCGCTCTGGGGATCGCCACCGACCAGAGATCGAGGTGGACGAGGGTAGGGGAGTTGAGGAGGAGGGGATACGAGCCCGGGGTTTTCTCGAGCAGGGGCACGACGAGGTGCTCCAGCACGGGGCAGGCGTCGACGAGAGTAGAGCAGGCTTCGAGGGTCGGATAGTATGTCTGGCTGACGGAGAAGACCTCTGGATGTGGGAAGAGATGGAGGTAACGCAGACCGCGGCCGAACCGCGCGAGGAGCTCTCCGGGCCATCCGGTACAGAGGAGAATGGTAAGGTGGGAGAGCTGGGGGAGCTCCCAGCGTGAGCACAGGTATTTATACCCGGCAGGCGAAGTCGCGAAAATCTGCAGGTTGGTCAGGGAAGGCAGGGATACTGGCGGCAGTTTCCTGAGCTCCGAGTTTTCTCCGAGTAGAGAGTGATACTTGGGCCATTGGCCAAGAGCGAGTGACTGCAGCGTGTTCAACGTGGGGAGGATTTTGTGGATAGCATGAAGTAGCATGTCGTTCATGCCGAGGTCGAGGTCGAGGGACTGCAAGTTCGAAGTCGCAATCTGCAGCAGTGGGTGGTCCGGGACAGATGGCGGCATCATGACGAACCACAAGGGATTAAAGTAACCTTCGCAGTTGTCGCCATCTGGAATCCGTCTGCGGCGGGGGAAACCGGCGTGGGGATGGTACGAGAACGATCGAAGGCGGGTGCATTGAGCGAATATGAACCCCAGGTCTTCACGGATGACATCTGAGCACGGCGCCGCTACGACGCACGAGTCCCACTGAATGCTCTTGATGAAGGTCGCAAGACGCGGACCGACATCGAGGATCCGAAGAGTCTCTGCCAGCGCACAGACTTGGCCCATGCGCCGGAGCACGATCTCGCTGTAGAGCACGGACATGCCAGGCCAGACCGCCGCTCGGCAGATGAGTGGGAACGCCTTCTTCGTACGAAGCAAGTCGAGCCACGGATTGTGTGCCCCAGGCTGAACCGAGGAATCAAACTGGTATGTTGGTTCAGAAGCGACGGCCAAGTTGAAAATATGCTGGAGAATCTCGTGCGGGAGAGTTGCGAACGTCCCCGACCACCAGTGTTGATCCTCAGCACATGCTGGAAACGCCTGATAGCAGGAGGACAGAGCTCAGTAACTTTCTCTCAAAAATTGAATTGAAGCGCAAAAGCTTAGTCTCTGCTTGCGTCCGCCGTGACCTACCCCATTTTGCCGTAGGAGCGCACCGATCGCCGCTTTCAATGCCGCTCGCTCCTTTCGGAGCCGCTTCAGTTCCTGTGGTTTGGCATCGTTACATTGGATATTTTGTCTCGGTGAGAGAAGAGAAGAGAGCAGCTTCTCGCACACTCACCGGCATTACTCCAGATAACTGGCCCTCTAGGTTTTCATTCTCAGTTTTGAGACGGAGGTTGTCGTCGCGCAGGTCAGCGGTGGTTCGTACCACGCCGTCGAGGAAGAAGGTCAGGTCATGGCCAGCAGCGCTGCCGTTCATGGTGCATACGGCAGAGTACAACAACCTGGAGTCCTCGGTGAAAGTGGGGGTAGTGCCGGACGGATGAGTGACACTGACCAGACTCGATGTCGGATGCTCGAGTTGAAAAGATGAATGAAGCTTGTTTGAACATTGAACTGCCAGCGCACATTTGTCACCTGTATGACGTAATACAGGTACGGCCCGTGAAGCCGGTTCTCCAAATATGTAGACCCGGCTTCGAACTTCTGCTCAATAAATCGACGCATAGCTATGGTCTCGTACTCAGACCTGCAGGTAGGGTATGACATTCGCACCCCACTACCACGATTACCCTAGTACCTGCACCATGAATGACATAGACTTCTGGTTGAATGGTGCAGCACCACTCGTATTCGCGACGAAAACCTCCGCCTGGCAGCCGAGAATGAACGCCTCGAGAAGCTGCTGTCTGAAGCGATACCGGTGAGCGAACCGCTGCTCTTGCAGTGGCTCTGAACATTCATGGTTCCTGGATTCAGGAATTAAGGATGCTGCGAGAGGAGCAACCGGCGTTGAAAGGCGCACTTCGTGTGTTGACGGTTCAGAGCGGGGTGAGTCGCTTATTGGAAAGCTAGATTTCGTCTCAAGTAATCACTGACATTATTCCTCACGAGAGACATTGCCACCATCACAGCACAAGCAACCAGCAACGTTCATGACGCTCCCAAACGAGATTCTCGAACCCATCTTCAGCTTGGCGGCGTCCGAACCAGCGCGTCAGCTCGATCCCTCCATTTTCTCGTCTGGTGCCTCCAATCCTTGGCTCGAGCTATTGCACGAAGAAGGGCTTTCCGCTCATCTGCCGTGCAACCTTCTGGCCAGGCATGGCCGCGCTCTACAGCGGCATCGTACTTCGAGGCATGGGCCAGGTCTCAGCATTGGCAGACACGCTGCGCGCCGCGGACATCGGGCCTCGCCTCGCAAGCCTTATCAAGAGCATCCGATGGGACTCTTGCATCGTAGCAGCTCCATGTGCAGATGCCATCCGGGAAGACATGGCGTTCATACTTGGCCAGTGCACCCAGCTTCGGTCCTTCTCCTACCACGGTTCCCTCTGCGGAGCCAGACCCCCTGATCGCGATGAATGCGAGGGCTTCTTCAACCCGCTGTGGTTCTTTGCGACACCATCTGCGCTCTCAGATCTGCTCCTCGTGCAATACAGTGCCGCGTCCAGCTTGCGCTCTCTCGATATATCAGTCGACCTCCAAAAGATGACATCGACAGTCATGTGGACGTAGAATCCATGCTCCTCGGGATACACAGGATTCTGTCCGCGTTCATGGGGCTGGAATCCTTGACCCTCGGTCCCTGGTCCTCGAAATCACCGCTCCCCGAAGTGCTCATGACCATGCCCAACATATCCCTACCATCCCTGACGGACCTGCAGATTTTCGCACCACCCCGGGGAGATCTGGACGCGTACTTGTGCTCGCACTGGGACGCCCCCCAACTCGCCCGCCTCACCATCCTCATCAACACCGAATGGGCGGGGTGCCCCATCCGCCTCCTGCAGCGCTTCGGCCGCCGCCTGCGCTATCTCCATCTCCACCCCATCCGCCTCCCCCGGAGCATCTGGGAGCCCATCTCGACGCTGGCCTCCACGCTGTCCGCCGTCTGTCCGCAGCTGGAGCACCTCGCATAAACCTCACCGTCGACTCCCCGACGCTGGTGCATCTCGACTTCTGGACCCCGCCGCACCACGACTACCTCCGCGCCCCCCAGGACAGGACGCGTACCGCGAGTGGACCGTCAGCGCAGCGGAGAGCAGCGTGCCCGCCCTGCGCACCGTGCGCTTCCTGTTCATGTTCATGCGCGTGGACGAGTCCGCCGCGCCGCTGGGCTGTAAATGTAGACCCGGGGGCGTGCACGCGGACTGGCCGGGGGTGTGCCACCCGGGCCTGCTGAAGGCCGAGGACGAGGTGCTGTGCCACCGCTTCCCGCGGGGGCGCGTCGTGCAGACCGTCGCGGCGGTCATCTCGGAGGCCTTCTGGCAGACGGGGATGCGAGAGGACGAGGGGTCCGAGGCCGCTGAGGACTCGGAGTTGCGGGAGAGGCTGATCGACGAGGACGAGGAGGGTGATGGAGGGTGGGGAGGGTGGGACGTTGGGAGCGAGGAGAGTGGGGAAGGGGAGAGGTCTGTCAGCTCGGACTGGACGAGCGGCGACTGGAGGTCTGAGGAAGAAGGCCGCAGCGACTCACACCAGGATGAACGCAATATCGCAATCGAAGAGAACGTTGAGGGGATGGATGGCTCGGAGGATGGGTTGCACAGTCACATGGGCCTGCCTGAGGAGCCGGAGCTGGTGCAAGAACGAGTGGGGGATGGCATAGACGAGGGAGACGGGAGGCTGGACTGCAGGCGGCTTGAAGCAGCCGCTGAGCTGGCTTCGAGGCGGGAGTATCCTGTCGTACAGCTCGATCGCGCAACCATCTTGGCTGCGTTTCGGCGAGGTACCTGGGATCGTCAGTAGGGCTACATATACATGCCGACATACAATTAGGCTGCGGTCACACCGTCCTTGCCCCTCCAAGCTGTATACGTTTGTATGACTTCAGGAGTGATTTGTTTCTTGATACTCCTTGCGGCGTCGAAAAACGCCGTTTGAGGCACCTGAGCACATGTTTGACTCGATCAGCAATGACCGCCCAGCGCGCTCGAGTGCTCACGGACGGCGCAGGCGTTCACCGGGAGACTGTGCCATGCAAGTGCGTTGGAGATCGAGGACGAAGCGATAGTAGATCCGGAGGACGAAGGTGGTGTAGACAGTCGCGGAGAGATCCATTGTGGTGAGGGCCGCCGGTTGATGAGCTTATGGCGGGGGTGAGAGGGATAGACTCCCGCTGGATGATACTCATATGAGTCCATGAGAAGAACGTGGCAACCTTTGTGGCATTTTCCAGACTGAGTTCGCTGCCACGAACATTGCACTACCCTAGTGCATCCCTGCAGAGGGCCAGGCCGCTGACAGCACGAGCGAGAGTGTTGGACTCAAACTTCTGACGACCAGTCACCAGTGTCATTCGATGCAATTTGAAAGAGCTAGAGGCCCTAGTGGTCCATACGCTTGGATATGAGCTTTGCAGGTAGAGTCGGGGCCTGGGGGAGGAGTTTGGCGGCGCACGCACATTGAAGAGATAGGCAGGGAATCCCAGCAGCGCACAAGAATATATTGGAAAGTTGTTTGTGACGTACTTCGCGGAAGACCCTTGCCCACAAACACAAACACTCGAAGCCCCGCCGATCATATGTTTTCTCTGGATCTCAACCCATCCTTGCAGCAGTCCCTGACGTGTCGTAACCTGTGCTGCCCAGCTGGACAACACAGACCAAGAGAGAGTTGGTGTACCAGGGGAATGAGGCACCGCGAGCGAGGGAGACAGCGATCAGCGAGCCAATTTGACCTGGACGTGGAGAAGAAAAGAGAAGAAAATGGGCGGCCGCGTCACGCCTACTTGAAGGCGGCTTGTGACACTCGTGACCGGGTTTGTCCGAAGTGGCCTCTCCGGCGGAACTCGGACCGATGGGCTGCATTGCTTCATTCCGGGACGACGAGCTGCAGTCGATTCACCTCGCCTTACCCCTTCATGGACGCTTAGAGACCGAGTGGCCTTTGTTTGAACATGTTCCTCCTCTGGGAGCACCTCTGTTGAGTCTCGGTGATTTCGCGCTGGACTAGGCGACTCCCTGTCTTACTGCGGCACCTGCATGCCTGAGCTAGCGGCGAAGTTACTCACCCCCTCCCAGATTCGGAAACTTCCTCAAAAGTATCTCACTTGTCGCCCGCCGTCGGCGGCTTCTGCGGATGGGTATAGCAGGGCATTATCTCCTTGCTGTGCCGCTGCAGGGAACCCGCCGCTCTGGGGAAAGCCTGCTGCCTCGTGGCGCTTTGCAGCGAGAGCCTTTGTATGCACCGCTCAAGAATTCTGGTGATCCGTCGTCTTTGTCCTGCTCTCCCACTATAAATCCTCCCCCGATCTCTGTCTCACGCTCCCCACTTGCCCTCTTCCCATCTCTCGTCATCGCGGCACTCCTACCAGCACTGCGATGCACTCCAACATCGACTGCGCGATCGCCTTTGTGATCGAGCGCGGGCAGCAGCTCAACGTCCCCAACGTCTTCTCCGCCTATCTCCAGACTCTCATCGCCCCGACCTCCTACGCCGACGATGACTATGCCTTCGAGACCGACGACGCGATCGCTCGCGCCGCACTAGTCACCTTCGAGCGTGCGATGGACAAGTATCCGATGCCCTCCTCCCCCGCGAAGTCCAAGAAATCGACGAGCAAAGCCTCCGCAGAGGCGACAAAGACGAGAGGGGCGCTACTAGCAGGGAGGAGCAGGGCGAAGAAGTACTCGGCGGAGGTCGCACAGCTGCGGTGGGAGTACCAGCAGGCAGTATTGCGCGCGACGGCAGATGGCGAGTACCAGGGCTGCTCGTGCATGTCGTGCGCAAGCCTGTCGGCGATGCGCGATCGCATACCCATGTCGGAGGGTGAGGAAGGCGAAGGCGAAGGGGATCAGACGGTTGAGCCTGTCCGTGTGCGGCATCGTCGTGCGTCCCGTCCTCTCCCTCTCTGTTATTGTTATTTGCCGTTGTTGATCACGAGTATCGCACTTGCAATCTTTCAGGCAAGGCGAAGCAGTCGAGGAAGAAGACGCCGTCGGCGCGGGCAATGCCCTTTGATCCCTACGCGCCATCGACCAGTGCTGTCGCGCTGTAGCCTGTCGATAAGTGCTTCCTTAACTGCGTCCCTCTATCCCATGCCATGTGTCTTCACTCTTCTATGCCTGCACGCACCGTGATATCCCCTCTGTATCCGTACCCATCGTTGTTTTTTTTCGTTGCTCTGGTGCCACAGTTTACAGTACTCGCGACTTGTTGTGTGTTCTCTTTCGCTTTCTCATGATACCGTTTTCGCACCACAAACCCTCTCTGTGTGTATCAAGGCTCCGCAACGTAGACCCGCATCTTCCTTCTTGCCTCGTCAACACGTCAAGCTACGCCGGCCTTCGACGCAACCCTGATGCTGCGAGGAAGCAGGGGATCAGGTGGCCGAGCCCGTCTATGTGTGGCGTCGTTGTGCGTCCTGTCCTTTCTCCCTATCTGCTCTTCACCGTTATTGATTACATTATAGCACATGTCATTTTTCAGGTAAGGCGAAGAAGTAGTCGAGGAAGAAGACATCGTCGGCGCGGACGATTTCTTTCGACCCATGTGCGCCCTCCCTGTCGCGTTGTAGCCTTGTCGATAAGTGCCTCCCTGGTCGCGTTTCTTTATCCCAAGCGTCTTCATTTATGAACCGAGATATCCTCCCCTGTATCCCTACCCATGCTTGTTCTTGCCACAGTGCCACAGTTACACTGTACTCGCGATCTGTTGTATGTTTTCGTTTCGCTGTCCCATGACACCGTTTTCACACCATGCACCCTCTCCGTGTATCTGAGTCCACGTCGTTCCCTTCAGGCATCCGACCCTAGCTTACTCGGCTTCGCCGATGCCTTCTCTCCACGCGGGACATCAAACTTGGCTCTGCCTCTCTCTGTCCTTCTTGGTGACCGGCACCGTGTCGACTAGTCTTATGCCTGAGGTTGTCTTTTCTGTTGGCTGACCAGTACCTAAACAGACGAAATTCCGCACTCTTCTCCTTCCGGCGATCAGACTCTTGTCGTCTCTTGGGGCGATTGTCCTCCTGATCTTCATTCTCTCGTCGCACCCTTCACTGTCTCACTTCGACAATATTGCCTGCGGTGTTCGGTCTTCTCACTTCTGCGACGCTTCACCTATTCTCAATTTCAACGCCTCAACCCTCCCTCTCCCGTAGCTCACGCGCTCTACACGCTCGGGGCTAGTCTCTTAGGTATACCCAACATCTAGCTCATTATTGTCGCTCTACTCCTTCCCCTACCCCAATGCTGTCTATCACCATCACCCTACTCTCCTAACTCTGTCGCATCTATCGCTACGTGAGCTCTACCTCAGTGGAAGGTCGAGGCGCACACTGCGTCGTGTTCTTTTGACGATGCGTCTTTTCCCGTCGCCGGCATACCCGAGAACCCTCCGCGTTCACTACGACGGCCCTCCTACCACTACCTTCGGCAGCGTCCAGCCCGTTGGGGGGTTTTTAAGGCTTTAACACACGAGCGGAACTTGTATTAGTTGTATGTTCTCATTCGCTTTCTCATGACACCAGTCTGACACCAGAAACCCTCTTCGTGCATATCAAGGCTCCGCAACGCAGACCCGCATCTTCCTTCTCGCGTCAAAATCGCCCCTCCTCGTTATCGGCGGCAGGCAGGGTGACATCACGTCGTCCTCACCCATTCGCGCTGCCATCCGTTCATAAAACATGTGCAACCCAGCGATAAGTACGTCCTCCTCCGTATCGCCCGCAACTCTCCTTTTTTTTTCCACTCTATAGTCCTGCTCAGCCAGCGCCACCCCCCGGTACCATGCCCCGCTCCTCCAGCAAGAGCAAGACCCTCCCCCGCTCCCGATCGTCGCCGCGCACGTAGGCACCGGCGCGTCCTCCTCCAGCGCAGCCCTCCACGGACCCGGATCCAGCAACAACAACGGCGCGTCCTCCAGCGCAGCCCTCCTCTCACATGGATCTGGAGCCAGCAATAGCGTTGACCACAACGCGGCCGAGAACCCCGACTCAGCAGCGAGCGCAACCACGAGCGCAACCACGAGCGCACACAGGCGATCGTATGCGTGCATCCGCACGACGGTCACTCTCGTCGTCTTCGGCGCGTACCTCGTCTGGACGTGGCCCTGGCACCGCGAGCACGGCTTCGAGGGCATCCCCTGGCTCGGTCTCGGCGCCTTCAGTACCCATACTCCTTAGACGCGAATGCAGACAGGAACGGGGACGGGGATGGGGATGGGGACGGGGATCGAGGCGCAGGTGGGGGCAGTGGGGATCCTGCGGGCGCTGGAGCTACAGGCGAAGTGGGGCCAGTACTCGCCGTACAGTGTGGTGGGGAGGCATGAGGGCCCCCGGAGGGGAGTCGTGTGACTCAGGTGCGTCGCGGCTCGGTTCTAATTCCTGGTCCTAGTGTTGAATGCCACGCGACAGCATGTGGGGACTGCGCGAAGAGGTGACGGGTCCGGGACGTGAAGGCGGCGTTCAGTACTCAGTACACTCACTGGCACTGCCGGCTGCGCGTGTGCGGCACGAATGGAGACGGGGTGAAGATGCAATCAGCGCGGTTCCGGCACGCATTTCACCAGGCCCCACCATGCCTCGCCCGTGCTGACATACTCATACTTGTTCTTCCATAGTCGTTGCGCTCAGATCAATATAGTGGGTCGATTCCGCTTACACGCTTCCTTCGTGTCCGTGGTACACTTACCACACGGCTCCAGCTCCAGCCCCACTGCGCGCGATACCGAAGCCGCGAGGAAGGCGAGCAGTACGCTGGGGTAGTCGGATGCCTCAGGTCCGCGAAGGAATACAAGCACATGCGTCTCCAGTTCCTCAAGAACTATGTACCACTACGACCTCCATGCGGACAATCTCACGCCGGTCGGCGCCTTGCAGTACGTCCCAGGTCCTCCTGTCTGCCAGCCTGTGTGTGTTGGGTCTCATCGCATGTGCACTGCGGGCAGTTCGTATGAGTCGGAGCAACTCGCTTTCAAGCGGTACCACGACCTCGTAGATGACGACAATATACCGTTCGTCTGCGCGTCGGGCACGTCGATAAGTCGGGTGCGTCTCCCCTACCCCTCCATGGCTCCATCGCTATTCTCCACTTCGCTCACGCTGGACCCGCTAACGCTCGCAGGTACGGCAACGCCCTCGCGGTGGTGCGGGCCATCGGGTACGTCAACGAGCTGCTCGCGTGGCTGACGGGCATGCCCGTACGGAACCACACGACACACAACGCGTCGTGCGCGTTCCGGATGGGGCACACGCTCTACACAGACTTCACGCACGAGAACTTGATGGTGCCCGTGGTCGCCGCGCTCGGGCTCTTCAACGTCTCGCGCCCACTCGACCCGGGCGTCCGCCCCGGGTACCTCTCGCACATGGGTGTTGGGCGCGGGCGCTCTGCCGAGGAGGGAGAGGAGGAGGGGCAGTGGTGGATCGCGTCGCAGATGGTGCCGTTCTCGGCGCGAATGGTCACGGAGCGGCTGGCGTGCGAGCGGGATGGTAGCAGGGCGGCGGGGGTGGACGTGCGCGTATTGGTGAACGACGCGGTGCAGCCGCTCGGGTTCTGTGGGACTGGGGAGCGGGGGAAGTGTAGGTTGGAGGACTTCGTGGAGAGCCAGAGTATGCACGGAGTCGGAGTGGGGACGGGGGCTTCGAGAGATGTTACAATCAACTGGGGCAGGGGTGTGCGGCCAGTGGTCGTTGCCCTGTGGTGCGGGAGCGAGACAGGTTTCTCTTCTCGCTGTTGCCACTATTAATGTCATCATGTCCAGTGAAGGCGCTTTGTATCCGTGTTCGCATCGTGCAAGTGGGGACACAAATCGAGCATATGCCAAGGCTCCTCTCAGGCTGTACGATTGACAAGCTAGAGACGTGTTAGCCGTCAAGTAATGGTGCCGTATCATTTAATGATAAAGCTTTGTGCAAAGTAGCGGCCGCGGGACACCCAGGTGTTGTCGCCTCGAACTTGGAGGAGCGGGCCGTCGGCAACGGTCCTCATGTTTTAGCGCTTATTACTCTCCCGTTTCCGGCGTCTCGACGTCCAACGTTGTCGAGCAACCATGGCCGCCACTGCCCAAGCCTCCTCCGCCCCTCCCTCTTCTCCTGCACTTGAACCCGAGAATGATTATTCGAAGATACCTGACTGGCTGCTTACCCATCCCGAGCTTCGCAAGCGGGAGATCACGCTATACAGGCCATTGCAACCGGTAGAGCACTCCTACACTCAAGTGTTTGCCACGCTCACACCACACCGATGTAGTTCACAGTATATAGGACCGATCGAAACCAGGAGGGGCTCGCAAATGTTGTCAAGGCACTCAATCCCTCCAGGCAGGAGATACCCATGTACGACCTCTTCGACCAACTCTCGGGTTCTCCGATCAATCAGCACACAATCCCCCACGAGATCGTTCGTTGTGACCGTCCCTTGTTGATCATGCCTTTTGTGGGAGAGGTATTGGATATCTGCTCTCGCACAACGAGCTCTGTTCTCGCTGTCTTCGACCAGATTCTCGAGGTCCGCAATGCACCCAGCTGTAGTATTTCTGATTCCAACGCTGACACTACACTTTCAGGCCGTCGAGTACCTCCATCGCTTGCGTATCTCCCATGGGGTACGCTCATTTTAATCTCACTAACTGCATTTGTCGCACTTAGCCATACTTTTATAGGATATCTTCTATTTCAATGCCGTTGCTGCGACAGCGGAGGACGCCAGACTCGATGCCCGACTGACGGCGGGGCGTGTGTACCTCATCGATTTTGAGTCGTGCCAACAGTTCGAGCATGGTCCTGGCGTCCAGACTGCCGTTCCGTTGCCAAATACCCAAGTCCATCCGCCACTAGACATGAAGAGCTTCGATCCGTTCTCCTGGGACGTCTACTGCTTAGGAAGGACGCTCCAGTTTATGTTCGAGGTAAGATTGCTTGGAGCCTGTGGCAGGGGTTGCTACTGATTTGCGAATTCATCTTCTGTCGACAGTCTAAGTTCCTCCATGCGCCCGAGGAGGGCTTGCCTTGGATACCCAGACTGTGCGTCAGGTGGCTGAAAGGAAACGAGCGCGGGTGTACGTCCGTGTGTCGGTGTCGTCCGACAGTCACCCGGGCACGCCAGGTGCTTTCCGTCGTCAGGTGCTTTGCGGGAGTGGGAGAGCTCTTCGCCACAATAGTTACGTACCCGATCACGCTTTTCAAATCTCGCCAGGTAAATCGTCGTCTCTACTAGACGAAGTTGTAGTACATGTCATTCATTCATACGGCAAAAATGTAGTACAGATAGTGCGCTGATCAAGACAGACAACTGGCGAATACATCTTGACGCCAAGGGTACGACTACACGCAGTCAGCTTAGCTCCATGGAGCGTGACTGTCTGTAAGGTGACGTAGTCAGTCTGCAAAGCTTGAGACCGGGAGTCATCGCTACGCACCTCTTCAGAGCATCAACTTGAAGGGGGTACTACTGCTTTCTTCGTCGCTGTAAAGGACTGTGGGTTTTCGACCAGCTTCTCCAGGCAGCGTTTGTAAGCAGCCCTGTTCGCCTCGAGCCCACCTTCGACCTCGTCTCTTATCGGATCCTCCACATATATGACCAGACTCTCCCCCGCCAACAGGGAACCCAACTTGATCTCATACGAGATGTGCTTCGGTTTGGCGTGGGAGTACTGCCTCTTCGTCACCGTCAGCGTCACCGCAGTGCCTTGTGCTGAATAAGGCCAAGTCCGTGTTTCCTGATTTCCTTTCAACGAAAAGAAATCGAGAGTCAATGTACTGGCGGCTGCCTTCAGGTGCTCAAGTGCGGATGCACGATTGGACATGGTTCTGAAAACTGTGGAGACACGTCAGTCTGTGTAAGGTAGCGACAGCGAAGGTGTCACGGCGGGAGGGCGCATCGGGGGAGGAAGGGGAGGAAGTACTTACTGATAATACTATGAGGTGGGGATGGTGTTCGGGAACGCGCCTGCCCACCTCTTACTTATACATGGGGCCCGGGCTCTCCCTCGTCTCAAATAGGTGAATCACGAGTGAGTCAAGGTACGTTTTCGTTTTAGCATCCCAGTCGGGGTTACAGCGTATATGATGTGCCTCAGATCCAGGCCCCAAGTTCCCTTAACCTGCTGTGTCTCAAACCCCATTCCGAACCAAGCAGGGTTGTCAAGTCCCGGGGGATCTTCTCGAATCCAGAGCCAGCCTGAGCTGAAAACAAAAACTGCCGTGAGTGCGACATCAACATCGGCTCATCCCGAAACAGCTGCCGCGTATGACGAAGACGTCAAGCTGATTATTCCGGGATTTCCAGCTCGCCAGGACCCAAAGATCCCAAAACGTGAACAAAAAGGCGTCGGTTTTTGGAGCTCGGTTTGATGGGCGGCGTGCGGAGTTAACTTGAGGTTTCTGGGTCCTTGCTCGCTTTTTGGTCATTCGGGAGCACTTGGCGAGTACGTCCGACAATCTCAAAGGGAAACGTCGTCCAGCGGACGCGTTTTGACAGAAGGAAAACCGTTGACTCATGCGCAGATAATATTTTGGGCTAGAGCTTACAATAAAAGGCATGGCGTACGATCGTTCGTGATCTCATGATGATAAGTCAGCGGATAACAATCTCGAGGCTCTCAGGCCCGGGCCTGCCTCACAGCGCTCGACGAGTCTACAACTTGACCTGGATCAAATTGAGTATGTACTCCGGGCGACACCTGGCGGCCATATAGAAGCACTTGTGGGCACCTGCATGATCAATTCGGTTGGCCATACGCTCGACAAAGCAAGGGGTCAAGCTGGCCGTCTTCCACATCGAATCTCATTGGCCCGTTGGGCTCAAATGAACCTCGGACTTGGCGTTCGCGTCCGCAAAATAGTGTCCCAGGATCCAGGACCCTGAGCCTCCTTCCAAATTGACCAGACGCTGGACATGGCTCGGGTTTTGAGCAACTTGAGCCGGGGCAAGTTCACTTTATTGAGTAAGGGTGAGTACGTTGACAGCACCGGTCAAGGTCGGGTGCCACAGTCCGAGTCTCCACGCTATCCATCCCCCGCTGATCGCGTCCAGCCATCCGCCGAATTCTGAGGCGCAAGGAGGTGGCGGGGATCTACACGTTGTTCAGGGAGGAAGAGTTCCGGGACTTCGAGTACCATGGCGACGTCGAGAAGTATTTCAAGGTCGAGTACGTCTTCCATACACCTCCCCTTAGCACTGGCTCTATTCTCCACTTCGCTCGCGCTCACACCGCACGCACCAGCTGGAGGCGGTGCAGGGCGCCGGATACGTCAACGAGCGGACTTCACGCACGAGAACTTGATGGTGCCCGTCCTCACCATGCTCGGGTTCTTCAACGTCTCGCGCTCGCTCGACCCGCGCGTCCGCCCGAGGTACCTCTCACACTTGCGCCCTTGAAACTGGAATGGAGAGCGTGGGGAGGAGGGACAGGAGGAGGGACAGTGGTGGATCGCGTAGTTCCATTCTCCCGGGCGCGGATGGTCACGGAATGGCTGTGCTGTGCGCCGAACGGGATGCTAATGGGGAGGCTGGGGAGTTCGTGCGCATATTCAAACTAATGAACCACGCGGTGCAGTCGCGTGAGTTCTGCGGAGCTAGAGACCGGGAGATGTGTAAGTTGGAGGACTGTACGGGGAGCGGGGAGCCAAGGGTAGTAAGCGCGGAAGTACTCGAATCGAGCACAAGCCAAGGCTCCTCCGTCCGATTGACAAGCTATTGACGTATTAGATATCGAGTAATGGTGCCGTACCATTTAATGATACAGCCTTGGGCAGAGCATGTACAAGTAGCGAGACACCCAACATGTTGTCGCCCTGTTGTCGCCTGGAACTGGGCCTTCGGCAAAGTCCTCATGCTTGAGCGCTTACTGTTTTGCAACCGTGCACCTTCCCGTTTCCGGCGCTTCGGTGTCTTCAACGTTTCCTGCAACTTGAACGTTGAACCATGGCCGCCACCGCTTCAGCTTCCCCCCTCCATCCCGCTTCGCCCGATATACAGCCAGAAATAGACATGTGGAAGATACCTGACTGGCTTCTCACCCATCCCGAGCTTCGGAAGCGGGGAATCACTCTATACAGGCCATTGCAGCCAGTAAAAACTATTCCTGCACCCAAATAGTCAATATACTCAAATTAAACCGGTGTAGTTTACAGTATACAGGACTGATTGGAGCCAGGATGGGCAAATACATGTTGTAAAGGCACTCAATCCCTCCAGGCAGGAGATACCCATGTACGACCTCTTCGACCAACTCTCGGGTTCTCCGATCAGTAATCACACCATCCCCCACGAGATCGTTCGCTGTGACCGTCCCTTATTGATAACGCCCTTGGCGAGCCCAGTGTTTGATATCTGCTCTAGCACTACGAGCTCAGTCCTTGCTGCCTTCGAACAGATTCTTGAGGTCCGTGATGCTCGCTATTCCGAGCTTCCCCATGCTGACGCAACGCTTCCAGGCTGTGGCGCACCTACATCGCTTGCGTATCGCTCATGGGGTAAGTTCATTTTAATCCTGCTGATAGGCTACTCAAGTCGTACTTATGCGTGCTCTCCCAGGATATCTTCGAACCCAATGTTGTCGCTGCAACAGAAGACAACGCCGAACGCGATCCACGGCTGACGGCGGGGCGCGTGTACCTCATCGATTTCGAGTCGTGCCAGCAGTTCGAGCACGGCCCTGGCGTGCAAAACGCCGTTCCGTTGCCAAACACTCACCTCAATCCGCCGCTGAGGATGAAGAGTTTCGATCCATTCTCTTGGGACGTCTTCTGTCTTGGAAGGACGCTCGAGTTCATGGTTCAGGTAAGACCGTTTTGATGACGTAGCAGACGTTTCTACTGATGCTCGTCCGACAGTGTCAGCTTCTCGGTAGTACCAGCGAGAAGTTACCGTGGATGATGGGTCTGTATGTCGGATGGCTGAAGGGAGACGAGCGCGGGTGTACGTCTGTCTGTCGTTGTCGTCCGACGGTCGCCAAGGCACGTCAAGTGCTTGGGCTTGTCCGACGCCTTGTGCGCGTGGGCGAACTCTTCATCGCCATCGTTACGTACCCGATGACACTTTTCATGCCTCCTCAAGCTCATCGCTCGCGCAATTCAAGTCAATTGTAGTACATATAATTAATTCACCGCAACGTATGACACTGATGGGCCGGGGAGTACATTTCGACACCATACGTCCTGCTCGAGCTCCGTGCGGCGCCGTCTGACGGCCTGTAAAGTGGCAGATTCAGTCTTCACAACTCGGAGCGAAACGAATCGCCATAGACATGTTCAGATTACCATCATGCGATCCTCTGAGACGTGTAGGAATCCTCGTTAGCGATCAGGTCGTCCAAGCAGCCTTTGTACGCAAGCTTGTTCGCCCCGCAGTCGAACCAGTTGGGATACAGCACGTATACCACCAGAGCTTTGGCAGGCTCGCCGCTTGCTTCGGAGTCTGAGCTCTTCGGCATCAGAGAACCCAAGTCGATCTTATACGTGATGTTGGCTGGAATGGCTTTGGGACAAAACTCCTTCGTCACCGTCAGCTCCACGTTGTCGAATTCACCCGACAGCACGCCCGTATACTGCTGAGTGGAGAAAAAGGCGGGATCTACAGTATTCGCAACTGCCTTCAGGTATTGGAGTGCGGATTTGCGAGATGAGGCAGACATGGTGCTGGAAAACGACCGAGATGCGTCAGTTTGCGAAAGGCAACGAGAACGATGGTGACGCCATGGACACACCTCGGGTGGAAGGACTTGTTGACAGTATGAGTGTGAGGGGGAGAGGGTGACAGTCGTCAGGAGGAAACGCCGTTGCACGCCACTTATACATGAGTCCTGGACTCTCCCCCGTCTTAAATAGGTGTAAAACGAGTCAGCATACTGTTTTGAGGCAGTGACCGGGTCCGGCTTACAGGTTACACAGCGATATGGACATACGATCTGGCCCCGAGAAACCAAATTCCAAACCTGAGTCCGAAGGCATCAGACTGCTAAAAGGGATCCTCTCTGGCTCGATGCCAGAGTCAGCGGAAAACAAAAACACTTGTGAGTGCGCGAGATTATTCTCACCTCATCCCGGATCAGCCCACGCGTATGACATGACAAATACTCCAGCTGGTCAGCCCAGACTGCTAACACCACGAGGACCCAAATATCCCAAACCGTAGTCTGTAGACAACAGGGTGTCAGTTTCTGGAGCTCGTTTGATGACTTGCGTACACGTCAAAGCGGGGTGCAGATTTTACTTGCGATTCCTCAGTCCTTGCACCCTTTTTGGTCGTCTGCGATGACTTGGCGGGTGCCCTACATCATCTCAGAGCTAGATGAACTCCGGCTGGGGCGTCTTGCCATAAGGGATACTATTGACTCATTAGAAGATGATATATTGGGCTAGGAATTGGAACAGAAAAGCATGCTTACTTTGCGTACGATAATCAGATCAGTCAGCGGATAACGATCTTGGGACTCAGAGGGGCCACTCCCAGTGCTCAGAAACTGTGCACCTTGATCTAATCAGCGCACTCCGGCCCTCGAGCTCAAGGCGACGCGCCGCGGTCGGAACTCATGGGCACTGCCCATTTGATTAATTGTCAATCATTCGTACCACGAAGCCAAGGCTCAGGCTACGTTCCCTCGCACATCGAACCTCATCGTACCGTTTTGTTCAAGCGGGTGCGGGTCTCGGGATTGGTGCTCGCGTCTGGGCAATAGCCTCCAAGTACCCAGAACTTGGAGCGTCATTCCAAATTGACCACCTGCAGATGCCGGGCATGACGCGGGCCCGGACGAGCGAGTTCAGGCGGGGCAAGTTGCAATTGTTGACTTTGTTGACTTACTAAGGATGTGTATGTTGACAGTCACATTTCGAGGATGACGTAGGAGGGAAGAGAAAAAGAGAAAGGGGGAGGAGGGAGAGGCAGCGATGGATTGCGTCGCGGATGGTGCCGTACCTCTCTGTGCGGATGGTCACGCGCACGGGATGCCTTGCGTGCGAGCGGGATGACAGTGGGGAGGCGGAGGATTTTGTGCGCATATTGGTGAACGACGCGGTGCAACCGCTCGGGTTCTGTGGCGTTGTTGAGCGGGAAATTTGTCGGCTGGGATGCGCGGAGGAGTGGGGATGGGGACTTGGAGAGGTGTTACAATTAACGAGGAGTGTGCGGCTGGCAGTGGTTTGAGCGCTTATGGCCATGCGCTGTCCCGTTTCCGGCGTCTCGGCGTCTTCAACTTGTTGTGAAACCATGGCCGCCACCATCCAAGCCTCCCCTGCCCCTCTCGCTTCTCCTGCACTCGAACCCGAGATTGATTATTCGAAGATACCTGACTGGCTGCTTACCAATCCTGAGCTTCGCAAGCGGGAAATCACGCTATACAGGCCATTGAAACCGGTAGGTACTCCCGCATCCGCGTATTTATCACGCTCACACCACACCGATGTAGTTCACAGTATATAGGACCTATTGGAACAAGGACACTCCCGGACATGTTGTCAAGGCAGTCAATCCCTCCAGGCAGGAGATTCCCATGTACGACCTCTTCGACCAGCTCTCGGGTACTCCGATCAATCAGCACACAATCCCCCACGAGATCGTTCGTTGTGACCGTCCATTGTTGATCATGCCTTTTGTGGGCGAAGCATTGGATATCTGCTCCCGCACAACGAGCTCTGTTCTCGCTGTCTTCGACCAGATTCTCGAGGTTTGTGATGCTCCCAACTGCACTGTTTCTAACCCCAACGCTGACGCCTCACTTTCAGGCCGTCGAGCACTTGCATCGATTGCGCATCTCCCATGGGGTACACTCATTTTGATCTCTCTTATTGTTTGTCGCACTTAGCCATGGCTTTATAGGATATGTTCTATTACAATGTCGTTGCGGCAACAGCGGAGGACGCCAGACTCGATGCCCGACTGACTGCAGGGCGCGTGTACCTCATCGATTTTGAGTCGTGTCAGCAGTTCGAGCACGGCCCTGGCGTCCAGACTGCTGTTCGGTTGCCGAATACCCAAGTCCCTCCGCCACTGGAGATGAAGAGCTTCGATCCGTTCTCCTGGGACGTCTTCTGTCTTGGAGAAACGCTCGAGTTCATGTTTGAGGTGAGATCCATGAAGGTCGTGGGTAGGATTGCTACTGATCTGCGAGTTCATCTTATGGCTACAGTCTAAGTTCCTCCATGCGCCCGCGGAGGGCTTGCCTTGGATACCCAGACTGTGCGTCAGGTGGCTGAAAGGAAACGAGCGCGGGTGTACGTCCGTGTGTCGGTGTCGTCCGACAGTCACCCGGGCACGCCAGGTGCTTGCCGTCGTTCGATGGTTTGCGGGCGTAGGAGAGCTCTTCGCTTCAATATTCACATACCCCGTAGCAGCGTTTTCCTCCTGTTCACGACTAGGCTCCGTCCTGGGCTTCCACCGTCCCCTCCTTGACGGCGGACACAATCACGGACCTCGAGGACATTCGAACCTGTTCGCATGGTTTTGGGCTAGCAACCCATAATTCTGAGGATCAGAACCTCGTCGCAGGGGTCCTTATGCGACAGAATTAATGAACTAGGTGCGTCCTTTCCATGTTTTTGCCATTCGACTGCGGATCGTTCATATGATGTCCTTGCCGTCCTCAGCGTGTAATTAATGTATACAATATGAGGGGCATCGCTCTCCTACTTGGTGGACGTACACCCGTCGCATGCGTATCGAGTGAGCTCATGGTGTGTTGCATTATCAGACCCTGCCAGTCGGTGCGCTTCTCTCACGAAATGTTTACGTCTCGCTAACGTCCCACTCAGCATCTATTAGCCTCTGAGTGTTGCTCCACCGGTGTGGAGACTATCGCAAGGAACCTTCGGACGAAGCCCGAGATCTTGGGGTTGCCCAGGGGTACCCACTTCCGCTTCATGACGCGCACAGGGAAGGTATCCTAGACCTCTTCATCAACACGAAGATTCCTCGTGGCCTGTAAATCTTCACCCCCTCCTCCCTGCACATCCCGGCCTGCTTCCCTCCTTATCGGAGTCGCATCGATCTCTCTCTATTTCGCACCCAGAAAGACGGGTGGGAGATCGCAGGAAGATTACGTTCATCGTTCATTTGCGCGAAGGTTTACATCGCTCAGATAAATCTGGCTTTGACGCCCTCTCGGTGGCGAGACGGCCGCTAACTGGGCATAGGCTGTGGTTTTCACGCTCGGCGCCTTGCCGTCATGTCGTGCGTACGACCAATTCTCGACGCCCGATGCCGTCCGCGTGCGAGCCCACTTCGCGATCGCTCGCGCTTCTCTCCGCGGTATCGTTATCGTATAACGTATCTTGACGTACATGCTCACCGTTCTGACTGAATGTCGCAGGCAAGGAAACGCCAAGATCGACCGTCAGTTTCCCGTCCCTATCCAGTTGCAAGGGCTTCTTACGTCTCGCACATTATCTCCGATGGCAGCTGCTTTGCAAGGCGCTGAGAATGACGACTTCCTCTGGCGGTAACACCTGTTTCAGCGGGACGATAGCGGAGCATTACACAGCTACCTGGGCTACGTCTCACGGCTGAAGGACGGACAGCTGCCTCCATTTGCCAAGTCAAGACTGGCCACAAGAGGCAACACGACAGCCCTCAACGGTCAGAATATAGTATGAACCCCTCTTCTAACGCTGTTATCAGCAGCTGCAGGGAGCTGGAGCCGCACATGGACCAGTGCTACGTAAGGACGTGAGTGCTCGAGACTTCAGAATCGCCGGCTCTACCCGTTATCTTCCCGCCGAGCTCGCTCACCTGTCCACCCAGCTTGAAGACAGCGGGACGACTTCATGCCATCTCGCACCATCCGTGGCTGCATGTCGCGTCATGGGCGATTCCCGAGTACGTACAACCTCTGCATGAACGTTTGCCGTCGATGGCGTCGAGGATCACTTCAGAACGCTATATTGAAAACCTGCGTCTTCTCTAGGGCATTTCTTTCCTTCGAGAAAACTGGACTACGCCTTCCCATCCCCGGGTCCTAGATCCACACGGGCGTCCTCGGGATATTGTGCGGGGCCGGGGACACGGCGTCCCCCCTGTTCGGACGCCGTCGGCGCACGAGACATTCAAACGTCCAACGTTCAACTGCCAGCAGGTCGGAGCCAGCTGTCCCTCCCAACGGCGCCGGAAATAAGTCATTAATGCCGACCCCGTGCCTGCATGCCCCGCCATTTCCGCCCTCCGAGCGCAATAGACGCAACTATGCACCGTTGAGGAGCACAGAAGTCCAATTTCGCTCTCCTTACAGTGGGTTCGTTATGGAAGAGGTTCTGATGGTTCCACCTGCAGTCGCATGGCGGGCTCGCATAAGTCGTCGGTCTTCTTCGCGCGCGGCGTGATGCCGTGAGCAGTGAGGCCCATGGACGGCGTGGTGCGCCTGTTCCTGAGTTTTGGGGTGGCTTCGGCTGGCTGCGACGAGGGTATGAGAGTTCGTACTTCGTAGATGGCGTGACGGGGTTTGGTCTGCTGACTACCTCTTTTGGGGTCCTAGATGGCTCTTGGAGACAGCTTGTGGGAGGGGTGTCACGGAGAGCGCCTCTTGACTCATCTCCCATGCGTTATCTTGTGAGGTACGTTTGTCTTGATGGAAGACCGTATGCAGCGGCGTATGTTTTGCGTCCATTTCACACCATGCTCAGCCTCCCGTAACGATGAAGCCAATGCCTCAGTGGGCTACATAGGGATAGATATGATATTCGTAGCTATAATTCAGTATACTAAGTGTCCTTACGACGAAGTTGAACTGGCCACTGGTAAGTAGGACCATGCACACGACTCGACATCACCCAGCTGGTAGTGTGACCCAGGCATTGTACTCACTTGTATCTTCGAACGTCTCTGTAGCTTTCCATCTGAGTATTCATTCCTTCAAGGTTTCAAAGCGTCAACGCGTATAATTGCGTCCGCAAGGCGACCATCGAAACGACCCGGGTGGAGGTGATCGCTCAGCGCTCATCAGCGTCGGACAGCCGTTCGGGCAGTCGGTGACCTGCTCAAGTGACATGCTCCTGAGCGCCGCAAGCGCTGACTGCACGGGGCTCCGCTTGGTCCGCGGCTTAAGCCTGAAAGACAAAGCTCAAATGTTCCGCGTAAAAGTCCTGCTTCGATTCGCTACGCCTCCACGACGACTATCTCTGCGTTAGACACGGTACGAAAGCCCCGGCTTTGTGCTATCTTGCTCAATCTAAACATACGCATCCTGGAGATACTACTTAGGTGGAGCGAGTACTCGTCAAGTCGCCCTCTGACTCGTACATTCGAGTCATCCGTATCAAGAGAAAGGCCTTCTGTCATACTGAGAACTATCCACAACCTCCAAGAGACGAACCCTGAAATGGCTATGGAATACGAGAAGACATCGCGAAACACGGTCAACCGGTTGGGCAAACGAGGTAAGTCCTTCAGGCTCTAAGGAAACGACTGCAGCCTCTGTTCAGATCGACGGAAGATAAAGCTGAATGCTTCCTTCTTTAGGTGTCTACGACACGAAACATTCCACCGCATCATCGACTCCTCGCCGATCTTGCATGTAGCGTTCAACCCAGTCGCGACCAGATGTTTCCCCACCGTGCTCCCATGCTGGCTGCCACGGCTGCTACCACCGAGCACGCCACCGAAGCTGACCACATATCTACCGGCCCACACCGAGAGCAACTACCGAGCACCGCCGCCCCCGGTGCCTTCCCATCCGAAGATGACGACGATGGCCCCGCAGACACCCTAGACACTGACATCGACAACGACGATCCTTCTGCCCCGCGCAGCATCTACCTGCACGGCTGGATCTCCGCGCGGCTCCTGCGCGCCCCGGGCGGGACGCGAGTCTGCATCTCGGCCGCCCACGTCGACGGCGCGGTGCTCGCGCTCGCGCCCTTCCACACAGCGCCAACTACCGCTCCGCGTCGCGTACGGGCTCGCGTCGCCTGTCACCGACGCGCGCGAGCGACTTCGCGCTGCGCCGCATCACGGACAACTTCGCGCGTGCGCGTGGGGCACTCGCGCGGCGCCACGAAACGTTTACCGAGCTCACTGAGCACGGCGTGCTCCGGCGACAGTCGAGCGTCGACGCGCGAAGGTGCGCGTGGGCGGGCCCGAACGG
>CM035308.1:3855586-3940774 GCA_002900995.3 Ganoderma boninense | reverse complement strand
CCGAAAATCATGAATGAGGTGAAATAGCCTGAAATATTTGTTGTCTGAGGAGCACTCAGGCAGGAAACATAACCGTCGCTTCTGGGGTTACGGGCGCTTTCCGTCGCTTCTGGGGTGGAACTAGTATCGTATCTCGCACCGTCCCGCGCTTCCGACTGCTTGATGATTAGATCCGAGCGGGCTCAGGGCTATCGATGGATAGATAACCATGCCGTGCACGACCGGACGGTGCCTGCAGCTGCGAAGTACCTGCACCCAAGCCTGCTTGGTTTCCGCATGAAGTAAGTACAGTCGCGGGGTCGCGCTCCAGGCTGTCCCCTGTCTGAGTTTCGTCGCGGTGGAGACAGTCTTGGCCATTCTCGCTGTGTCTGGCGACCACCAGTTCCACGCGTGCAGCAAACACAACGACTTCTAGCTTCCTCCAGAATTCCTTCAACTCCTCTCGGAGGTGGGTGGGGTGCGATAACATGACCGACCCACCCGCTCCCAAGCCGCAGGGTCGACGCGCGCAAGGACAGAAGCAGCTGAAATTTACCACACCGACGCCGGAATCCGATTAAGAACAGTACTAGTTATCAGCTCAGCTTTCTCGTCTCTCGCAGAAGCTTGAAGAACATGAGGACACGGCACATGAGCACACATGCTGTGAATTGCCCAATATTTGCCCAAGCCCTCCCTCGAATGGAGCGGATGACGGAATGCGTGCCTGCAACTGTCCACTTGTCGACTTCTCGGAAAACCCGACCGACGCGTCTTCAGGCGCACAGCATTGCGTCTTGCTCTCGGTCTCCTCACACATCGGGTCAACGCCGTCATAGCAATGCACGTTCTTCGCGATCGTCCAGCGACGTTGCGTGCGGCCGACCCCAGGTGGGTGGCGCACTCACACGTGTTCTCGCGCAAACGCCGACGTCCTGCAGGATCGTTGGTCCAAGCTGCACGGGGGTGGCGTGCGAATGCAGGACCGCCAGGATCCTGGGGGACTCCTGCTTCGGCCGAGTCCCTTCTTCGCGGATTTCCTGCAGCAAGTTCTTCTTTAAACTAAGCCTTACGGCGCCCGTGTCGCTTCGGCTTCGAGCAGGACGCGAATTTCGAGGACTGTACGTAAGTAGCTTGGGAGATGCGAGGGACCGGATGACGGGAACCTGCCGTCTAATCAGAAGGCTGTCATCACCGGCCCAGGGGGCTATCTCCTCTTTTCTATCTCCCCCCATATGCCTCCGGTGTGATTTATCTGACAGTGCTTCCTCCGTTCGCGAGAACGAGGGCGAGGAGGGGAGTCAATCGGCGTCACATGGTAAAAATTTACATGAATTCGGTAGGTTGCAGCGACAGAGAAGCACTCGGCTGCCGTGAGCTGACCCCGCCAGCTACGCGAGATGCGTCCACGCTTCGAGCAATTCTTTGTATTTGGGTCGCTTTCGGGGTCGATCCAGGAAATCGGGAGTCCGTTTTAGACGAGAATGGGTATCATGGGCAAGTCGCCTGGATCTCACGATCTCAGAGCGCGCGGGTGCGCGTCGCGGATTCTAAAGCCCTGGTACCGCTCGCTCGGAAGGAACGCGCTTGCGATGGGCGACAGGCGACAACAGGTCCGCTGGCCACGGTCGGCATTATTGGGGGATCCCGGCAGGCCGCATGGAGCACCACAACGGTCAGATGCATATCCGCAGATATCTGCTCGAGGGCCAGCGCTTCGTGGTTTCGCATAAAAGCACGGTTGGCCACACATCAACCCGTTTTGTGACTCACCCCACCCTCCCGGTTGTCTGCCGCCCTACGACATATAAAGCCCCCCCTCGCAACTGACGACAGACATATCGTCGTGTTACAATCCCATACCCTGGCACTTGCCCAGCACCCTCTATACCCACGCATACCACCATTCCATCTCCTCAGCCTCATTCGCTTCTCTAGCATCCACATAGAAGCCTACTCTCAAGCATGTGTCGACGCATAGCGTACGTTGCCATCGTCGTCATCCGTCCTTTTCAGGAGTACATGCTCAACGTGATATGCAGGGAAGGAATACGGTGGACCAAGTGTGGGGTACGTTTTTTGAGTGCGTTCCGGTGACGCCACAGGTCAGCTGAGCATTGCCTATGACGGAATATCTCCTGCATGCAGCACTTCCAGCGCCAATTTGTCGCCGCGATCGTGGACTGCAGCTCGCCCAAGTGCGAGCGCAGCTACCTCCATCCCAAAGGTTGTCGGGACAGAGGATGCATCCAGGTACGCACCTGTCCGCACCCCATCTTGGCGCGTTGACGTCGTTGCCCGCCGTGCGGCTGCAGCTGCTAGCAGCGCAAGCCAGGCGTGAAAACGGTCGAGCATGGCTGTCGCCTGGACCATCGGCCGTCGTTTTGCTCGCGAGGACGAGGGCCTCAAACGTGCCCGCGCCCGCGCGACGCGCTTGCCGAGTCATCTGATCGGGATCGGACAACCTCCGCTGACGTCTTTTGTCTTTTGTCTTCCTCGTGCGCGCCATCCTGCAGAACTTCGGGCCCGACATCGAGAGGGCACCGACACCGACGAGTCCGAGTGCTTCCGGTGTCGCGCGGCCGCCGCGCGCAAAGTCTCCACATGACCATGCGTGCGCCCCCGCTGCAGCATGGCCATAGCGTTGGCAAGGCAAGAAAGGACTGTTTGGCGGACCCCCACCACTGGCCTCGTCGTCCTGGATCAGATTCATGAACGTGGCTCGAATTCAAGATACCAAGCGTGCAGGGCGCGCAAAAACCGCGTCGCTCCCGACGAGCCCTCGTTACTGTCTCCATTCATCCTTCCGTCTCCCCTCATTCCCTTCCTTCCTTCCTTCCTTCGCTCGCCCTGGATCCTCGATCGTCTAGTCCGCTTGATTGGAGCGCGCGGAACTCGTGTCCATCATCCATACCCAGATCCTAGCAAGTCTTCCTCCGTCTTCCGCCTCCCGATTCCAACGCCATCTTCATCTTTTGCAAGGACACGCATGCGTACCTGTAGCTAATTGTTCCGCCTAGTGTCGTTGCTGTCTGCCGCTGCCGTTCCCACCCCCTCTATCTCCAGTCCACCCCGCTCTCCGTCGCTCGCTCTTATGGATTTGCTTCGTCGTTCGCGCATGTACATGTATGAGACACCTATCTGTATGATTAGCCGCATCGCCTGTCCCGTACTGCACCGAGAATGTGTCTGTGTCGATGGCCCCGCACAATTCAATATACTTAATCGCAATGCACTGCTGTCCGCAACCTGGAAACGTCTGTGCAACGACTCCACTGCGGATCCTGTCTCATGATCATGTACGTCGCACTTACGGTTCAAACGTTCAGTGAGCGGCGCGCGCGATCCCATCCCTTACTCCCGTCGATCGTCCATCGGCAGCTCACGCTTCGTCATACCTTCGCGAGATCGCGTCCAAGCTGCAATCGAAAATGCTCCTCGCCTCCGGATCGCTGGATTTTCTGTCGTCATCGCCGCTCGGATCAAGCGATGGGCTTCTCCTTCTCGCGCTAGCGTAACAAGGACAGGACAATAAGTAGCGCGTGCGAGGGAGGCATGACACGATACAAGCCGAGCGCAGGTCAGCAGATCCTCTCTCCAACTAATGCTACCGCAACTCTTACGACTCCATCCAACGCTATCTCACCACGATACAGTACTGTACAAGCAAGCACACTGAGAAGGCAGGGAAGTACGCAGGGCCAAACTCTCATCAGTACTGGAGACGAAACGTTCCGATACCCATCCATACTCATGATCACTTCTTGCTCTCCCCAGCTGTAACAGCCCACACCGCATACCGCTCCGCCTCCCTGTTGCTTTCCTCCCTCCACTTCTCGATGTACGCCGGCACCTTCGCGACGCGGTTCAGCGGCCCCGGGATGGGCGTCCCATACACCGTGTACATCGGTACGACGCCGATCCACGTCTCGCCCGAGACCTTCTCGTCCGCGAGGTCCGCGCGGTCGTCGTTCGGCCCGCCCACGCGCACCTTCGCGCTCGCGCTCTCGATGTCGACCCGCAGCACGCCCGTGCTCGTGAGCTCGGCGTTCGTGGGCGGGCCGCGCGAGTGCGCCCAGCGCGCACGCGCGAAGTTGTCTGTGATGCGGCGCAGCGCGAAGTCGCGCTCGCGCGCGTCGGTGACAGGCGACGCGATCCCGTACACGACGGCGGAGCGGTAGTTGGCGCTGTTGTGGAAGGGCGCGAGCGCGAGCACCGCGCCATCGACGTGGGCGGCCGAGACGCATACGCGCGTCCCGCCCGGGGCGCGCAGGAGCCGCGCGGATACCCAGCCGTGTAGGTAGATGCTGCGCGGGGCGGAGGGATCGTCGTTGTCGTTGTCGGTGTCTAGGGTGTCTGCGTAGCCTTCAGCGTCGTCTTCGGATGGGAAGGCACCGGGCGCGGCGATGGTCGGGTCGGTGGTGCTCTCCGTGGTAGCGGACGTGGCGGGGATAGTGTGATCAGCTTCGGTGGCGTGCTCGGTGTAGGCAGCCGTACAGCCAAGCATGGGGAGCACTGTGGGGAAGCCGTCTGGGTCGTCGACTGGGTTGAACGCTACATGCAAGATCGGCGAGGAGTCGATGATGCGGTGGACTGTTTCGTAGTCGTAGACACCTAAAGAAGGAAGCATTCAGCCTTATCTTCCTCCGGCCTGAAGAAGGACTAGAGTCGTTGACTCAACATTTGCACGACTTACCTCGTTTGCCCAACCGGTTGACCGTGTTTCGCGACGTCTTCTCGTATTCCATAGCCATTTCAGTGTCTGGCTCCTGGAGTGGGTGGATACTGTTCAGGACGCGATAAAAGGCCTTTGGGTCTCTTGAAATGGATGACTCGAATGTACGAGTCAGAGAGGGCAGCTTGACTCGCTCTACCCACGTATATCGAGAATGCGTATGTTTAGATTGAGAAAGATAGCGCGAAGCCGAGGCTTGCGTACCGTGTGCAACCCAGAGATAGTTGTTGTGGAGGCGCAGCGAATCGAAGCGGGACTGTTATGCAGAATATCTGAGCTATGTGACTGTCTTTCAAGCTTAAGGCGCGGACCAAGCGGAGTCCCGTGCAGTCAGCGCTCGCAGGCGCTCAGGAGCATGTCACCTGAGTGGGCCATAGGCTCCCCGAACGGCTGTCCGACGCTGATGTCCATGCAAGTTGTTTCGATAACCGCCTTGCGCGCAGAATAGTACGGATTATCGGCGACGGAAGGTACAACTCAGTGCAGTGTCTGGGTGATTTCTAGTTGGTGTGTGTATGGCTTTAGACTAGTGCTCGGAGCTCCAACTTCGTGCGGACACTCAATGTGCTCAATTGATATTCGCACATACGCAGAGCCCGTGTAGCTTCGAATTTCGTCACTATGCCTGCGCGGCCTACTGAGGCACTGGCAATGACTTCCTCGTTACTGGAGGCTGGGCACGATGCAAAATGGACCTAAAACATACGACCGCCGCATCAACGCAAACGTAGTCGCAAACGTATGTAGTCGTACCTCACAAGATAACGCATGGGGGATGAGTCAAGAGGCGCTCTCCGTGACATCCCTCCCACAAGCTGTCTCCAAGAGCCATCTAGGACCCCAAAAGAGGTAGTCAGCAGACCAAACCCCGTCACGCCATCTACGAAGTACGAACTCTCATGCCCTCGTCGCAGCCAGCCGAAGCCACCCCAAAAGTCAGGAACAGGCGCATCACGCCGTCCATGGGCCTCACTGCTCACGGCATCACGCCGCGCGCGAAGAAGACCGACGACTTATGCGAGCCCGCCATGCGACTGCAGGTGGAACCATCAGAACCTCTTCTATAACGAACCCACTGTAGGAGAGCGAAATTGGACTTCTGTGCTCCTCGACGATGCATAAGTAGTTGCGTCTGTTGCGCTCCGAGGGCGGAAATGGCGGGGTATGCAGGCACGGGGCCGGCATTAATGACTTATTTCCGGCGCCGGTGGGAGGGACAGCTGGCTCCGACCTGCTGGCAGTTGAACGTTGGACGTTTGAATGTCTCGTGCGCCGACGGCGTCCGAACAGGAGGGACGCCGTGTCCCCGGCCCCGCACAATATCCCGAGGACGCCCGTGTGGATCTAGGACCCGGGGATGGGAAGGCGTAGTCCAGTTTTCTCGAAGGAAAGAAATGTCCTAGAGAAGACGCAGGTTTTCAATATAGCATTCTGAAGTGATCCTCGACGCCATCGACGGCAAACGTTCATGCAGAGCTCGGGAATCGCCCATGACGCGACATGCAGCCACGGATGGTGCGAGATGGCATGAAGTCGTCCCGCTGTCTTCAAGCTGGGTGGACAGGTGAGCGAGCTCGGCGGGAAGATAACGGGTAGAGCCGGCGATTCTGAAGTCTCGAGCACTCACGTCCTTACGTAGCACTGGTCCATGTGCGGCTCCAGCTCCCTGCAGTTGCTGATAACAGCGTTAGAAGAGGGGTTCATACTATATTCTGACCGTTGAGGGCTGTCGTGTTGCCTCTTGTGGCATGTCTTGACTTGGCAAATGGAGGCAGCTGTCCGTCCTTCAGCCGTGAGGCGTAGCCCAGGTAGCTGTGTAATGCTCCGCTATCGTCCCGCTGAAACAGGTGTGTTACCGCCAGAGGAAGTCGTCATTCCCAGCGCCTTGCAAAGCAGCTGCCATCGGAGATAATGTGCGAGACGTAAGAAGCCCTTGCAACTGGATAGGGACGGGAAACTGGCGGTCGATCTTGGCGTTTCCTTGCCTGCGACATTCAGTCAGAGTGGTGAGCATGTACGTCAAGATACGTTATACGATAACGATACCGCGGAGAGAAGCGCGAGCGATCGCGAAGTGGGCTCGCACGCGGACGGCATCGAGCGTCGAGAACTGGTCGTATGCACGACATGACGGCAAGGCGCCGAGCTTGAAAACCACAGCCTATGCCCAGCCAGCGGCCGTCTCGCCACCGAGAGGGCGTCAAAGCCAGATTTATCTGAGCGATGTAAACCTTCGCGCAAATGAGCGATGAACGTAATCTTCCTGCGATCTCCCACCCGTCTTTCTGGGTGCGAGATAGAGAGAGAACGATGCGACTCCGATAAGGAGGGAAGCTGGCCGGGATGTGCACGGAGGAGGGGGTGAAGATTTACAGGCCACGAGGAATCTTCGTGTTGATGAAGAGGTCTAGGATACCTTTCCTGTGCGCGTCATGAAGCGGATGTGGGTACCCCTGGGCAACCCCAAGATCTCGGGTTTCGTCCGAAGGTTCCTTGCGATAGTCTCCACGCCCGTGGAGCAACACTCAGAGGCTAATAGATGCTGAGTGGGACGTTAGCGAGACGTAAACATTTCGTAAGAGAAGCGCACCGACTGGCAGGGTCTGATAATGCAACACGCCATGAGCTCACGCGATACGCATGCGACGGATGTATGTCCACCAAGTAGGATAACGATTCCCCTCGTGTTGTATACATTAATTACACGCTGTGAACGGCAAGGAAATCATATGAACGATCCGCAGTCGAATGGCAAAAACATGGAAAGGACGCACCTAGTTCATTAGTTCTGTCGCATAAGGACCCCTGCGACGAGGTTCCGATCCTCAGAATTATGGGCTGCTAGCCCAAAACCATGCGAACAGGTTCGAATGTCCTCGAGGTCCGTGATTGTGTCCGCCGTCAAGCAGCGGAGGACGGAAGCCCAGGACGGAGCGTAGTCGTGAACAGGAGGAAAGCGCTGCTACAGGGTTTGTGAATATTGCAGCGAAGAGCTCTCCTACGCCCGCAAACCATCGAACGACGGCAAGCACCTGGCGTGCCCGGGTGACGGTCGGACGACACCGACACACGGATGTACACCCGCGCTCATGTCCTTTCAGCCATCTGACGCACAGTCTGGGCATCCAAGGCAAGCCCTCCTCGGGCGCATGGAGGAACTTAGCCTATAGACAGACAGAACATGAAGTCGCAAATCAGTAGCAACCCCTGTCACATGCTCCAAGCGATCTTACCTCGAACATAAACTGGAGCGTCCTTCCTAGACAGTAGACGTCCCAGGAGAACGGATCGAAGTTCTTCATGTCCAGTGGCGGACGGACTTGGGTATTCGGCAACGGCACGGCAGTCTGAACACAAGGGCCGTGCTCGAACTGCTGGCACGACTCAAAATCGATGAGGTACACGCGCCCCGCAGTCAGTCGGGCATCGAGTCTGGCGTCCTCCGCTGTTGCCGCAACGACATTGTGATAGAAGATATCCTATAAAGGCATGGCTAAGTGCGACAAGTGTAGTAGAGTGATTAAAAGGAGCGTACCCCATGGGATATGCGCAAGCGATGGAGGTGCTCTACGGCCTGAAAGTGAGGCGTCAGCGATGGGGTTAGAAACAGTGCAGTTGGGAGCATCGCAAACCTCGAGAATCTGGTCGAAGACAGCGAGAACAGAGCTCGTTGTGCGGGAGCAGATATCCAACGGTTCGCCCACAAAAGGCATGATCAACAACGGACGGTCACAACGAACGATCTCGTGGGGGATTGTGTGCTCATTGATCGGAGAACCCGAGAGTTGGTCGAAGAGGTCGTACATGGGTATCTCCTGCCGTGAGGGATTGACTGCCTTGACAACATGTCCGGGAGTGTCCTGGTTCCAATAGGTCCTATATACTGTGAACTACATCGGTGTGGTGTGAGCGTGATAAATACGCGGGTGCGGGAGTGCCTACCGGTTTCAATGGCCTGTATAACGTGATTTCCCGCTTGCGAAGCTCAGGATTGGTAAGCAGCCAGTCAGGTATCTTCGAATAATCAATCTCGGGTTCGAGTTCAGGAGAAGCGGGAGGAGCAGGGGAGGTTTGGGCAGTGGTGGCGGTCATCGTTGCACGACCCGTCGAAGACGCCGAGACGCCGGAAACGGGACAGCGCATAGCCATAAGCGCTCAAACCACTGGCCGCACACCCCTCGTTACTTAATTGTAAACACCTCTCGAAGTCCTGACTCCTCATCCCCACTCCTCCGCGCATCCCAACCTACAAATTTCTCGCTCCACAACGCCACAGAACCCGAGCGGCTGCACCGCGTCGTTCACCAATATGCGCACAAAATCCTCCGCCTCCCCACTGTCATCCCGCTCGCCGTACGCAAGCCATCCCGTGACCATCCGCACAGAGCGGTACGGCACCATCCGCGACGCAATCCATCGCTGCCTCTCCCTCCTCCCCGTTCCTCTTTTTCTGTTCTCTCCCACCTCATCCTCGCAATGTGACTGTCAACATACTCATACTTAGTAAGTCAACAAAGTCAACAATTGCAACTTGCCCCGCCTGAACTCGCTCGTCCGGGCCCGCGTCATGCCCGGCATCTGCAGGTGGTCAATTTGGAATGTCGCTCTGACTTCTGGGTGCTTGGAGGCTATTGCCCAGACGCGAGCACCACTCCCGAGACCCGCGTGAACAAAACGGTACGATGAGGTTCGATGTGCGAGGGAACGTAGCCTGAGCCTTGCCTTCGTGGTACGAATGGTTGACAAAATTAATCAAGTGGGCAGTGCCTATGAGTTCCCGACCGCGGCGCGTCGCCTTGAGCTTGGGGGCCGGAGTGCGCTGATTAGATCAAGGTGCACAGTTTCTGAGCACTGTGAGTGGCCCCTCTGAGTCCCAAGATCGTTATCCGCTGACTGATCTGATTATCGTACGCAGTAAGTATGCTTTTCTGTTCCAATCCCTAGCCCAATATATCATCTTCGAATGAGTCAATGGTATCCCTTATGGCAAGACGCCCCAGCTGGATTTCATCTAGCTCTGAGATAATGTAGGGCACCCGCCAAGTCCTCGCAGATGACCAAAAAGGGTGCAAGGACTGAGAAATCTCAAGTTAAATCTGCACCCCGCTTTGACGTGTACGCAACTCATCAAACGAGCTCCAGAACTGACGCCCTCTTGTCTACAGACTACGGTTTGGGATATTTGGGTCCTCGTGGTGTTGGCAGTCTGCACTGATCAGCTAGAGTCTTTGTCATGTCATACGCGTGGGCTGATCCGGGATGAGGTGAGAATAATCTTGCGCACTCACAAGTGTTTTTGTTTTCCGCTGACTCTAGCATCGAGCCAGAGAGGACCCCTTTCAGCAGTCTGATGCCTTCGGACTCAGGTTGGGAATTTGGTTTCTCGGGGCTAGATCGTATGCCCATATCGCCGTGTAACCTGTAAGCCGGACCCGGTCACTGCCTCAAAAAGGTATGTTGACTCGTTTTACACCTATTTAAGACGGGAGAGAGTCCAGGACTCGTGTATAAGTGGCGTGCAACGGTGTTTCCTCCTGACGACTGTCACCCTCTCCCTCCCACACTCATACTGTCAACAAGTCCGAGGTGTGTCCATGGCATCACCATCGTTCCCGTTACCCTTCGCAAACTGACGCATCTCGGTTGTTTTCCAGCACCATGTCTGCCTCGTCTCGCAAATCCGCACTCCAATATCTGAAGGCAGTTGCGAATACTGTAAAACCCGACTTCTTCTCCACTGAGCACTATACGGGCGTGCTGTCGGGTGAATTCGACCACGTGAAGCTGACGGTGACGAAGGAGTTTTGGCCCCAAGCCATTCCAGCCAACATCACGTATAAGATCGACTTGGGTTCTCTGATGCCGAGGAGCTCAGACTCCGAAGCAAGCGGCGAGCCTGCCAAAGCTCTGGTGGTATACGTGCTGTATCCCAACTGGTTCGACTGCGGGGCGAACAAGCTTGCGTACAAAGGCTGCTTGGACGACCTGATCGCTAACGAGGATTCCTACACGTCTCGGAGGATTGCGTGATGGTAATTTGAACATATATATGGCGATTCATTTCGCTCCGAGTTGTGAGTACTGAATCTGCCACTTTACAGGCCGTCAGACGGCGCCGCACGGAGCTCGAGCAGGACGTATGGACGGTCGAGATGTACTCCCCGGCCCATCAGTGTCATACGTTGCGGTGAATTAGTTATATGTACTACAATTGACTTGAATTGCGTGCGCGATGAGCTTGAGGAGGCATGAAAAGTGCCATCGGGTACGTAATGATGGCGATGAAGAGTTCGCCCGCGCGCACAAACCGTCGGACAAGCGCAAGTACCTGGCGTGCCCGAGAGACGGTCGGACGACAGCGACACACGGACGTACACCCGCGCTCCTTTCCTTTCAGCCACCTGACACACAGTTTGGGTATCCAAGGCAAGCCCTCCACGGGCGCATGGAGGAACTTAGACTGTAGCCATAAGATGAACTCGCAGATCAGTAGCAATCCTAGCCACGACCTTCATGGATCTCACCTCAAACATAAACTCCAGCGTTTCTCCAAGACAGAAGACGTCCCAGGAGAATGGATCGAAGCTCTTCATGTCCAGTGGCGGACGGACTTGGGTATTCGGCAACGGAACGGCAGTCTGAACGCCAGGGCCGTGCTCGAACTGCTGGCACGACTCAAAATCGATGAGATACACTCTCCCCGCCGTCAGTCGGGCATCACGGCTGGCATCCACTGCTCTCGCAGCAACGGCATTGTAATAGAACATATCCTGAAAAGGCATGGCTAAGTGCAACGAACAATCAGAGAGATTAAAAGGAGCGCACCCCATGGGAGATGCGCAAGCGATGCAAGTGCTCGACAGCCTGAAAGTGTGGCGTCAGCGTTAGGGTCAGAAATATTGCAGTTGGGAACTTTGCGGACCTCAAGAATCTGGTCGAAGACAGCGAGAATAGAGCTCGTTGTGCGGGAGCAGATATCCAATGCTTCGCCCACAAAAGGCATGATCAACAACGGACGATCACAACGAACGATCTCGTGGGGGATTGTGTGTTGATTGATCGGAGAACCCGAGAGTTGGTCAAAGAGGTCGTACATGGGGATCTCCTGCATGGAGGGATCGACCGCCTTGACAACATGTGCGAGCCCGTCCTCGTTCCGATCGGTCCTATATACTGTGAACTACATCGGTGTGGTGTGAGCGTGATAAATACGCGGATGCGGGAGTACCTACCGGTTTCAATGGCCTGTATAGCGTGATTTCCCGCTTGCGAAGCTCAGGATTGGTAAGCAGCCAGTCAGGTATTTTCGAATAATCAATCTCGGGTTCGAGTTCAGGAGAAGCGGGAGGGGCAGGGGAGGCTTGGATGGTGGCGGCCATGGTTTCACAACAAGTTGAAGACGCCGAGACGCCGGAAACGGGACAGCGCAGAGCAATAAGCGCTCCAACATGAGGACTGTGCCGACGGCCCACTCACGGCCCGGTCCATCTCCAGGTTCGAGGCGACAATTCAACACCTGGGTGTCTCGCTCCTGGTATATACTTACTCTGCGCAAGGCTGTAGCGTTCAATGATACAACACCATTGCTCGACGTCTAACACATCTATAGCCTGTGCCTGACTTGATTACCTACCTGCATCCGTACATGGGTACAAAAAAGCCTAGACAGGATGACCTTAAATGACATTACCACTGGCAACAGCGGGAAGAGAAACCTGTCTCTTTCTCACACCACAGGGCAACGACCACTGGCCGCACACCCCGCCCCAGCTAATTGTAGCACCTCCCACAGTCCCCATCCCACTCCTCCAAGCATGCCAACACATGTCCCGCTCCCCAGGCCCACAGAACCCGAGCGGCTGCGCCGCGTCGCTCACCAATATGCGTACATACTCCTCGACTTCCCCACTGTCATCCCGCTCGCACGCCAGCCGCTCCGTGACCATTCGCGCCGAGAACGGCACCATCTGCGACGCGATCCACCACTGCCCTCCTCCTCCTCCTCCTCCTCCTCCTCCTCGGCAGCGCGCCCGCGCCCAACACCCATGTGCGGCGGACGCCCGGGTCGAGTGGGCGCGAGACGTTGAAGAGCCCGAGCGCGGCGACCACGGGCACCATCAAGTTCTCGTGCGTGAAGTCTGTGTAGAGCGTGTGCCGCAGCGGGAACCCGCGTGCCCCGTTGTGCATCGTGTGGTCGCGTACGGACATGCCCATCAGCCGCGCGAGCAGCTCGTTGACGTACCCGACGCCCTGCACCACCACGAGCGCGTTACCGTACCTGCGCGAATGTAGCGGGTCCAGCGTGAGCGAAGCGGAGATTAGAGATAGAGTCGAGGGGAGGGGTAGGGGAGACGCACCCGACTTCTCGACGTGCCCGACTCGCAGACGAACGGTATATTGTCGTCATCTACGAGGTCGTGGTACCGCTTGAAAGCGAGTTGCTCCGACTCGTACGTCCTGTCAACAATGCACATGCGATGAGACCCAACACACACAGGGAAGACAGGAGGAACCTGTGACGTACTGCGCGGCGCCGAACGGCGTGAGATTGTCTACTTCGAGGTCGTACTGGTACATAGTTCTTGAGTAACTGGAAGCACATGTCGTCTTGTTCCTTCGCGGACCTGAGGCATCGGTCTACCTCAGCGTACTGCTCGCCTTCCCTGTGGTTCAGATATCGCGCGCGGTGGCGCTGGAGCTGGAGCCGCGCGGTAAGTGCACCAGGGACACGAAGGAAGCGTGGAAGCGGAATCGACCCACTATATTGACCTGGGCGCAACGCCTATGGAAGAACAAGTATGAGTATGTCAGCACGGGCGAGGCATGGTGGGGGGCCTGGTGAAATGCGTGCCGGAACCGCGCTGATTGCATCTTCACTCCGTCTCCATTCGTGCCGCACACGCGCAGCCGGCAGTGCCCGTGAGTGTACTGAGTACTGAACGCCGCCTTCACGCCCCAGAAGCGTCACCTCTTCGCGCAGTCCCCACATGCTATCGCGTGGCACTCAACACCAGGACCAGGAACTAGCACCGAGCCGCGACGCACCTGGGTAATGCAACACCCCTCCGGGGGGCCCGCATACCTCCCCACTGCCCTGTACAATGCGTCCTTGCCCCACTTCGCCTGTAGCTCCGGCGCCCGCTGGTTCCCCTCTGCCCGTCCCCGCCCCCGCCTCTCGCCCCGCCCCCGTTCGCGTCTAAGGAGCATGGGTATGGAAGGCGCCGAGACCGAGCCAGGGGATGCCCTCGAAGCCGTGCTCGCGGTGCCAGGTCCAGGTCCAGACGAGGTACGCGCCGAAGACGACGAGGGTGACCGCCGTGCGGATGCACGCGTACGACCGCCTGCGCGCGGTCGCGCTCGCAGTTGTGTCGGGGTTCTCGGGCGCGCTGTTGCTGTTGCTATTGCTAGACCGAGGTCCATGTGCGTGGCTCTGGGGGAGGAGGGGGGCTGCACTGGAGCTGGAGGAGGATGCGCCGCCTGTGCCTATGTGCGCGGCGACGATCGGGAGCGGGGGCAGGGTCTTGCTCTTGCTGGAGGAGCGGGGCATGGTATGGGGGAGGGGGGGTGGCGCTGGCTGAGCAGTACTGCTGCTAGTGGGGAAAAGGAGGCAGAGTTGCGGGCGATACGGGGGAGGAGGTACTTATCGCTGGGTTGCGCATGGTTTGTGTTCGGATGGCAGCGCGAATGGGTGAGGACGAGGATAGGATGATGCCACTCCGCCCGCTGTTGACAACGAGGAGGGCCAATTTCGACGCGGGAAGGGAGATGCGGGCCTGCGTTGCGGAGCCTTGATACGCACGGAGAGGGTCTGTGGCGTCAAACGGGTGCCACGAGAAAGGGAACGAGAGCGTACAACTACTTACAATTACAAGTCGAGAGTAGTGTGTTAAAGCCCTAAAAACTCCGAAGGGCGATGATGATGAGCTATACGTTGCGCGAACTGAAGAGAGCAGCCCCGCACGCGTGGAGCGCGTGAACTGCGGGAGAGGGAGGTTGGGAGGTTGCAGTTGAAGGGTCGCAGAAGTGAGAGGACCGAACGCTGCGGGCAATATTGTCGAAGTGAGACAGGGAGGGGTGAGACAAGAAATTGAGGATCAGGATGACGATCGCCCAAGAGACATGACAAGAGTCTGGTCGCCAGAAGGAGAAGAGTTCGGAGTTTCGTCTGTCTAGGCACTGGCCGGCGGACAGCCAACAGAAAGGATATCGTCAGGCTTAAAACTAATAGTAGCACGGTTCTAGTCACCAAGAGAGACAGAGAGAGGAGCAGAGAGAGGCAGAGTCACAAACGACGTCGGGCGAGGAGATGAAGGCATCGACGAAGCCGATTAAGCCGGAGAACATGACTCGGGACGAAGAAATGCAGCAACGAGGTCGCACCACTGAGGAGACCGTGTACCGGGATGGCCAACATGAGGGAAGAAGGAAGAAGGGAGATGCGCGAAGGGAACGACTTGGACTCGGATACACACGGTGAGTGATTATGGTATGAAAACAGTGTTATGGGACAGCGAAACGAAAGCATACAACAGGTCACGAGTACAGTGTAAACTGTGGCACTGTGGCAAGAACAAGGATGGATATGGATACAGGGGGGACTATCGCGGTTCATGCATAAAGTAGACGAAGGAAGAGGCATGGGATGGCGGAACACGATTAAGGGACTTATCGGCGAGGCTACAGCGCGACAGCACTGGTCGATGGCGCAAATGGGTCGAAAGGCATTGCCCGCGCCGACGGCGTCTTCTTTCGCAACTGCTTCTTCGCCCTGCCTGAAAGATTGCAAGTGCGATAATCGTGATCAACAACGGCAAAGAACAGAGAGGGAGAGGACGGGACGCACGACGACGCCGCACACGGACAGGCTCGACCATCTGATCCCCTTCGCCTTCGCCTTCCTCGCCCACCGACATGGGTATGCGATCGCGCATGGCCGACAGGCTCGCGCACGACATGCAAGAGCAGCCCTGGTACTCGCCATCTGCCGTCGCGCGCAATACCGCCTGCTGGTACTCCCACCGCAGCAGCGCGACCTCCGCGGAGTACTTCTTCGTCCTGCTCCTGCCTGCTAGCGGCGCCCCTGCCTTTGTCGCCTCTGCAGGGTTGGCTTTGCTCGTCGATTTCTTGGCCTTCGCAGGAGGTGCGGGCATCGGATATTTGTCCATCGCACGCTCGAAGGTGACTAGTGCGGCGCGAGCGATGGCGTCGTCGGTCTCGAGGGGATGGTCATCGTCGGCGTAGGAGGTTGGAGCGATGAGGGTCTGGAGGTAGGCGGAGAAGACGTTGGGAACGTTGAGTTGCTGCCCGCGCTCGATCACGAAGGCGATCGCGCAGTCGATGTTGGAGTGCATCGCAGTGCTGGTAGGAGTGGCTCGGTCTGTGAACGCGAGTCGAGACGACAAGATATGGGAAGAGGGCAAGTGAGGAGCGTGAGACGGAGATCGGAGGAAGATTTATAGTGGGAGAGCAGGACAAAGACGACGGATCACCAGAATTCTTGAGCGGTGCATACAAAGACTCTCGCTGCAAAGCGCCACGAGGCAGCAGGCTTTCCCCAGAGCGGCGGGTTCCCTGCAGCGGCACAGCAAGGAGATAATGCCCTGCTATACCCATCCGCAGAAGCCGCCGACGGCGGGCGACAAGTGAGATACTTTTGAGGAAGTTTCCGAATCTGGGAGAGAGTGAGTAACTTCGCCGCTAGCTCAGGCAGGCAGGTGCTGCAGTAAGACAGGGAGTCGCCTAGTCCAGTGCGAAATCACCGAGACTCAACAGAGGTGCTCCCAGAGGAGGAATATGTTCAAACAAAGGCTACTCGGTCTCTAAGCGTCCATGAAGGGGTAAGGCGAGGTGAATCGACTGCAGCTCGTCGTCCACGTCGAGGACTCGGAATGAAGCGCAATGCAGCCCATCGGTCCGAGTTCCGCCGGAGAGGCCCCCTCGGACAAACCCGGTCACGGGTGTCACAAGCCACCTACAACTGGGCGTGACGCCGCCGCCCATTTTCTTCTCCACATCCAGGTCAAATTGGCTCGCTGATCGCTGTCTCCCTCGCTCGCGGTGCCTCATTCCCCTGGTAGACCAACTCTCTCTTGGTCTGTGTTGTCCAGCTCGGCAGCACAGGTTACGACACGTCAGGGATTGCTGCAAGGACGCGTTGAGATCCAGAGAAAACATACGATTAGCGGGCCTTCGAGGGTGTGTTTGTGGGCAAGGGTTTTCCGCGAAGTACGTCGCAAACAACTTGCCAATATATTTTTGTGCGCTGCTGGGATTCCTTGCCTATCTCTTCAATGTGCGTGCGCCGCCATACTCCTCCTCCACGCCCCGACTCTACCTGCAAAGCTCATATCCAAGCGTACGGACCACCAGGGCCTCTAGCTCTGTCAAGATGCGTCCAACGACACTGGCCGTCAGAAGTTTGAGTCCAATGCTCTCGCTTGCGGTGTCAGCGGCCTGGTCCTCTGCAGGGACGCTCTGGGGTAGTGCAAATGCCCCAAAGGCTGCCATGTTCTTCTCATGGACTCATATGAGTATCATCCAGCGGTAGTCTATCCCTCTCACCCCCACCATAAGCTCATCAACCGGCCGTCACCACGATGGATCCTTCCGCGACCACCTACACCACCTTTGTCCTCTGTGTCTGAAGGTCTCTTTGTCCCCGTGGTCTCCAACGTGCTCGCATGGCGCTGCTCAACCCGCGCCACTCTCATTCCGTTCTATTAACGCCACACCAAGGACTCCTCCCCCTCGAAGTCGGCTCGGGGACGGGCTAAGTAAGTACTATCCTACTGCCGCCGCATCGCCCTGCGCGCTCTCCGAGGCAAGACTGGTCGAGCTGTGCGACTTCAACCCGACACGCTCGCACACTCGAGACGCTCCAGGGCAGCATACTCGAGCTGCTTCACTGTTTGCTCACCTCGGGGTGCGGGCAATGCGTGCGGCACTGCTGTACGGCCGGCCGGGATGCAGCAAGGCGCCTGCTGGTGAGGGTTTGCGCGACGGAGAGCGGGGTGGATTTTCTAGCAGTCAAGGGTCCGGAGGTACGATCCCACGCTAAAGCAAGCATCTGTACAGTACTGATACAACCCGTCCACATGTAGCTGTTGAACAAGTTCGTGGGCGAATCCGGATGTGCGGAGTGCGAGGTAAGTGCGTGGGTCGAAATCGACGCTCTGGCGACCTCTCGTTCGGGGCCCGACTCCGGCGGCGGCGCACACGAGGGCGACCTGGCCCTGCTTCTCAACGAGATGGACGGCGTGCAGGAGCTCGTGGGGGTCGCCATCGTCGCAGCGACAAATCGGCCCAACGTCATAGTGCGCTTCACAAATATGTTGTCTCAATGCTCCTCCACCATGCTTATTCTGAAATATTGTGTAGGATTCGGCATTGATGCGGCCTGGACGGCTGGACCGCATTCTTTATGTTGGGCCGCCCGACGTGGAAGGACGCATTGAGATCCTGCGCATCCGCACTCAGAAGATGAGCGTCGAGGCTGGCTTGGATCTAGAGCAAATCGCAAGGATGGTCCGTCGCTCTACCCCTCTTTCCCTTCTAATAAACTCTCGACCCTAATTCACTTGCGGATAGACCGAAGGTTGCTCGGGGGCCGAGATGGTGGCATTGTGCCAGGAGGCCGCGCTCCTGACTATGAAGGCGGACATCAACGCACCGTTTGTAAGTACTTGCTGCATTGTGCTAGGTGGCCATTGCTAACTGAGCTCGCTTTATGCTCAGGTGCCCCAGGCGGCGTTTTTCGAAGCCGCACGGAATATCAAGAAACAGATCACTCCTGAAGTCGTACAAACGTATATAGCTTGGAGGGACAAGAACGGCGTGACCAAAGCCTAATTGTATGTCGACATGTAGCCCTAGTAATGATCCGAGAGGTCTAGGTGACTGTATGGCGTCTGATGTGTACCGCGCCGAAACGCGGCCAGGATGGTTGCGCGATCGAGTTGTATGACAGGAAACTCCGCCCTCGAAGCCAGCTCAGCGGCGGCTTCAAGCCGCCTGCAGTCCAGCGTCCCGTCTCCCGACTCCATGCCATCCTCCTTCCGTGCTTGCTCCAGCTCCGGCTCCTCAGGCAGATCCATATGACTGTGCAACCCACCCTCCGAGTCATCCGTCTCTCCAGCGTTCTCTTCGACTGCGGAATTGTTTTCATCTTGGTGTGAGTCGCCGCTGCCTTCTTCCTCAGACCCAGAGTCGTCGCTCGCCCAGTCTGAGCTGACAGACCTCTCCCCTTCCCCACTCTCCTCGCTCCCAACGTCCCACCCTCCCCACTCTCCATCGTCCTCCTCGTCCTCATCGACCAGCCTCTCCCTTAACTCCGAGTCTTCAGCGGCCTCGGATTCCTCGTCCTCTCGCATCCCCATCTGGCAGAAGACCTCCGGGATGACCGCCGCGACGGTCTGCACGACACGTCCCTGCGGGAAGCGGTGGCACAGCACCTCGTCCTCGGCCTTCAGCAGGCCCGGGTGGCACACCCACGGCCAGTCCGCGTGCACGCCCCCGGGTCTACAGCCCAGCGGCGCGGCCGACTCGTCCACGCGCATGCACGTGAACAGAAAGCGCACGGTGCGGAGGGCGGGCACGCTGCTCTGCCCTGCGTCGACGTTCCACTCGCGGTACGCGTCGGCGCGCGCCCTGTCCTGGCGCGCGCGCAGGTAGTCGTGGTGCGGCGGGGTCCAGAAGTCGAGGTGCACCAGCGTCGGGGAGTCGACGATGAGGTCTATGCGGGGCACGACGAGGTGCTCTACCAGCGGGCAGACGGCGGAGAGCGTGGAGGCGAGCGTCCAGATGGGGTCCCAGATGCTCCGGGGGACGCGGATGGGGTAGAGATGGAGATAGCGCAGGCGGCGGCCGAAGCGCTGCAGGAGGCGGATGGGGGACCCGGCCCATTCGGTGTTGATGAGGATGGTGAGGCGGGCGAGTTGGGGTGCGTCCCAGTGCGAGCACAAGTACGTGTCCACGTCCTCCCGGGGTGGTGCGAAGATCTGCAGGCTCGTCAGGGACGGCAGGGATACGTTGGGCATGGTCATGAGCACTTCGGGGAGCGGTGAGTTCGAGGACCAGGGACCGAGGGTTAAGGATTCCAGCCCCGTGAACGCGGACAGAATCCTGTGTATCCCCAGAAGCATTGGTTCTGCGTCCTCACGACTGTCGATGTCAACCTTTTGGAGGTCGACTGATATTTCGAGAGAGCGCAAACTGGACGCGGCACTGTATTGCACCAGGAGCGGATCGGAGACCGCGGATGGCGTCGTGAAGAACCACAGCGGGTTGAAGAAGCCCTCGCATTCATCGCTGTCCGGAGCCTGGCTCAGCAGGGGGAACTGGTGATGCGGGCGGTAGGAGAAGGACCGAAGCTGAGTGCACTGGCCAAGTATGAACGCCATCTCTTCGCGAATGGCATCCGCACACGGAGCTGCTACGACGCAAGAGTCCCATCGGATGCTTTTGATGAGGAGTCCGAGACGAGGCCCGATGTCCGCGGCGCGGAGCGTGTCTGCAACTGCTGGGATCTGGCCCATGCGTCGGAGTACGATATCGTTGTAGAGGGCAGCCATGCCTGGCCAGAAGGTTGCGCGGCAGATGAGCGGAAAGCCCTTCTTCGTGCGCAGTAGCCGGAGATATGGATCGGAAGCACTGGACGAGAAGTTGGAGGGATCGAACAGATGCTTTGGTTCGGCCGCCGCGAGGCTGAAGATAGCTTCTAGGATCTCGTCCGGGAGTGTTATGAACGTTGCGGGCTCCTTGGGCTGTGGTGGTGGCAATATCTGTGGTGAGGATTGAGGTCAATAGGGGCGGTCAAAGGTGATGATTCCCGTTCGATTCTGCATTCAATTTTGTAATGTGCGACTCACCCCACTCTGGAGCATCAAGACGCGAAGTGCGCCCTTCAACGCCGGCTGCTCCTCTCGCAGCATCCTTAATTCCTGAATTCGGCAACAATAAATGCTCGTCATTGCAAGAGCACTGGCAGCGGTTCACTTACCGGTATCACTTCAGACAGCAGCTTCTCGAGGCGTTCATTCTCGGCTGCCAGGCGGAGGTTTTCGTCGCGAATATGAGTAGTGGCTCGCACAGCACCATTCAACCAGAAGTCTATGCTATCGGCGGCGTAGATGCTAGAGTAATCGCGGTGGTTACGTGCGAATGCCATACCCTACCGTCTGAGTACGAGACCAAATCAACCTACGCTGAGGTTGCGAGCGTAGCCACTATTTCGGGCTATTATCATTGATTATCAGGCTTGCCAAGTCTCGTATTAGGAAGCAATCACTTTGCGAGATTAATCTAACTATTATTACGCACGGTGACAACGTCAATCAATGATTGCGCGTGCAACGCTCTCCCAACGGGGCCTCCTCCCAATCCACTCGCAACTTCATACAGTCCTTCTTCGTCGCTGCAACTACACCACACCGCATTCTGGTCAGGACACCCTCCATCAGACCTCGGACGTTGTCGGAGAGCAACCATTCCGATACTGTACAGGACCACTTCGGAGCCTCGATTGGTGTGGTGCAGTCCCATTTAACCCGCCATCTCTTCTTCCAAGTCCCCCATCATGATCTCCCTCCTCTCCGAGTCATGTACAGTATTAAGTGCACCGTACTCACCCTCACTTTGCAGCGACATCTTTCTGAGTTTACGATGTCTTGGCACCCTGTGGTCCTGTGGGGTCAAGTGTATTCCTCATGATCTGATTATAACGGCTTCCAAGTTCATTGCAACGAGATCTAATTGAAGGCGGGCTAAATCAGTGATGGGCCATCGCTGTGCGTCGATTTGCACAGGGGTCGGGTAAGTAGAGTCCTCGGTAGCCAGGGTCGGCTTCACGGGCCGTACCTATGTTACGTCATACCGGTGACAAATGTGCGCTGGCAGTTCAATGTTCAAACAAGCTTCATTCATCTATTCCACTCGAGCATCCGACATCGAGTCTGGTCAGTGTCACTCATCCGTCCGGCACTACCGTCCCCACTTTTACCGAGAACTCCAGGTTGTTGTACTCTGCCGTATGCGCCATGAACGGCAGCGCTGCTGGCCATGACCTGACCTTCTTCCTGGACGGCGTGGTACGAACCACCGCTGGCCTGCGCGACGACAACCTCCGTCTCAAAACTGAGAATGAAAACCTAGAGGGCCAGTTATCTGGAGTAATGCCGGTGAGTGGACGGGAAGCTGCTCTCTTCTCATCTCTCACCCGGATAAAATATCCAATGTAATGATGCCAAACCACAGGAACTGAAGCGGCTCCGAAAGGAGCGAGCGGCATTGAAAGCGGCGATCGGTGCGCTCCTACGGCAAAATGGGGTAGGTCACGGCGGACGCAAGCAGAGACTAAGCTTCTGCGCTTCAATTCAATGTTTCAGAGAAAGTTACTGAGCTCTGTCCTCCTGCTATCAGGCGTTTCCAGCATGTGCTGAGGATCAACACTGGCGGTCGGGGACGTTCGCAACTCTCCCGCACGAGATTCTCCAGCATATTTTCAACTTGGCCGTCGCTTCTGAACCAACATACCAGTTTGACTCCTCGGTTCAGCCTGGGGCACACAATCCGTGGTTCGACTTGCTTCGTACGAAGAAGGCGTTCCCACTCATCTGCCCAGCGGCGGTCTGGCCTGGCATGTCCGTGCTCTACAGCGAGGTCGTGCTCCGGCGCATGGGCCAAGTCTCCGCGCTGGCAGAGACTCTTCGGATCCTCGATGTCGGTCCGCGTCTTGCGACCTTCGTCAAGAGCATTCAGTGGGACTCGTGCGTCGTAGCGGCACCATGCTCGGACGTCATCCGTGAAGACCTGGGGTTCATATTCGCTCAATGCACCCGCCTTCGATCGTTCTCGTACCATCCCCACGCCGCTTTCCCCCGCCGGAGACTGATTCCAGATGGCGACGACTGCGAAGGTTATTTTAATCCCTTGTGGTTCGTCATGATGCCTCCGTCTGTCCCGGACCACCCACTGCTGCAGATTGCGACTTCGAACTTGCAGTCCCTCGACCTTGACCTCGGCATGAACGACATGCTGCTTCGGGCTATCCACAAAATCCTCCCCACGCTGAACACGCTGCAGTCACTCGCTCTTGGCCAGTGGCCCAAGTATCCGTCTCCACTCCCAGAAGGCTCGGAGATCATGAAACTGCCAGCAGCATCCCTGCCTTCCCTGACCAACCTTCAGATTTTCGCGACTTCGCCTGCCGTGGATCAGTACCTGTGCTCACGCTGGGAGCTCCCCCAGCTCTCCCGCCTTACCATCCTCCTCTGTAACGGATGGCCCGGAGGGCTTCTCGCGCGGTTCGGCCGCGGTCTGCGTTACCTCCATCTCTTCCCGCCTCCACAGGCCTTCTTTGCCAGCCAGACATACCATCCGACCCTCGAAGCCTGCTCTACGCTCGTCGACGTCTGTCCCGCGCTGGAGCACCTCGTCGTGCCCCTGCTCGAGAAAACCCCGGGCTCGTATCCCCTCCTCCTCAACTCCCCTACCCTCGTCCATCTCGACTTCTGGTCGACGGCGATCCACAGAGCGCTGTGGGGGCGCCAGGACCAATCTGTAGGCGCGAGGTACCGCCGCACAGCGCTCAAGCCCGAGAGCACAGTCCCCGCGCTCCGCAGCGTGCGCGTCCTCTTCACCTCGGACAAGCACCCGCTGCCAATGGCCCTCGAACAAGGCGCGGGGGCGGGGTCGGACTGCAAGTCACACGTGCGGAACCCCGACTGGCCGTCGGTCTGCCACCCCGACTTGCTCTGTGAGGGGTCGGAGGACGTGCTGTACTACCGCTTTGCGCAGGGATGGGTCGCGCAGACGGTCGCGGCGCTCATCCCACAGGACCTTGCGAAGTCCTGTTGGAAAGGGCGTGACTTGGACCATGGGGAGTGGCCGGCGGTGTATGGCCACCTCGCAGAGCAGACACGGGAACTGAGCGACGCATCGGCGAGTGAGAGGGCCCGTGCAGCGGACGCTGGTGGACTCGAGGGAGTGGATGTGGAACAGCCTGAGGGTTCTGGCGCGGAGGGAGAGGGTAGCTCCGCCCATGCGCGCAGCGAGGAAAATGATATTACCATGAAGGAAGACGATGCGGAGTCGACAGGGACGGATAAAGAGGAGCCGGAACTGGAGCCGGAGGAGCAAGAGCCGGAGGAGGAGGAGATGGCCGAGGCTGCTGCTGCACTCGCCTTGCCGGAGTATCCGGTGGCGCAAATGGACCGCGCGACTGTCTTGACTGCCTTTCGGAGCAGCCGAGACAGGGAGTCTTATGAGCATACTAACATTTGGGATAACCACTAGCAGACTGTAGGCATTAGATGCCCGTGCTTGTGGGCTACCTGATGTTACACGCATAGTTCAAATGTTTCCAACATATAGCCCGCTGGCAGTCGCACGGGGAACGCGCATTTTCGGTCGGGCTACCTGTAAGTGATGTTTTTAGTTACACTACTCATCCCTTGCTACTTTTCATTGAGCTTTAACTGTCCTCACGCTCTCGAGCTGTCCGCAAGACCGTTGTGCCTCTCGCACCCACGCACCTACACAAGCTCGAAGCATCCATATATTGACTACGCTCACTTCGAGCACACCTGCATTTCCGGAGAGTGCCTAGCAATCCCCTCATCCCTCCCGCTCGACGCCGCCAGCCGCTAACTCACCAAAACGCTTGGTCGTGGCCTGCGGCGTGCCGCGGCCAGCGAATATCTCCAGGTTCTTGTTCACCTTCGCTGCCACGCGATCCGTCATCGCGCGCATGTTCTCTTCGAACATCTTCACCGCCCTGAGACCGCCTCCGCTGCACCCAGCGTCCCCTTGTTCTTCAGGCCTGCGAGCGCAAGACCGAGCTCGAACCCGTCGAGAAGCGCGAAGTTCGCCCCGGCCCCAGCGAACGGGCTCATCAGGTGCGCCGCATCGCCAATGAGCGTGACTCCCGGAACATGCTCCCACTTGTGCTCCATGGGGAGGGACCACAGCGCGCGCGGGGGCGGGGTGCATAGCGCTCTCGTCGCAGTAGTAGATGAGGTTGAGCAGCCAACCCGCCCTCACGGCGAACTCGTCCTTTAAGAGCGGCCTTGGCGGCTGCGGGGCCAGCGCTCAGCTGGGATCGTCCTGGACTCGGGTGTGCGGAGTCAGGCGTACGTGCGGATGCGACCGTCACCTTGGACCTGCGCGCCGAGCATGCGCGAGTCCGCGAGCGCCATCATCCCGCCCTTGCCGATATTCGCGATCGTCTCCGCAAGCTAGGGTAGTCTCGTCGTCTCATGCGCGAGCGAGGTCTCGGCCGGGCGCCGTTCACCCGAAGGAACTGCGGGGTCGCGGGGGAGAGGAGGGGCTGACGCGTGTGCGCGCCGTCGGCGCCGATGAGGAGGTCGCAGGTGATCGTGGTGCCATTGGCGAACGTGAGCTCGTGCTGGCTATTCCCGAGAGCACGAACGGAGGAAATGGTGTGGCCCCACTATACGAGGTCGGCGGGGACAGCGCCGAGGAGGACGGTGCGGTCGATCTCGGGACCGATATCCTCCTTGCGCTGGGGAGGGCCAGTGCGACCGGCTTTCCCCTCCCCGCCGAGGTGGAGGTGGACCTTACCTGCGCTGTCGCAGATCCTCTTCGGGACGAGAGCTGCTGTCGAACTTGTCTTGGAGACCGTTCTCGCGCAGAGCGCGCTGGCCGCTCTTCCATCCGAGGTCGAGCGAGCCACCGAGGCTGGCGCGTGCGTCGAGGGCGGCGTCACGTTCGTAGAGAGTTGCAGGTATACTTGGATGATGGAGGGTCAAGAGGAGGGTGAGGCCGCCTAGTGTTGTACACATCCATGTGAACAAATCGTGCATGTGGAGAGGTATCAGTATGGGAGTAGCGAAACAGATGATCGCAGGGCACTGGGGCACACTGAACGGCCACCTTGGTACAGAATCAGGGTATGAATTAATACAGGGACCGGTAGGTATCCATAATCTCTACAACACAGTATATACTATCAATATCAGATACACATAAAAACCCGAATCCAGATCATCAACTGTAGAGCTGCAATATATATTTACACAAGAACGCGACGCGCTGGCAGACAGGTGCAAAGCAAACAAAGTCGGCGAGGCAAGCCTCGGCGCAGAGAACGCACTCCAACCCGCAGGGCATCATGCATCACGAACCCCGCCCGAACGTCGCAAGCTCGTTCCACTCCTCTGTCGTGCTCGTCGGCACGGATACCGCGTCGAGAAACGAGCCCGTCGGGCCATGTACGTGGGATGCGCGCGCCCTCGCTCCTGCGCCCGGTCCTCGCAACTCCCCCCGCGGCCCGTGCGAACGCGAGCGCGACTGCGGCCGCGGGTCCTGCGAACGGGACCGCGCGCGTCCCCCTCGCATGGCGGACTGCAACGCACGTGTAGGGCGCGCACGCTCGCCGGCGGGGAGCGCCGTCGTCCGCATTGTCTCGATGTGCTCGACCGTCGCCTCGTCCTTCCCCGCACCCTTCCCGTACTCGGCATCAGGGTCTGCGTCACCATCGGCGGCAGCGGAGAAGTCGGGATTGGGGATGATGAGGTGGGTTACAGAGCCGGCTGAGGTCTGGCTGTGCGTGAGGACGAGCGAGTTGGAGAGCGCAGTGCGGTGGCGGCGGCGCCGTTCGAGCCTGCGTCGTGTCTGAGGCCAGCGGTACAGAGCGATGGAGAGGCTCCAGAGGGGCGCAAGCGAGAGGAGGAGCGCGGTGATCTGCGAGAATGTAAGCGGGTGCTGGGGGTGGAGACGAGAGGAGGGACACACCTGGCCGAAGCTCGCGATGCTGTTCTCGCCAGTAAAGAGACAGTTTGCCTGGATCTGGATCTCGGACGCTGGACGCGGAGTTAGGCAGACTCTCACTTGGGGCGTGTGCGGGATAATGGGCAGACTTACCTATGATGTAGACTAACCACAGGATGACGCAAAGGACATTGTACCAGAAGACAAATTGGCGAGACTTGTCCTTTAATGGGGGAACTGCAGAGATCAAGGATTCATACACCTGGCGATGCACAGGCCGCGGTGTGGATGCGCTCGACGTCGACATCGTAACCGAGCGGCTGCCCATCGTCGAGGCAGGGGAGGAGTGCTGCGTGAGTGCACGCGCACGAGCAGGGCTCGTGACCGCGAGCACGACCGTCATGGCCAGTGTGATCCCGAGCGAGAAGAGCAGCCACAGCACCCAGACGTACATGTACCCGTCGTTGATCTCCTGCGCGGTAAATCGGTACAGGAAGAAGATGAGGGCCGTATCCCCAGAGCAGTTCGCCTGCGAGTACACGGGGGAAACGAAGAGGACGACGCCCCACGCCCACTGGAGGACGACCTGGATGAGCAGCGCGAAGGCGAGGAAGAGGCGCTGCCGGTTCTGCGCACGCTCGACCTTGCGCTTGTGCCGTCCGGTCGTGATCTGCTCGACGGCGTCGGTGACCATACGGTGCTTGTGGTCGGACTCGTCTCCCGCGTCGAGCATGTCGTGTGCGAGCCGCTTGGCGTAGTATTGTTGCGGTGTGAGCCGCCAGATGGAGAGCGTGGGTGCGACGGCGAGCGAGCTGATGCAGGAGAGCGTCGCAAAGCTGTCGTGGTAGGTAGAGTCAGCTGTAGAACGGTGATTGTGGCATTTGGCACAACGATATGAGAGATAAGATGCGTTCCAAGGCGATTTGTAGAGATCACTCGAGGAGATACAATGCAGGGGCTATCGCGCCGTGTGACACGACACCGATACCACGCGGTGGCACTCTGGCAAGCGTCCACATTCGACAACATAGCGTGGTCTCACGAGGCGTCCGATAGCGAATGTGAACGAAACATTTTACGGAAGGACGCACTTGAGTGTGAGAATGGCATGGTGGAGAGTGATGCTCTGGGTTTTCTTCTGGACCATCGCAGCGATGACGAGCGCACCGGTGAGCAGCGTTGCTGCCCATGTCGTCGGAACCGAATCTCTCCGCGAGAAAATGACCAACAGGGCTGTAAATGGGGGAGACGGAATTGTCAGCACTGCGACTGGCATGACGGCTCGTGAAACACCACCCCACGGACGTTTCCTCTCTCCAAGTCAGCAGCCGACAGTCCTATTCACCGCAGGATCTTGGTACAAGCACGGTCGGGTCTCGCGTTCAAAACCACCACAGATGAAAATGGAACATAACTTACTGTTCATGAAGCTCTGGATGTAGAATGCGGAGCGCACACCGACGCCCGAGATATCGGGATTCGGACATAGCGCGATGCAAGACCCATTAACTTGATCTTGAGAACACTGGAGGGCACTGAGGGTGGCATTCTGGAGGATGGGAGAGGAGACGTTGCACCACCAAGTCATGGACTGGCTTATTGAGCGTGCGAGGGGTTATTGCATGAGAGGACGCAGGAGCGAGGAGGCAGAGCGTGGAGGGGAGACCGCAACATGGCAGGAAGGTCGCGGGTATATGCGCTGCTGCATCTCCGCGTGCGGTGGCAGGTCGTCAGAGTTCAATCAGACCCATCTGCGCCTGGTGGGGCGAGGGAGGGGGCGGCGGTGAGTTCCCCACGTCATCCGCTACACGGATGCCACGCGAGCGAGATCCGAGCAATGTCTTGACACGACGGGTGCAGCGAATTGGCAGCGATACGCCGATAAGGACAGCCTAACCAGCCTCGCCAGTCCGTGTCCCATCCCGGGCCGCGCGGTGGCAGTGACGTTCCGTGGGCGCCTGCTCGGGCAGCCATCGACCGGCCTGCGTGCCTTTTCCGCCGCGAGGCCACTGACCACCTGCACAAGATGCTCAGACGACGGCTCTCCACCCCATCACCGACTCCTTCACGCCAGCTCGACGCGTCTTGTCCCAATATGCAGCTGCAGCCGGTCGTCGCCCTCGCGTCTTGCCCCCGTGCAGCGGACGGAGCCACAGAGCCGTGCTCAGTTCCTTGTCTCCGACTCCCTCTGCGCTCACCGCTACTGCTCGCTCGTGGTCCGCCTGCCCCCGATTCCATTGCCGACGCTATTGCTCATCGACAAGCCAGGCTGCATCGACGTCCGACAATCCAACAACGGTATGCGCCCTAGTTCTACGTCGCACTGGCAGGATCCGCGCTCTGATACCCAACAGGTAAGTACGGCCCCTCTGTTCAGCGAACCGCACCAGCCGTATAAACCTTACTTGACGGTGCAGCCACCGGAAGCCCTTCGAGACGACCATCTTCGCCAGGCAATCCGAGTGCGCCCCGTCCAACACCCCGACGTCCCCGCCATCTGACAGTTGCGTCCTTGGACGGTTCGCGGGCTTCACGTCGCACGCACACGTACCGCCCGGTCCTGCCCACAATGCGTGGCACTGGTCCGCGACTGCCCCCGCACCACACCCTCGTCCTCACCAATCCACGCCCAGCCATTGCATCCTCGACGGAAACAGACAGCTCAGGGAGCCACGAAGCCTTTTGAGGAGCGTCTGGGGATGCGAACGGGCACTGGCTGGGCACAGTTTGGTGCAGACTCTGGGGTATTTATCTACTCTTTTCCCGCTATTTGCTCACGCACGGACCAACCAGCCGTAGCGAGAGGTTGCGGCTCATGCACTCCTGCCCCACGCGTTTCCATCCCTGTGCACTGGCCCCCATCCAGGCTGTCCCCACCGCACACCCGTCGCTCGCCGCATCTGTTGACCCCCGACCTGGTACAGGCGCATACGGCTCTGTGCCTGCCGCACAATTCAGCCTGCAGACGATCAGGCAAGTGCCTGGAAATTCGCCTCTGCCGTGTATTGATGCGTCGCTGACACGCAGGTGGTTACGGTGACAGCCGGCCTACGCGCACAACCCGAAACCCCGCTCCGTGCACTCTTCCGCTCGCGGCTCGTCTGCGGGCACTCGCACACTCCGGCTGAATATTCGCGGCCAGGCTCTGCGGCGACCGGCAGCTCATAAACAACAACCATCCAGGACCGTGCCGTCGTGCTGCGTCGTTACCTCGCTCTCTTTGCATCGCTCCGGAAACCAGTTCGGGCCGGACCCAAACGCGTTCTTTGCCACAAGCTATGTGCGGTTGCTTGGCTGACCATTTCTCCTTCGGCAGTACCGGTCTGCTTGCACATCTCGCAGAGGTTGAGAAAGACTGGTCACGCGTATGACACACGACTGAGCTCTGCGGTCGCCGCACCTTCGCTGACTCACGCTGCCGGATCTACGGTAGGCAGGACTATGCTCCGATTCCCCGCCTAATTCGCTCATGTTCTTTTTCAACCGGCTCCGCGCGAATCACAGCAAAGGTACGCTGCGCTCATTTTACCGCTGATCTTCCAGCCGGCCGCTCAATTCGTAGCCAGATGCACTTCACACAACAGAACCATCCAATACATGCACCGTTGCGCTCGAGCTGACGAACATGCAGTACGCCCCGACGGTCTTCAGGCGCATATATCAAATGGACAAGGTGCGACACGTCCCGTATGCTCGGAGCTGTGTGTGCGAACCACCCCACCACGGACAGCGAGTACCGCTAGCTGGGAAACAACCGGTCGCCGTCGCAAATAGCGGCTGCGGACAGCATCAAGAGGGCGTACGTATACTGGATTGTGGGATACGTGGGGCGAGGGCGCCGTGGCCCGTCCATGTGTTGGCGGAACATTGACCCGCACTCCGAAACCCGACCGTGGCAGACTCGGAGGGACAGGCCTACCGCGACCTCCCCTACGTACCCCCACGCACGACCGTTTAATCCACAGTTAGTAGACGTCAATATACAATTTTTTTGCCTCTACGTGCCAGAGACAATGCGCGCGGTCACGACTAAGCTGCCCGTCCGAGCTGAATCCAGATATCCGAAGCCCCATGTAACTGAAGGCTGCACGCAACTGCATGCACGCCGGCCACCATGGTGCATTCAGGGACACGATGTCGGCTCTCGACAGACGTGTTTCCCAGAAAATATTTGTCTGCCAGTTTTCGGATGGGGACAAGGGGTCTTCCAGTTGAGTCGTACTAGTAGCACGGTACTCGTCTCAGTATCAAAAATAGGATCATAGACTCCCCCATTCTGTTTCACGACTAAAACCGATGCAGTATCCCCGAAAAAAGCACAATAGTAGGTGCATGTACAGTGCTTGTATGCGGGTCGAATGGAGTCCAAGTCGAATGCGCGGAGCAAGTGCTCAGCGCCCAGCGACTCGGAGCCTCTGGGCGCTCGAGCTCGGATCGCTCGCTCTGCACTCGACCACGACCTCCGCACCCCCACATGGCCGCCTCCGTCTCGTTCTGCCGCCAACCTCGCCGAGCACTCCTCGTAAATGCGCTTTGACTGTCAGTCTGGCCTTGGATGGCAGCAGGCCCGCACCAACACCAGCGTTTCACTCGGCGCACTTTTGCTACCGGCCGCCAAAATCACTGGCAGCCCGAGCGCAGCCGGCTCAGTCTTCTGCCGTCTCGCCTCATCGCGAACACGCAAAACGGGGCACGCCGTCTGCCAGTGGTGAGTTTGCACTCCATGTCTGGGTTGCTTGAATCGCTCCGAACCGCACTTGGACCCTGTCGGCTCTGTCTCTTGGCTCATTTATGCGACTGGATGGACCCTGCGCTGCGGATCGCACAATTCGACAACTGGTGCGGATGCTGCTCAGAGGGAAGCGGACTCTCCTCGTTTCTAGCGTATTCGGATGCAGTGCTGGTTGTCTGTAATGTCTCTGTGCACCGGACGCCGGGGAGCCGGTCGGACTGGTCTGCTCTGTGTTGCGTCACAGCCTGCATGTGGTCGGCTTATCATCAACAACAACCATCCAGGGCCGTGGTGGCAACGTCCTTGCTCCAACGCAAGCAGATGTAAGTCTCTGGCCGTGTCGCTTTGCCATGACGGCGCGATCGAGATCACAAATACCGTTTCGGACAGGCTGGACACACTCTCGCTGACACGAATGGCCCTCCGCTGGAGTTCTCACTCATCTCAAATCTTCTAGTATCGACGTTCCCTGTCTTGGATAGCCGGCCACCCGTACGGCTCAGCCCGTTCCTGTGGAGCAACACGCACCCGGGTCGCCGCTCTAATGTGCGAACATCCTAAGCGCGAAGCGCGAACAGGAGGGATCGGCCCACCTCGAGTGCACGCATCGGCACGCGTGAACCGGACCACCCGCCATGGGTGTCCAAGCAACAGTGAGTCCCCGTCTGTGAAGCTGCAGAGGCTGCGTGCGGACATGCAGCCGCGAGGGTGCCCCAAAATCTGCCTGAGGCCGCGCACAGGCCTGGGTTGCAAAGGATGGTTGACAGTGGCCTGTTTGTAGTGTGCAGATCCTGACGCTGTCAGCTCAGCAGCGACCAAGTCGATCTTCAAGTTCCGCTGAGAGGGAAGCGACGATGACACCCCCCGCAGAGCCACTTCGGCATGACTCGATATTGGGTCTGTGCTTGCTGCGTTATGCACCTTCCAGGGGTTGAGCTGTATCGGTCTCCACGCGGGCCCCGGCTTGCAGCTGTCCAGGGCCTGGCTTCGAAGCGGCGATGGAGGCTTACTTTCACAGATTAACATTTTTCTCCGCGTAGAGCATGCTCACTGGCAGCCGGAATTTGCTTCCGGCACCGCGGAAGAGTGCGCGTGTGGAACATATCACCCGGCGAATAATCATGTGCGTTGTCGGTACCTCGCTGAGGTGCACGTCTAGCCTGATGGCTGCCGGTCAAAGCTAATCAACTGGATACAGGCACACGCGGAGAGTGGGCCCAGACGTGGTCTGCGTGGCATGCGACACTCACGTACCTATCGAGGACGGAACACTCGGTTCAGTTTGACTTTGGCAGTGCGTCCCAGTAAGCGACCTTTGCCAGTGGATCTCGTTGCTCCGATGGCAGCATCGGAGATCGGGGATGGGCAGTTTCTAGTGCGCAGATTCGACGTTTTCATCTATATTTGTTCATGTGAGCTATGGACGTCCTGATGCAGCTGGCTCAGCAGCGACCGAGTCAAGCTGCTGCTGCTGCTGCAGCTGAGAGGGAGAAGGCGAAGATGACACCCCCGTGGAGCCACCTTGGGACGACTGCAGGTTGGGTCTGGGCTTGCCACCTGTTGTGCCTTCCAGGGGCTGAGCTGCAGCGGTCTCCATGCCGGCCACGGCTTGCGGCTGTCTGGGGCCTGGCTTCGATTTGACGATGCACGCTTACTACCACAGACTAAAATCATTTTCCCGTGTAGGGAATGCTTACTGCTATTTCATCTGGCGATCGGAATTGGCGTCCGGCACCGCTGAAGAGTGCGCGCGTACGCAGGCAGCGCGGACTGCCAGTGTGTTCTCCGGTGAATACCCATGTACGTCGTCTGCACCTCGATCGCTGACCGGCAAGTCAAGCGTGATGGTTGCTCTCAGTCGAAACTAATCCACTGGAGTACAGGCACACTGCGTTTCACCCAGAGACTCCATCTGGGTGGGGAGTGCGCCCAGACATGGTCTGCGCAGGGCACTCCCACGTACGTTTCGAGGACGGAACACTCGGCTCGATTTGACTTTGGCGGTGCGTCCCAGTAAGCGACCTGTGGATCTCGTCGCTCAGATGGCAGCATCGGAGATCGGAGATGGGCATTTTTGAGATCTGTAATTTGTTCCAGACCGTGACGGCGATCGGGTGCGGCTGCGGCCGTCGTAGGAAGACTGGGGCTAAACTGTGAGTCCTCGCCTATCATCTCTCATGCAGGAGTGTGCTGTGCGGCCACACGTCTGCTTATGGCAAGCGAGGGGGCACTCATTGGTGGCCCCGTGAGTAGAAGCCATGGCAAGTTCAGTGCGCGAAGTGCTCTCGGACCGCGGTGTGGGGAAGGGGGTGTGCATGCCCAGACATTGCTTCCTCTGTGGATCTGGCACGGTGGAACGTCCCGCACGGAGCCACTCCTGATGGCCTCACTTTATTTGTCGTGATATTGGTTGCTTGCGTGGCCGCGGCGGGACGCATTCAACAATGCCGTGCTTGCTTGTGCGGGCCGCTTGTGTTCTCACTTCCACAAATACCGCCGACCGTTCCGCTCTTTTTTCCGTATTCTATTTTTCCCTGCCGTGTGTTCACAAGAGTTTTGCCCTTGTGTAGGTCTGGACTCGAGACGTCGGCCGCGCATACCGTCGCCAGCCGTCGCCTGATATTTCCATTGGTCGGACCATGCTCGACCTCACTGACATGGAGATTCTCTCGGCCTTCGCCGTCGGGCCACGGAGCAATCCCGGTCGTCGATCGAGCATGTCGCCTGGGTGTTTGAGACGTAGAGAAGCAGACTGGAATAGCGGAGGTTTGGGGGGTTGCGAACGTAGCATGTACCTCAATTATTCCAGCAGTGCGTCTGACTCGCATCGTTGCCGCAGACTGCCCACTCCCACTGTGCCAAGCCACTGTAGTGGTTTGCGTCATGGTAACCTCCTGGCCGAGGGTGGCGCTGGAACATTCGCCCGAAGACCCAGGTACGCGATCACCACTCGTGTTTGTACGGCAGCTCGCCAGTTTCGCGCTGACATTAGCCCTCCAGACAATCCTCTCGTCGTGATGCATGTGCGTCCGGCGGAGTATATTTTCCGCTGGGATTACCCTCGTAACACGATATAAGCAACAAAGCGCTGTCCGGCGTGAGGAGCCCCCCCTTTCCCCCGCTTCCTCAATTCACCGACCCCGGCGGTTGCACGGCGCAGTCCTCTTCGACCCAACACTGGTCGCTCCCAAGCCCGTGCTCCACTCGTGAACAATTGCAACAGCCCTCACCATCTTCGCTTCTCCCTCCGAAGGGGCTCGTCCTCGTCCTCGGGGGAGCGACGGCGGCTTTCCTTGATGGCGAGCCAAAGGTGTGCGGCACAGGTTTGAAGGTGAGCACAGCTTATCGTCTGCTCGAATGTCCCTGTTACTGAAAATTGTGCACTATGTCGTAGCTCGTGGCGCGGTTGCGTTCACGAAAACTGGCCGGGTGAGGAGACGGCATAATGCAAGCGACTACGATGGGATGCCCTCGGTCTCCATCTAGCGGCGCCCCACCCCACTTCAAGTGAGTACCATTGATCTTTCCTATCTTTTCTGAACTCCGGCTGCTCGCCAACGGTGCATTTCGCTTTGAATGTGCCAAGCTTCCCTCCACACTGCATGTGTTTTGGACGGGCATGGCGGGTGGTTGATTCACGACAGACCGCCCGACGACGGTGTCAGAGCGTTAAACAACATTCTGACATCATCGGCGGTGTAGGCTCTCCTGTGCGGAGTATTTTCATACCGTACCGGCTGGAGAGCTCGGTTCCTCCGTTTCGCCGTTGTTGCTGTCTGACTGACTGTCTGGGATATTGTTTCCCCAGCAACAGCAACAACTCGGCGCTCGACCCAACCGCCAGCATAGCCAGCACCATGGTTCTCCGTGGTCTGAGTTCGCGTCGTGGTCGAGGACGGTTCTGTGTTTATTTTTATGACTCCTTGCCTTGTCTTGTGTCTGGAGCTCTCTCGCTCTTTCCGCTGTCCCTGCTGTGCTGACTCCCAGTTCCGGCCCGATCACTTTAAGACGACAGTGTATACTTCGCCGCAATGGCGGGGCGCCCGGCCACAGGCAGACGCCATCCGGCCATGTGGTATTGAGGTTTCAACACGTCGTTGGCACTGCTGTATCAGCGGTGGAGCAGGCCGTCGTCAACATCGTGTTTTCGCGATGCCAAACAGAACGTAAGGATTGCACCCCTTCGACTGTTGCTACTGTCTCTGACTGCGCTAGCAATTCTTTCCCCAGCAACAGCAGCACGTTCACAAGAACTACCAAACCACGGTTTCCCCTAGCGACGCTGTCTGGTGAAGCGTCGACATCGCAGCGATCCCTGGGACCCAGTGAGCACGCTTCTTTTCACTTCATACGCCCATTCGCATTTTTGACGTCTCCGAGCTCGTTCGGGCACATACAGCGGGACGCCCCGGCAGCGCAAATGCGGTCTCCGGCAGGGAAACACATTCTATGGCACACACATCAAAGGCGATGGTCTCTGAGGCAGTCGTGGTCGGTCGGGCATTGGAGATGCGATAAGCAGCATTCATGGTACGTTATTTACTTGGTCGTACATGCATCGTGCTTTCGCGGTAATGTTAAGGACCCGGACGCCATGTACTGACTGATTTCGGACGTTTTCCAGACCACAGTCCCGGCGTTCGGCGTCATGAAATCGGCACGAACGAGATGTAGGACACTGTCGGACGCCGTAGCACGTGCAGATTGCGTGTTGAGACAGGCCTGCTGACGAGGAGACCTCTCCTCTACCTGCTGTATCATCGAGTGAGCAGCGATGAGGCGCGGCTTTCCAGCGAGTATGGCCAGGAGGCGTCGTGAAGACGTCGTGAAGAGCGAGACGCGGTCCTCTGTACTTTGGACCGTAGACCTTCTTGTGCCAGTTCATGCGAGACGTGTGGGCGAGTTGTCGAGATATATTACAATGTATCTGTAATGTACAAGTGCGTGCGACGACTCGAACCCATAGCTTTGTACCCGTAGACTTGTACCTGTAGACACTTGACGGTGGGCTCGAGAGCAATCCATAACCTTCAGTATCCATAGACCCGAGAAGAGTGCATAGGCTTGCCATCCAATCCGTAGACCTTCCAATCCGCAGACCTTCCAATCCGCAGACCAGGCCTGCCATCCAATCCATAGACCATATCCGTAGACCTGACAGAGTCGCTGTTTGTTTCTCTGGCTGCATCCTGCTCGCATCGTCCGCCTCCGCGGCCAAACAACGCGGCGCAGGCCCAGAGCGCAGACCCCGCTGCGACTCCCCGGCATCACGACCCCGCCCGAACGTCGCAAGCTCGTTCCACTCCTCTGCCGTGCTCGTCGGCACGGGGACCGCGTCGAGAAACGAGCCCGTCGGGCCACGTACGTGGGATGCGCGCGCCCTCACTCCTGCGCCCGGTCCTCGCGAGTCCCCCCGCGGCCCGTGCGAACGCGAGCGCGACTGCGGCCGCGGGTCCTGCGAACGGGACCGCGCGCGTCCCCCTCGCATGGCGGACTGCAACGCACGTGTAGGGCGCGCACGCTCGCCGGCGGGGAGCGCCGTCGTCCGCATTGTCTCGATGTGCTCGACCGTCGCCTCGTCCTTCCCCGCCCCCCTTCCGTCCTCGGCATCAGGGTCGGCGGTAGCGGCGGAGAAGTTGGGGTTGGGGATGATGAGGTGGGTTACAGAGCCGGCTGAGGTCTGGCTGTGCGTGAGGACGAGCGAGTTCGAGAGCGCAGTGCGGTGGCGGCGGCGGCGTTCGAGTCTGCGTCGTGTCTGAGGCCAGCGGTACAGAGCGATGGAGAGGCTCCAGAGGGGCGCAAGCGAGAGGAGGAGCGCGGTGATCTGCGGGAATGTAAGCGGGTGCTGGGGGTGGAGACGAGAGGAGGGACACACCTGGCCGAAGCTCGCGATGCTGTTCTCGCCAGTAAAGAGACAGTTGGCCTGGATCTGGATCTCGGACGCTGGACGCGGAGTTAGGCAGACTCTCACTTGGGGCGTGTGCGGGAGAATGGGCAGACTTACCTATGATGTAGACTAACCACAGGATGACGCAAAGGACGTTGTACCAGAAGACAAATTGGCGAGACTTGTCCTTTAATGGGGGAACCGCAGAGATCAAGGATTCATACACCTGGCGATGCACAGGCCGCGGCGTGGATGCGCTCGACGTCGACATCGTAACCGAGCGGCTGCCCATCGTCGAGGCAGGGGAGGAGTGCTGCGTGAGTGCACGCGCACGCGCAGGGCTCGTCACCGCGAGCACGACCGTCATGGCCAGTGTGATCCCGAGCGAGAAGAGCAGCCACAGCACCCAGACGTACATGTACCCGTCGTTGATCTCCTGCGCGGTAAATCGGTACAGGAAGAAGATGAGGGCCGTACCCCTAGAGCAGTTCGCCTGCGAGTACACGGGGGAAACGAAGAGGACGACGCCCCACGCCCACTGGAGGACGACCTGGATGAGCAGCGCGAAGGCGAGGAAGAGTCGCTGCCGGTTCTGCGCGCGCGCGACCTTGCGTTTGTGCCGTCCGGTCGTGATCTGTTCGACGGCATCGGTGACCATGCGGTGCTTGTGGTCGGACTCATCTCCCGCGTCGAGCATGTCGTGTGCAAGCCGCTTTGCGTAGTATTGCTGCGGGGTGAGCCGCCAGATGGAGAGTGTGGGTGCGACTGCTAGGGAGCTTATGCAGGAGAGGGTTGCGAAGCTGTCGAGGAAAGTAAAGTCAGCTCCCGAACAATCGTCGTGGTCTCTGACAGTTGCAGCGCCCGTCGATGGCGGAGAAATGCTGGAGAAGGGATTCGAAGGAAGTGCGTATGGTGCAAAAGGCGCAGACAACGTTCCCAAAAGGCCGCATGCACGCCTGCAGCCTAATGCAGGGTCACCGCTTTGTCGCGACATGGAAGAACGTCCAGATATCTGAGGTGCTGACACCCACAAATGACGCGATATAATGGAGAGTGGACACACCGTGTCGCGATCGCGAACTAGTTCAAGTACTCACTGACAAGTCAACTTGAACTTGACTTGCAAATGAGTACAAAGTGATGCACTTCACTTGTCCACCTTCCTCCACGTCCTTTCGTGGACACGTCCCCAAAAGGGCTGGTCACGAGCATATAAAACCTCTATGAAATAACGGTTCTCGAGGCTCTCCTCACATCGGAAACGTCCAATTTCTCGCAGTGCCTCTGATACAACGCCGGTACCACACCCGGCAGCCTTCAGTGCAACGACACCTCGGCAATGAGGCTCGGTCTCACAAGACATCCATAAGATAAATGAAGTGAAAGGACTCACTTGAGTGTGAGAATGGCATGGTGGAGAGTGATGCTCTGGGTTTTCTTCTGGACCATCGCAGCGATAACGAGCGCACCGGTGAGCAGCGTTGCTGCCCATGTCGTCGGAACCGAATCTCTCCGCGAGAAAATGACCAACAGGGCTGTAAATGGGGGAGACGGAATTGTCAGCACTGCGACTGGCATGACGGCTCGTGAAACACCACCCCACGGACGTTTCCTCTCTCCAAGTCAGCAGCCGACAGTCCTATTCACCGCAGGATCTTGGTACAAGCACGGTCGGGTCTCGCGTTCAAAACCACCACAGATGAAAATGGAACATAACTTACTGTTCATGAAGCTCTGGATGTAGAATGCGGAGCGCACACCGACGCCCGAGATATCGGGATTCGGACATAGCGCGATGCAAGACCCATTAACTTGATCTTGAGAACACTGGAGGGCACTGAGGGTGGCATTCTGGAGGATGGGAGAGGAGACGTTGCACCACCAAGTCATGGACTGGCTTGTTGAGCGGGCGAGGGGTTATTGCATGAGAGGACGCAGGAGCGAGGAGGCAGAGCGTGGAGGGGAGACCGCAACATGTCAGAAGGTCGCGGGTATATGTAATGCTGTATCTCCGCGTGCGGTGGCAGGTCGTCAGAGTTCAATCAGACCCATCTGCGCCTGGTGGGGCGAGGGAGGGGGCGGCGGTTAGCGCTTGAGTTCCCCACGTCATCCGCTACACAGATGCCACGCGAGCGAGATCCGAGCAATGTCTTGACACGACGGGTGCAGCGAATTGGCAGCGATACGCCGATAAGAACAGCCTAACCAGCTTCGCTAGCCCGCCATATCCTGTGGGCGGTCAACCGCTGAGCACGAGCGAGCGATTCATGCAGTAGTTAATAGTTCATTACGCTGCATAAGAATGTCTGTGGGTCGTTGCCGTACAGGCTCAGAGTCAGAATGGAGGAACGTTCAACGGCGGGGGATTTCGAGGATCTATGGGCGCCCATCACGGTGTCAACCACTCGGTGGCAGTGATGTGCCTTTGATGCCTTCCCCGGCAGTCGTCGACCCTGCTGAGAATTCCTCTCCGCACAGCGGCGCTGGCAGCAGCTGGCACTCTCCCCACCACGAGGAGCCACGAGGCCACCACCGGCACAAGATGGTCAGACGACCTGTGGCATATTCACCGCCTCCTTCCCAGCAGCTCCTCTCGCCTTCCGCCTTGCTCTTATCTCGACGACGACAATGACAACTGCACCCGGGGCCCGCAGTCCATATATCATCGCCCTGCACACAAGAAATCACACGCCCCAGCCACAACATTAATTATTTGTGCTAGGACCTGTGCTTCTGTCGGTGACGTAAGGTTGGCCCGCACCGGTACGACCAACACAGCGAGCAGCACCCATCAGTACTGGTAGCGCTGGAATCCGCCCGAGTCTTCTCCACCATATCCTCATCCACCGCAACTTCGACTTCGAGGATGGCCTTAAACGTAAACGTCACCTCTACCGACCTGCGCGAACGATACAAGCCCAAAATCTCCGAACCGGACGGATATCCTAGGCAGGTCCGCATCGAGGTCCCCGGCCCTGCGCGACAACGGCTCCAGCAGCAACGCGAGCGCATCCTCCAGTTCCAACAACGATGGGAGCGCATTAAGACTGACCTCCCGCCCCAGCTAACTCGAAAACACAGTACGCAGTTCAGTTTCCATTCTTGACGGGTATTGGTGCTGATGATCATCACCCTGGCGAGTGTAGTAGGCATGATCTCCATCGGTGCGTGTGGCGTCGGCGAGGGCATACCACATATCCGCAGACTGAACTACCTCCCGTTTCAGGTGGAGTCATCGGGACTGGTCTGTTCCTCGGGTCGGCTGTGAGGCACCACCGAATCTACACCCTGTCTCCAAGGCATCTGAACGTTGTCCACTTCACAGGATGCGTTGCTTAATGGGGGTCCTGTCGGCGCCTTCCTCGGATACTCAGTCGTCGGCACTGTCGTGTACTGCCTCTGCGTCTCTGTGGGGGAGATGATCGCCTTTCTGTAAGTCGCCGGTTTCCTTCCAGTTTCCGCAGTTGATTTTGATACTTGCGCAGACCAAACGTCGGCGGTGTCGTCGGTCTGGCAGACCTGTATGTGGACCCTGCCCTGGGTTTCTCCCTGGGCTGGGCGGCATGGGTACGTGTATTTTGAATGCATTCCACCATGTTGCTGATATTTGAACCAGTACAACTGGAGTGTTACTTTGCGCAAGTAGCGTTTCCACTACTTCGCCTATATCCGTTACTAACCTCAAACAGCCACAGAGATCACCGCTGCCGCAGTCGTGATTGGATACTGGAAAGAGGACATCGCGAAGGGGATGTAAGTTTAAGTTTGTTTGTGCCTTTGTCTTCGAGCACTGAGTACGGCATAGCATTGCCGCTGTCTCAGCGGTTTTCGTGAGTTCTGTCCTACTAGTCTTACATCGAATTCGACTGACAGCTGGATCTCTTGCCATGAAGCTCATCATCGCCATAACCATCAACTGTTTCCCATCTCGCGTCTACGGCCAGATGGAATACTACTTGTCATGCATGAAGGTCTTGACAATCGTCTGTATAGGTAAGCATCACGCGTCAACTTTCTGCACGGTGGAATCTCACTCGAGTTTTCAGTGTTACTTGGGCTGATCATTGACCTCGGAGCGTCTCACGAGGGGTATGTTCCGTTCATCCTGGATTATAATTGATGGTCTAGATCAAGTTTCTGCTCTTAAGGGCCATTGGGTTCAGAAACTGGACGACGCAGCCTTTCGCGAAGACATATCTCGGCATCGGGGGTGCGAAAGGCCAGTTCCTCGGCTTCTGGGCGGTAATCATGCAGGCATCCTTCTCTTCTTTGGTTCCGAAGTCCCTGGTATTGTACGTTTTGCTCTTTTCCTTCCTTCCTTGTCTTCTCATCGCGGTACACAGGCTGCGGGAGAAGTCATTGATGCTACCCGAGTACGCACTCCACCGTATATGGCACGAGTGATCCGACTGACGTTATTTCGGCTTTGTCAGAATGTCCCCCGTGCGCTACGCAAAGTCTGGATCAGGATGTACGTACCGCCTCCCAGTACCGCTGCATCGCATCCTCATGGAAACCTTCCTCGGTGAAACATAGAACACTATTCTACGTCGGGGGGATAACGATCTCCGGCCTCCTCGTTCCGCAAAGCGACCCCAGATTAGGGCTAGGCGACAAGGGTGACAAGACCGGCCGCTCCTCACCCTTCGTCATCGCGTTCAAGCGCGCCGGGTGGGCTGTGGTCTGTCCACTTTCTCCACTTTCCCATCTTCTTCCGCCTCGCTCACATAGCCTCTTGCGACGCTTCGTCGCTTTGTGCAGCTGCCAGATGTGGTAAATGCAGCCATCCTGCTGTCGGCGTGGTCGGCAGCCGCGTCAGACATCTACATCAGCAGTCGGTTCCTGTTCTTCCTCGCGCGGCGCGGGCACGCCCCGAACTTCCTCGCGCACCTCTTTCGGTACCCGCGCGCACGTGCGGTGCATTCGCCTCATAGCGACAGCGACGGCGACTCAGACACGGACTCGGACTCGGACGCCGACAGTGAGATTGGTGCGTCTCCCACTTCCTTCCCTCTCCTTTCTTCCACTACTTGCACACGCTTACCCAGTATGATTGCAGCGGAAGTGGGGCGAGACGAGGTAGTAGGGCTAAGCGACGCCGAGCTCGCGGGGGAGCAGGTGCTGCCGTCGGTGCAGCCGGCGTACGTGATGCCGCTCGCGAGCGTGCTGGTGTCCGCGTCGGTGGGGCTTCTGACGTTCCTGAGCTACAGCGCGGGGAGCGCGAACACGGTGTTCAACTGGCTCGTCAACGTGGCGAGCGTGGCGTCGCTCCAGTCGTGGGCCGGCATGCTCTTCACGTACATCCGGTGCGTGCGCTCCTTCACACGATTGTAGGATGAGGCCGTGTACGCTGACGGGCGTGGTGTGCTCGGACTTTGGCGAAGATGGCACCAGGGGACTGTATACTACGAGCGGAAGTGGAAGGGCGACGACTCGCAGGAGGGCCGGGAGGCGTGCGCAGAGATTGAGAAGATCAAGCGGAACAGAAATTGGGGCCAGCCATATGTACGTGTGTTTGTGTGTCGCCGTCGCGGCGCGGCGCCCCAGTCCCTCCCGCTGATCATGTATGTCTTCCTATCACAGCTGGCGTGGTACGCGTTCACGCTGTGCATGCTCGTCCTATTCACAAATGGATGGTAAGTTCTGGTGCCCTTATTCACAATGGTGAGCGGCGCTGATGTGGATCGCTTGCGCTTGGCAGGGCGGTGTTCGTGAACAACGGCTGGCGGATAGCGGATACCCTTGGGGACTCACCTCCCAACACGGACGTCGTCTCTCAGTTCCTGTCTGCATACGTCCCACTCGTGCGTTTCGCTTTCCTTCTCGTGGTCTATGAGACGCGGGGCTGATGTCGGTTTCGGACAGCCGTTCTTCCTGCTGCTGACCTTCGGTTACAAGCTCATCAAGCAGACGGAGATGGTCCCGCTCGAGAAGATGACGTTTTATCAGGGACAGCTTCCTGCGTACAATCCCGATGACAATGAGCCGAAGGGGCGGCTGGAGAGATTGCTCGCATGGCTCCTGCTCATTTGAGTCAGAGATCCCCTTGCAATTCGCGGGGTACGAGATGATGGACAGGGCACATCTCACGGGCCACTTCCTACGCCATGATACCACGGAACGGAGTAACTTACTTACTGATTACTACTAATATGCACATGTACAGTCGACCGCCATGGACAGCACCCGACGGAGTCCTACTAGATGTCGAAGTTTGATAGCATGGCAGTGTAGCCTCGACCTCGAGCCTCAGGACATGTGGCGCCTAGGGTTTAGTCCCACTACCGTTTTCTAATGCAGCTAATTTAGCCTCTGTATCATCGACTGCGACACCCGATGTTAAGGTAGTGTCTCGAGTTCATGGTGTCTGAGCCACGCCAGCCTTCAGCCGGGGATGTTACTATATCTGGGTGCTCCTAGTCGGCTATCACAGGCACGCGCCTCATTGTCTAATGTCTTTCTTGGCTGGCCCCGGACACCGCCTTGGCCCGCCCAGTGCACGTCTTGCCTTCAGCATTCCGGTCAGAAGGCGGCGGGCTCACAGTTCGCCGCTGCCACCTCATGGGGGTATACAACCTGAACCTGTAGGATATGGTTCGACAACCTGCCAGTGCCACCGTCCGCTTCCTGACAGAACCTTCCCTTGCTCCGAGGCCTTATCTCAATGCCCCTCCCTCCCGGGCTCCTGGTGGCCGCAGTGACATCCCAAACCACATATCACCGCCCCCATCCAAACCATGTTCATCCTCTGACTCCTTGGACGACACACTGACAAAAGCATGAGCCCCCCGCCCCGTAGTGGCTCCTTCTCCAGTACACTCAACAACACCTCCACGACGGCGATGAACTCGAATGACTTGCGCGAGCGACATGGACACATGTCCAAGCCACCTGACCTCGAGGGTGACAAGCAGAAGAAGCTGCAAGTCCGGATCGAGGCCCCGGTCCCCGCGGCTGCTCGTCAACGCCTCCAGCAGCAGCGCGAGCGTATCCTCCAGTTCCAACAGCGGTGGGAGCGCATCAAGGCGGATCTCCCACCGCAGCTCTCGCGAAAACACAGTATGTCGGTCATCTTCATTGATTGTGAATATCGACACTAATCAATCTGTGCGATAGTTGGCATGATCTCCATCGGTGAGTGCGACGCCAGCCCAGCACGACGTCGAAGATCCCAGGCCTTGTAATATTGACCGCGCTCCGTCCTAGGTGGAGTCATCGGGACTGGGCTTTTCCTTGGATCTGCCGTAAGACACGAGCAGAATCGCCCTCTATCTGCTCTCCATGTCATCTCACTGTCGGCTTTTTCTGTCTCGTAGGATGCGATTCGCAACGGAGGGCCAGTGGGGGCCTTACTTGGCTACTCGTCATGGGCACGGTTGTATATTGCCTCTGCGTGTCTGTCGGAGAAATGATCGCATTCTTGTAAGTCGCCGGCTTATCCGTCGTCATTCCGTCAGCGTTAAAGTATAATCCTTATCACAGACCAAACGTAGGTGGCGTCGTCGGACTAGCTGACCTGTACGTTGACCCCGCGCTGGGATTTTCGCTCGGTTGGGCCGCATGGGTATGAATCGTAGTTATATTCGGAATCTAACGTGCTGAATCGTCATTATAGTACAATTGGAGCGTGGTTTTGCGCAAGTATCTCTCGAACTTGACCATCTACCCACGACTGACTGCATATCCAGCGACTGAAATAACGGCAGCGGCCGTCGTCATCGGATACTGGAAGGAGAATATTGCCAAGGGGATGTGAGTTCTCTGCGGTATTTACCTCTCAAAACGTATGCACTGAAGGATTGAAAGTGTTGTAGCCGTTTCGGGGCTATTTGCAAGTAGAGCCAAACAACATCGTCCTCAATTTCGGACTGACCTCCGGCTGATTAATAGCTCATGATCGCCACGACGGTCAATTGCTTCCCTTCCCGGGTCTACGGCCAGATGGAATACTACCTCTCGTGCATGAAGGTCCTGACAATTGTCCTCATAGGTGAGCATCACTTACATCTCGTTTGCGTCTCTGACGACGATTGCTGACGAGTCTCTCAGTATTGCTCGGGCTGTTTATAGATCTTGGAGCATCTCATGAAGGGTGCGTGATCTATCCATGATCTATAGACCAGAGCAGTGATGATTGTGTTGTTCACCATCCACAGAGTGATCGGGTTTAGAAACTGGAAGAACCAGCCCTTCGCCAAAAACTACCTGGGTATCGAGGGGGCGAAGGGCCGTTTTCTTGGCTTTTATGCCGTGATCATGCAGGCCGCCTTCTCGTTTTTCGGTTCAGAGGTGCCTGGCATTGTATGTGGCTTACTTTCTCCGAATGGTTTCTTCCCTGATTGTCCTACCTAATCCACGTGCGCAGGCAGCCGGAGAGGTGATAGATGCGACGCGGGTACGCATTTCGTCATCAACCACTCCTTGAATGATGTGGCTAAGGTCATATTAATTCCTTGTGCAGAACGTCCCCCGCGCTCTGCGTAAAGTCTGGATTAGAATGTGCGCTATGCGATTTTCTATTCGTGTTCGGACGACGAAAACTAATTTTTGTGACGTGTGCATTCTGTCAGCACGTTGTTTTACGTCGGCGGGATTCTAGTCTCGGGACTGCTAGTCCCCGCAGATGACGAGGGACTGGGGCTGAGAGACAAAGGTGACAGGACTGGTCGATCCTCCCCTTTTGTCATCGCGTTCAATCGTGCCAAGTGGGCCGTGGTACGTCCTCGTTCTTCCTTCTCCCTCGTACACCTCAGCCCATCCTTTCTTTCTTTATTCTCCTCCAGCTTCCGGATGTAGTGAACGCAGCGATTCTCCTGTCGGCGTGGTCGGCGGCGGCGTCCGACATCTACATCAGCAGCCGCTTCCTGTTCTTCCTCTCGCGCCGCGGCCACGCCCCAAACTTCCTCGCGCACCTCTTCAGGTACCCGCGAGTCCACATAACACACTCGACGCAAAGCGACACCGACTCAGAGGCAGATGGTGACTCCGACTCAGAAAGCGACATCGGTGCGTCTCCGGGTTTCAGCTTGCATCTCACTCATAGATACATTTTCTAAATGGGCATCTTAAAGCCGAGATCGGACGCGACGAGCCCGTGCTGAGCGATGACGAGATGAGGGGGCGAGCAGGTGCTGCCGTCGAACCAGCCGACATATGTGATGCCGCTCGCGAGCGTGCTGGTGTCCGCGTCCGTCGGGCTCCTAACATTCCTGAGCTACGGTGCGGGGAGCGCGAACACGGTGTTCAACTGGCTCGCGAACGTCGCGAGCGTCGCCGTCGCTCCAGTCTTGGGTCGGCATGCTCTTCACGTACATCAGGTGAGGACTCCGCGCTTCCTTGATTCTCGACAAGCCACAGTCACAGAGTTCGATCGTCTGACTGCGCCTTGCGTGCTGCCCGGAGACAGGTGGTACCAGGGGACGGTGTACTACGAGCGGAAGTGGAAGGACATCGAGTCGCGAGAGGGCCGGGAGGCCATGGCGCAGATCGCGAGGATCAAGAAAAACAGGAACTGGGGCCAGCCATATGTGCGTTCGTCTTGCGCATTTTCGGGTACGCTTCCATGGGCTGCTAGCGCTGATGAGCCGAGTCCATGTTCTCTGCTTAGTTGGCGTGGTATGCCTTCTCGTTATGCCTACTCGTCCTCTGTACGAATGGATGGTGAGACGTAACCCCCTTCCCCCCTCGCTACCCTCCTCGCTGCACAACCGCAAGCGATCTGACATGGACGTTGCGTGCACAGGGCCGTGTTCGTGAACAACGGCTGGCGCATCGCTGACACGTCAGGTGCTGCACCCCTCGACACCGACGTCGTTTCACAATTCCTGTCCGCATACGTTCCTCTCGTGCGTCCTCTCCCATTTGCGCACTTACCATTAACAAGGAATATTGACAAGCGGAACGCATGCAATAGCCGTTCTTCCTACTGCTCACGTTCGGATACAAGCTCATCAAGCAGACAGAGATGATCCCGCTCGAAAAGATGACGTTCTATCAGGGCCAGCTCCCGCCATACAACCCGGAGGACAACGAGCCGAAAGGGTGGCTGGAGAAGTTGCTAGCATGGCTCTTGCTTATCTGAGTGGTGCTGTGGTGGCCGTCCGCGCCGTCGGACACGGCCTAGTACGCACATTGCAGCAAGACGCGCTATGGTATTGCGACCGGAAAAACCGCTGTACAGAGAATTTAGCGACATGGCATTCGATTCGCCTGTACTAACAAGTTGTCTGCTCTGCGGGTACAGGCAAAGAGCGACGACAGTAAAGAACCTCGCCGCCATTCAACCCCTAATAGAGTACGCCAGAGTAAGTGAAGTGAGGAGCCACCCGAGAAGCTATTTGAACGTACAAGACAATGCGGACCCACTTGGGCTGCTGGTCTTCCGGGAGACCGAGCGCCTTCCTGACCGACTCAATGATCTCTTGTGTTAACGGTGCGTGCAGTCGCCACGACGTGCTGTTGTCCCTCAGCGCGAAGACAAAGTCCTCGAAGCTGTTATACCCGTCCGCGATCGGCAAGAGGTCATAACGGATGCGAGGGATGTCCGGGAGTGCCTCGTAGACACAGTTTGGGATGCTATGGGCGACGGTGTCCACCATGGTGTCCAGCAGGCCCTCGCACCGCTCACGACTGAATTTGCCATCTCCGTCCTGCAGGTACTCCTCGACGAGGGTCTTGGCCCAGCGGAGGCGACATTCGTCGTCAAGGACGAAGCCGAAGGCGACGGTGGGGCGGGGGACAGGACGGGGTTCGGTGCGGCGGACGCGCCGACGAGAAGATTGCTGAGACTGAGAGGCGGCAGGGACGTCGGCCATGGTGGTGATTCTGAGCGAGAACAGATCACACGTGGAAAACTCAACTTCAGTCTTCAACTCCACCACGCTGGATTAGCCGATCACGTAAGCACCACGTTCAATCCGCCACCCGCGTCATCGATGTATGGTGCACAGCGAGACGAGCGCATATGAATAGTATGAATCTCGAGAGCAGTAAGTACCATATCCACCAGTAAAATCAAACGTCGGACTTCGGCGATCGTTGTTATTGAACCTTGATGCTTCCTATGCTGTGTCACTTCCAAAACTGTAACTTGGTCCTTGCCGTACTGGTAGTCTGGCACTGCTCGGCGCGAACGACTCGGAGACGGACATAATGAGAACGAATGAGCACACTGCAGCACCCGTTTCCAGTCACGGTGCTAATTCCGTCGGAAACAAAGGTGGGCAACGGGGTGGCGCAAAGGCGACCGACCATTGACCTGATTCGGTCATGGCGCACCAGTGGGTTCAACCGAAGTTGACATCCGAAGGGCTGCTGCGGCTGACGCACGCCTCGCTGGGGACGTGCCCTTCATGTGTTTTCCGGGGGGACTGTCTTTGAAGAATTGCACTTGGATTGCTCTCGGTGGCGTGTCCATATGTAGTGCAAGTCCGTGTCGAATTTCGAGTCTGCATGGAGGACGGCCAAGACCCATTGGCCTTGGGATGCCAGTACGGCGGGGGAGGACGCACAAGTGGGACATACAAGGAGAGCGTCTCAACGGAGTCGGCCCTCGCGCGCATGGATCACGGCACGTCGTGACCCATGACATATTTCCAAAGCTCTATTGCACAATACATTCCACCCTTGTGCGATGACCGAAGTTGAACCATCCTCAACCCCATAAAGTGGGCCGAACCCACGCAGCATAAGGGACGGTACGAGGCGATCTCGCAGCTGCTCAAAGTCTAGGCAACATGGCTGAATCAACAAACAAATAATCGCTTGAGAAACACTGATACATACGCAGCCATGCGGACCCACTTGGGCTGCTGGTCGTCCGGCAGACCGAGCGCCTTCCTGACAGACTCAATAATCTCTTGTGTTAGCGGTGCGTGCAGTCGCCACGACGTGCTGTTGTCCCTCAGCGCGAAGACAAAGTCCTCGAAGCTGGCGTCCCCGTCCGTGATGGGCAAGAGGTCATAACGGATGCGAGGGATGTCGGGGAGTGCCTGGTAGATGCGGTCCGGGATGTGGCGCATGACGGTGACTAACATGGTGTCCAGCAGGTCTTCGCACTCTTCCCGACTGAATTCGCCATCGCCGTCCTGCAGGTACTCCTCGATGAAGGTCTTGGCCCAGCGGAGGCGACATTCGTCGTCAAGGACGAAGCCGAAGGCGACGGTGGGGCGGGGGTCAGGCCGGGGTTCTACGCGGCGGACGCGCGTACGAGAAGATTGCTGAGACCGAGAGCCGACAGGGGCGTCCGCCATGCTGGGGACTCTGATGCAAGGAAGGACAAATCAGAGGAGGAAAACTCAACTTCAACCACCACGCTGAATTAGCCGATCACGTAAGCACTGTGTTCCATCCGACACCCACGTCATCGTATGTATAATAAACAGCGACTCGGAGTCGAGCGCATAGGAATGTTGATGATTTCGAGGGCAGTAAGTACCACATGCCAACTATTCCACATTAGCAACTTCGGTATGCAAAGAGAAGCTCGAACGATGGGGACAGGGGGCGAGCCTTGGGGTGGCGAAGAGGTGATCCATGATTCACTACTTGTTGTGGTGGATCACGGCGCGTCGTGGCCCATGACATATTTCCGAAGCTCTATTGCACAATACATTCCATCCTTGTGCGGTGACCGACTATCCTCAACTCCATACAGTAGGCAGAACCGACGCAGCATAAGGGACAGTACGAGGCGGTCTCGAAGCAGCTCAAAATCTAGGCAGCACGGCGAAATCAGCGAACGAATAATCGTTTTGAGAAACACTGATACGTACACAGCCACGCGAACCCACTTGGGCTGCTGGTCATCCGGGAGACCGAGCACCTTTCTGACCGCCTCAATAATCGCTTGTGTTAACGGTGCGTGCAGTCGCCACGACGTGCTGTTGTCCTTAAGTGCGAAGACAAAGTACTTGAAGCCGTGCTTCTTGTCCGCGACAGGCAAGAGATCTTGGCGGATGCGAGGGAGGTCGGGGAGTGCGAGGTAGACATGGTCCGGGAGATCACCAATGATCGTAGTTACCATAGTCTTCAGCATGTATTCGCACTCTTCACGACTGAAGACGCCATCTCCGTCCTCCAAATACTCCTCTATCAGAGTCCTGGCCAAACGACGGCGACATTTGCCGTCAAGAACGAACCCGAAGGCGGCAGTGGGGCGGAGGTTAGGAAGGGTTTCAATGTGGCGGACGCGCGGACGAGAAGATTGCTGAGACTGAGAGGCGGCAGGAACGTCGGCCATGGCGGTGATGCTGAGCGAGAACAAACCACACGTGGAAAATTCAACTTCAAAGTCAACCACCGCGCTGGAACAGCCGATCACGTAAGCGCTGTGTTCAATCCCACACACGCGTTATTGTATGATGCACCTGAGCGCATACGAATATGAATCTCGAGGGCGGTAAGTACCACATCCACGAGCAAAATCAAACGTCGGACTTGATCGTCGTTATTGAAGCCTAAGCCTGAAGCTCAACGCTTTCTATGTGGCGTCAAAATGCAATGTAAGTCCTTGCACTACGCCAGCGGCTGGACTAGCCTTTCAAATCTCGACGGTATGAGATTGAAGCTGTAGCGGTGGGGACTCGAGGGGGCGATTGAAGTGGCGCAGAAACGATCCTGGGGTGCTTCGGTTACGGTGCATCGTGGCACATGACATACTGCCAACTCTCTACTACTGTATACATGCATTCCGTCCTTGCAGTACGACGAGCACAACATTTTCAGCTCCTCCATGGAGTACACACAGCCCACGCAACACGAGCGACCACACGAGGCGACCTCGCAGCTGCTCAAAATCTAGGCGGCATGGATGAATCAGCGAACGAATAATCGTCTGAGAAACACTGATACGTACATAGCCATGCGAACCCACTTGGGTTGCTGGTCATCCGGCAGACCGAGCGCCTTCCTGACCGACTCGATTATCTCTTGTGTTAACGGCGCGTGCAGTCGCCACGACGTGCTGTTGTCCCTCAGCGCGAATACAAAGTCCTTGAAGCCGTGCTCCTTGTCCGCGACAGGCAAGAGGTCATGACGGATGCGAGGGATGTCGGGGAGTGCGAGGTAGATACGGTCCGGGATATCACTGATGACCGTCATCACCATAGTCTCCAGCATGTCTTCGCACTCTTCACGACTGTATGCGCTACCTCCAGCCTCCAAATACTCCTCGATCAGAGTCCTGGCCCAACGACGGCGACAGTCGCGGTCAACGACGAACCCGAAAGCGACAGTGGGGCGGGGGTTAGGTCGGGGTTCTACTTGGCGGACGCGCGAACGAGAAGATTGCTGAGACTGAGAGGCGGCAGGGACGTCCGCCATGGTGGATTCTGAGCAAGGAAGGACAAATCAGAGGGCGGAAAATTCAACCTCAACCGCCACGCTGGAATAGCCGATCGCGTAAGCAACGTGTTCAATCCAACGCAACCGGTGTCATCGCATGACGAAATGAGCAGGGAGTCGGGGGCATGGTCTCGAGGGTATGTAGTAAGTACAACATCCACCAGCAAAATCAACCTTCCGACTTCACAGTTGTTATTGAGATCTGACGTGTTCTGTCTAGTGTCAAAACTGTATATCCTTGCGCTGCAAGCAATGCTCGCGAGCGAGATGGACATAACGAGAGTGAACGAACGCAGCGCTGTTTCCAGTGCTGAGTTCGGGAGACAACGGCGTGCAGCCTCTGCAGCGTGCTGTTATCCCTGAGAGCGAAGACAAAGCGGTCGCAGGAGTCACCGCCATCCTCTACAGGCAAAAGATCGGGAGGTCAGGGAGGGGCTGGGGCGCAGTAGATGCGAGCGGGGAACGTGGTGTTCACTGGCAGGGAGATCACAATGTCAATCAGGTCCTCGTACTCTTTGGGAGTGTACGTACAGTGTTTTTCCTTGTTAACAGCCGCGAAAAAATATTTAGCCCCAGCGGCGGCATCACTGGCAGTCGAAAACGAACCCGAAGGCGAAAGTAAATTTGGGGGGAGGACTGCGCCGGACGTGCGTTCAAACGACCTTGATCTTGACGTGGTGGGTCGGTGGACGAGAGCACTGTGAGATGGTGGAGAATTCAGTCATGTGGATGTGGGTGTGTCACATTGGTGGGTGCATTGAGGCTTGAAAGAGGAGAAGCAGAGGGAGGAGCAGGAAGAGGGTGAGGAACAAGAGCAGGAGACCGCCTAAAAGCCCGCTCACGTAACCCCATAAGTAGCACGATAACTGGTCGCGAATTTTCTTAGAACCTAATATTAATGATAAGTCGTCGGATAAGTGCAGGGTTGCTGGAGTCGGAGCATGATCGTGTTTCTCCTTGCTGACCTCTGCATCTGCCGGGACGCTGGTTGCTTTCCTCCTCTCTCGCGGCACAATTCTCTTGGTCTTGAAGCTCCATGCCATGCACCGTGAGCTACAAAATGTTGGGAGTCACAGCAAGGGGGGATTGAGATCAAGAGAGGAAACTTGGTCGAAGGGTCCAAGGGGTCTGAGCTGGTTGAAGTGTAGAGCCCGGTCATGTCTCTAGGATGCAAACAACCTGCCATTACACCTTGTGAGTGCTGCTGTGATCCTCATTCTCGGACGTAAATCAGACATCACGTCCATGGATCGCTATTGAATCGTTCGATTCGGTTGTGCGAACAGATTCTTCGAACCTCGGGTCAACCATGTCAGTCCAGCCCACCTGCTATCATCCGTCGCTTCTGAAGTATGGCACCAATATCGCGTCCAAGGCAATCAAACTTTCACGCGCGGCGAATGCAGCCTCGATCCCGTTTCCAGTCAACATCTTGGCGCGGCTGTTCGCGGTCCGACCCTGCCGTGGACAGGTCCCATGTCCATGGAGGAGCAAGCATCGTAAAAGAAGAGCGAGGGAGATACCTTTCTTAACTTCTTCCTTGGCACAGGCCTTGATTCTCGGCTCTCCCTCAAGTGTTTCTACGACTGCAGGGCTTCGGTCTCCTTCGCCCAATGGCGGCGGTGTCTACGGCGATCTCGCAAGGATGGGCTTGGAAGGAGCGCGATGTGTCTGTCGCTTCCGTGGTGGATGAGGTCAATTTGTCGTGGACGGATGCGACGACCTTCCCTTCGGAAATCCACGTCGAGCTGCTCAAGGCTGGCCGGATCCCAGATCCGTTCAAGGGCTCGAACGAACACGAAGTCCAATGTGAGTCCAGTGTGTCATTCTTTTCCTTTCGGACAACCATCAATGCGATATATCCAGGGATCGGCGAACGCGAGTGGCTGTACCACAGCAAGTTCGATGTGCCGGAGGTGGAGCGCAAATGGAAGAACGCGGAGTTAGTCTTCGAGGGCCTGGACACGCTCTGCGATGTTTACCTCGTGAGTCTCTCTCGTACATCCTGCGCTCACGCGAACGAACGGAATACCAATACCATGGCTCTGTGAGTAGAATGGGAAGAAGATCCTGCACGCGGACAACATGTTCCGTACCTGGTTGGTTTCGCTCTCGCGGGAACACCTCCAGGACCAAGACAACCTCCTGCTCCTCCACTTCACATCCGCACAGAAGCTCGCGAAGGAGCTCGAAGCGCAATACGGCCGTGTCCGCGCTGGCTCCACAAACCTTGGCGATCCCAGTCGGGTGTACGTCCGGAAGGCACAGTATGGCTGGCGGTGCGTCCTACCATCTTAATTCGTACTCCAAGACGCTGATGATATGTTGCGCGTAGATGGGACTGGGTGCGCACCTGTTCCAAGTGAATCGTACCGAGTTGGCCACTGACCATCTTCTAGGGACCGGAGTTGATGACATGCGGTCCCTACCGTGTTATTTCACTCATCACGTACACCGCCCGGATTGAAGCAGCGAAGACACGCGCGATCGTCTCTCCGGCTCCGGCTCTCTCTCCGTCGTTCAAGGTCGACTTGGCGGTCTCTGGGGACGTGTCTGCGGCCTGCAACATGAAGGTAGTGCTCAGGAATCTGGACGGGACCGTCGTGCTGGAGGAGAAGGCGCAGCTGTCCGGCAGCGCGAACATGAACGAGATCGTCAGCTGGGACCTGAAGGACAAGGTACAGCTCTGGTGGCCTATTGGGTATGGGAGCCGGACGCTGTACGACGTCGAGATCGCTCTCTTGGGCGAGGTAAGCGACCACCGCGCCCTTTTTGCGTATGCACAGCTGAATTTGATTCAGGGCGACATGCTCTTGGATAGCGTGACGAGACGCGTCGGGTTCAGGACAGTTGAGCTCATCCAGGAGCCCCTCGAGGAACCCGACAAGTACGGCAAGGGCACGACGTTCCTGTTCGAGGTTAATGGAGTTCGGATGTTCATGGGGGGTGAGTGTCCATCCCTTCTCCCGCTACAGAACATCGGCTGACATCGTGCCAGGCTCAAACTGGATCCCGGCTCACAACTTCCTGACGGCACTGACAGCGGACGACTACCGTGCGTGGCTCACGCTCCTCCGCGACGGGAACCAGAACATGGTCCGGCTCTGGGGCGGAGGCGTCTACGAGCCTGACGTCTTCTACGATATATGCGACGGTGCGTCCGCGCGTCTCCGACGTCCTGTCGGGCCACGTCGGGGGGCTGACATCGGTCTGCGTTTCCCCGGTGATATTCGCAGAGCTGGGCGTGCTTGTGTGGCAGGACTTCCAGTTCGCGTGCGGGGTGTACCCGGCGTTCGACTCGTTCGTGCAGAGCGTGAAGGCCGAGGCGGAGGACAACGTCAAGCGCCTCCGGCACCACCCGTCGCTGGCCCTCTTCTGCGGGAACAACGAAGGTGCGTGCCGTCGTCCGCTCCGCATCCTGCACGTTGCGCACTCAAATACGCTTAGACTACCAGATGGTGCTTCAATGGGGAGGTGCGCATGCTTGTCGATCGCGCTGCGGAGCCTATTTCTATCTGGCTGACTTTGACGCGGGCACTGGCACAGGCATCGACGCTCTGCCGGCGCGCGTCTTGTACGAGGAAGTGTTTCCCGCTGTCGTCGCCGAGCACTGCGATCCGCCCATCCCGTATCACCGTGGGTCGCCGTATGGCGGAAAGGGCTGGGACACGTCTGACCCGACGATCGGCGACGTGCATCAGTGGAACATCTGGGGTGGCAAGGAATGGCCGTGGCAGGAATACCCCTCCAACGGCGGGCGTTTCGTCAGGTGTGTCTTGTCTCGGAAGGGATCGTCGCTTGCGTCATCGCGCAATGACTAACCTGACGGTGGACAGCGAGTTCGGGATCCCCTCGTTCCCAGACATTAAGACAGTCGATTACTGGCTGGACGGAAATACGAAGGACAGGTGGGCACAGTCGAAGGCCATGGCGCAGCATGACCGGGCGGGGAGCCACGAGCGGCGCTTCGCCATTGTCATGAACGAGAACTTCAGGCTGACGGGCGACCTCGAGACGTGAGTGCTCGCACGCGCGGGTTCCGCGGAGATATGCTGAGCAGGTTCGGCGGCGCAGGCACATATACAATTCGCAGCTCATGCAGTCGGAGGCCGTAAGCCTCGCCTACAGGACGTGGCGGCGCGAGTGGCGAGGCAAGGGCAAGCAATACGTGAGTCGTCCCCTGTTCGGACCTTATAGCACTGTCGGGCGGCTGCTGACATTCGTGCGCATTCATTAATGCAGACCGCGGGTGTACTTGTGTGGCAGATGAACGACTGCTGGCCGGTCGTTTCATGGGCGATCGCGGACTTTTTCGTAGGGCGCCCATTGAAGACTCGATGACCCGCGCTGACAGCTCATGCTGGCACTTCCACATAGCTCCGGGCTAAGCCCGTGTACTACACCATCGCCCGCGAGTTGAGTCCGATCTCTGTCGGGGTGTTCAGGACCGTGAGTACTACGTGTCGAGAGTGTTCTGTTGGCCCTTATGCTTGACTGACATGCAACATGCCGCGGCCCGCCCTCGCCCACAGGTAACTCAAAATCGTGAGAACGACCGCCCCAAACAGGCACGTCTTCATTCGAAATACCCCTTCGCTCGGTTCCCAAGTCTGCTGTCTACTGTACGGGACTTCCATTACTGACCCAGTCTCCGCTCCTGATAGTTTTATGAATTCGGCGCGTTCCGCTCCGTGTCCGCGACGATCGAGGTGTGGGGCACAAACGCGACGCTCGCTGCGCGCGATGTCCGCCTAGAGCTCTCCTTCGTCGACCTCTATTCCGACTGGACGCAGACCTCGACGCTCGCCGCAACCCTGCTCCCCAATCAAACCACAGAGCTCGTGACCCTGCTTGTGCCAGGCCCGGCGGCCCCCAGCGCGATCTCAGTCGACCCGTCGCACTCCGTAGTCATCGGCGCCCGGCTTCTGGATGCCGCGTCGGGCGAGGTCCTCGCGCGCTACGCGGACTGGCCACAGCCGTTCCGCCTCGTCGACTTCCCAGATCCGAAGCTCGACGTGAGGCTCGAGGGCGCGAACGTGCGCGTCACGGTCGAGAAGCCAATCAAGGGTCTGTTTTTCACTGTCGACGAAGAAGGGGAAGAGGAGGATACCCTTGCGCTTGGACGGCCGGAGACGGTGCGGTGGAGCGACAACGCGCTCGATGTCTTCCCTGGAGATCCGCAGGTGGTGGAAGTGCGGGGTTTGCTGGGGAAACGCGCGAAGGTGCGGGCGGCGTATATGGGCTGCGAGCGTGGGCGCGTCGTGTACGAACAGTGAGGCTTGGGGTCTGCGACTCCAGGTTGGTGAGTGTTGTCCGGTATCTCTCAAGCCCGACTATTGATGCATGGGACAGCAGAACTTGAAACATAATTGTGTATGCTGAATGCGAAGATCTCATCGTGATTGAAGTCCCTGTCCGCGCCCGATGCTTGTGCAGATCCAGTGCAACCTGTGCCGCTGGGCCCGGTCCTCATATTCAAAACCCGGGATTGCAACGCATGCAAGACTGAAAGTCATGGTAATGGCGGCCAGTGTTGATGAGATAATGATAATATAGTCTAGACGTCACAATCCTGGCCCCTGTCTTCACCTCTCGTGTACGTCCGTCTCTTTACGAATAAGCCTCGACATGGCAGACTGAATGGATTTCTGACAGCGCTCGATGAGTACCTTCCCCTGACAAGCTTTCGTCCCGGTCTTTTCGGACAGTATCATAAGCAAATTAGCCTTCCCGGGCTTCAGACCCAGTTAGATCCACACCATCGTTTGGTCTCCGTGGGATTTCCTTTATGTAGGCTGAGTGCGCAACCTGGGTGCTTGCATATAACCCCAGCTCAACTGACTGATTCGTGACTCTGCATCTCCACAAAAGCTTCAACGTACAGTTCTAAAGGCTAAAGCCACAGGCATGTCTTTTTTCTTCAATCAAACATGATTTAGAATTCGGCTAGTCTATGCTTTCACGACGCGCTAACTTGGTCGCCTCGCCCAGATGTCAAATCCTCCGTGCTTGACGGGCGTTACTGGGTCCTCCATATCTCGCCTCGCATTGAAGTTCGGCCGCCCGGGCGCGTATACGAGAAGTACCAAGACACTCCCGCTTTCTGGATCTCGTCTTGTAGTTGATGGCTGATTCTGCGCGGCTTCCAGTGACATGTGCGGTGCTTCCGTGACATTTCTTTCCGAGAAGGCGGGCAGATGACAGGTGTCTGTTCCCAGCCTGCGATGATGCGATATGATAGACTGACTTCCGTACATCTCACGCTCGCAGAGAATGCGCCTACAATGCCCCTTATTTAAGGCCTCCACATGCATGAGCCCACCTGTTTCGACTTACCCTCTCTGCTACGTGGTCTCGTCCGCAATGCGTCTTCACGATCTCCTCACCCGCATGGCTGATGTAGAGAAGGGAGCAGATGGGCCTGTATCGTATGGCGAGGAAACAATAACTGCGACGGTATCCGAGGACGACTCTAATTCAAGTAAAGCTTCTCCTTCAGCCTCCCGCGACTGTTCTCCTGCATACCCGGACGGAGGTTGGAAGGCTTGGCTCACCGTTGGTGGCGCATTCGCCGGGCTGTTCTGTACATTCGGGCAGTTGAATGCCTTCGGCACATTTCAAACGTGGTACGCTGAGCACCAACTTCATACTTTGCCAGCATCCACGATAGCGTGGATTGGATCTCTTCAACTGTGGATCTTTTTCTTCTCCGTGAGTGACCATGTCCTTTCTATTATTCCTATCCGGCCTCATCCTCTCGTCGCGCTCAAGGGTTGTTTTGTTGGGAGGATATTTGACGCCTACGGTCCACGAGTACTCATGGTACCAGGAACGGTCATGCTTACGTTGAGTATCATGATGACGAGCCTCTCCACACGATTCTACCAATACATTCTCGCGCAAGGTGTGCTATTCGGAGTCGGAGTCGGAATGATGTGAGTCTCCGATTGTGCTTTCGCTCAAGCTCTATGCATGACTCGTGAATGTCAAGTTTCTATCCATGTCTTTCGGCAATCTCGACCCATTTCTCCCGCCGCCGCGGAACTGCGGTTGGCATAGCCTTCACGGGATCAGGAGTAGGTATGTGCTACCCATGTCTCGGCCGCAAGCACACGGGCCCTTAGCCTCGCCTAGGCGGCGTTGTGTATCCCATTATGTTTCAGCGGCTGTTCGTGGAGGTTGGCTTCCCATGGGCCGTCAGGATTTCCGGCTTCATATCCCTTGCATGTTGCGCCGTAGCGGTTACAACAGTTACGAGGCGCCGTGAAACAGTGAGGCACCAAGCTCCGTGGATCGACCCCAAGATCTTGCAGGACGTGCCGTTCATCCTCGTGGTTGCCGGGAGCGTCTTTGTGTGCCTGGGTACGTTTCACGAGGTCCCATCATGCTACGTCGCTAACACTGTTTTCCAGGTCTCTTCATCCCATTCTTCTACATCGCGGACTATGCCCGAGATCACGGGCTCTCGTCGACCACGGCATTCTACATCATTTCGGCCATGAACGGCGGCGGCATTGCGGGTCGCTTGGCACCGCCCTTGGTCTCGGACTTCATCGGTCCGTTTAATATCATTGTGCCTTGCGCATTCCTCCTGGGTCTCTCGCCCCTCGTGTTCTGGATCTTCGCAAAGTCTCTCGTCGCAATAGTTCTTTTCGCCGTCCTCTACGGCTTCCTTTCTGGAGGCTTCATTGCTATCCTGATCCCATGCGTCGCCAAAATATCAAAGCCGAACGTGATTGGCACGAGAATCGGCGTCTTATACAGTATCGTCTCGTTTGCGTAAGTGTCGCCATCTTCCTGGGAAGCGTCATTCGGCTGACGTTGAATCCGGTTCCCTTGCTGGGCCGCCGCGGCAGTGCACTGGCCGGTGGTCCCGCGGCAGGTGCTCTCCTCAAGGCAGATCATGGGTCGTACGATGGGTTAATCGCGCTTTGTGGCGTCGCCAACGTCCTGGGCTCGTTCTTCATGCTATGGTCAAGAATAAAGCTAGCGCCGCTTGGGGCACGAATATGAAGACGGAGCATCGACGTTTTAGAGATCCTCCTTCATTTGTATATTTACTGTACTACTAATGCAATGCCCTTCAGAGCGCTCGGTTATGTCACATCTTGTGAACAAGAAGAGAAGAAGTACTGCGACTTGGTGCTATTTCCATCCGTCCACGTTGCGGTGAGTTCAAACGATGTGATGTTCTTCATTCACTTGCTTACGCTTCTCATCGTCGTCTCGAATTACTATCTAGACTTTTCAAGCAGCTCGCTGGCGATAACGAGGCCGGCGGCCTTTTGCTGTGATCAAATTTAGCTGTGGATCCCTCGAAGAATCGAATGGCTTGCTACCGAAATTCCTCCTGCACATGTCTCCCTGAGAGCTCTGTACAGGTACTACTGTTTCCCTTTTCCGGTGCTGCAGCACTTCCTCATCCGAATATCATTACCGCGGACAGTACATGAAGGTGGCAGAGATGGCAATACAGGAGGAGTGCTAGTTCCAGACCACACAGCTGATAGGTCCGTCGCATCGATTTCCTCGTTCTGACGACTTCCTTACGACAACGCAGTCTTATGGTATGGGCGGCTTGGGACTTCTCAGGCGTCATGCTTCTTCTCAGCGCCGCCTCGCGTTTGGGCCGTGTAGAGTACCGTACAGGAACCGATGTGGGCCGCTTCATTTTACGTGAGTCCAAACTTTCTTACGCACAGGGAGGCACGAATGGGAGGATTGGTCTCTTTTTAAAGGCGGCTCCTCTCGTGAATGCCCCCACTACATGACCTTGAACTGACTGCCTAGACGTCGTTCTAGCATTTTCCCATAGCCTCACCCCGCGACAGAATGGCAAACCTTCCCTCACCAGTACTAATTCGTGTATCGGAGGTGAAGAATCCTTCTTCCACATCTACCGTGGGAGAAGATAGATCGACGATCGACGGGAACACTACCGTGGCCACGGACCACGGACTCAAGGCATGGCTCTGTGTCTTCGGAGGTGCCCTGATGCTCTTCTGTAGCGGACAGATTACTGCATTTGGAATATTCGAGACGTATTATGCTCAGCATCAGCTCAGAGGAGTATCGCCTTCGACCATCTCGTGGATTGGGTCCCTACAGCTCTGGGTTTTGTACTTTTCCGTACGTTCGCCTTCTTCTTCCTGATATTTAACGGATTTACCAAGAGGGCACCTTTAAAGGGTTCTATTCTAGGCCGTATTTTCGACGCGTACGGCCCTCGAGTTATCCTAATCCCTGGTTCTATCCTGCTCGTCGTCAGCACCATGATCACGAGCATTTGCACGGAGCTGTATCAGTTCCTACTGGTCCAGGGTTTGCTGACGGGTTTGGCTTACGGAATGCTGTAAGTACCAAGCCCACGCTACGTTCACGTTTACCGATGGTCTCCGCAGGTTCTACCGTCATTCGCATCCATATCAACGCATTTCGTCAAAACTCCGTGCTACGGCTATGGGCATCACAATCGCAGGTTCTGGAGTAGGTCAGTGCCATCTACTCGCTTTGTATTATGCTCTATCTGAAGCCCGCTTTCTCAGGCGGCGTCGTCTTCCCGATCCTCTTCCGTTTTCTCTTCGCACGCATTGGTTTCGGGTGGTCGGTACGCGCGTACGGATTTCTGGTGCTGGTGCTGTGCACCATCGCGAACGCGACCATCACAAGCCGGATTCGTCATGGAGGAAACTCTGTCCCTCCACTCCCAGACGCGAAAATTCTCCGGGATGTGCCTTTCCTCTTGCTAGTCGCGGGTTGCTTCTTCGTCAATTTTGGTGAGTAGAGAGATATGCATTCCGTGACGTCCGCGGAAGCCATCGTGCTGACCTCGGATCGTTATAGGCCTGTTTATACCGTTTACTTATATCTCCAACTACGCGATCTCCAGAGGCGTGCCCTCTTCAACCTCTTTCTACATCGTCTCGGCGATGAACGCAGGTAGCATCGTTGGCCGGATTGTACCGGCCTTCCTCGCCGACGTCATCGGTCGCTTCAACATCGCATCCCCGGCCGCATTCCTCATCGGTCTCCTCGCCCTGGTCTTTTGGACGTTCGCCAAGTCCTTGGTCCCCATCATTGTGTTCGGAGTGATGTATGGGTGCTTTGCGGGCGCGTTTCTCGCCATGCAAATTCCCTGCGTCTCACAAATCTCGGATATCAAGGAGGTGGGGACGAGGATCGGGATCTTATACAGCGTTGCGTCCTTCGCGTGAGTGTTTCGCTGCTCCATGAACGTCAAACTTCTTTTGGACCAACATTGGCGGTACAGGGTATTAGCTGGGGGTCCTGCTGCCGGAGCGGTGATGAAAGCGGATGGGGGAAGTTACACGGGCATGATGGCCCTCTGCGGCATTTTGAACATCGTGGGGTCGCTGCTCATCTTCTGGTCGAAGTTGAAAGTCAACCGTAGCATATCTTGCACATGTGTAGATAGAGTACATCATAGACTGCCGACCAAAGATCGCCTCTAAATGAAGCCATCGCATGACAAAAACATCGAGAAGGACCTCCTGAGGTAGATCAGGCAGTGTATAGCGGGGGAGGAGTAGGAGGCTCTGATCCCTGCCCCGACGGAGGCGCGACCGCTTGGCTGGCGTCCTGCTGTAGGGGCGTCGAAGGGGTCAAGGATGCTAAGAATCGTTTGGTTGGCCGACTGCGTATACACGAGAGCCCGAAAACTCCGGATATGCTGTGAGGAGCGGAGCTTGTACCCTTTCCGTTTAGGCGCTTGCGCGACGATAGAGTTTCGGGTTTCGATCGTGTCTTGAGAGACCATCGTGGCGCCAGCTGTAGAGACTTCTGAGGTGGGAGGAGGGGAATGCGGAACGTCGTTGGTCGACTCGGTTGTGGAGGAACGAATGCACGCAAGTCGTGCGCCAATTCGTCGGAGGGTAAAGGGCGAGATCTTTGGGGTGACTTGATCATCTAAAGCAGGAAGATCAGCCAAATAACGCCGTGGCTTGCTCTTGGACAGAGAACGCACCCTCTCGAGCGTCCGAAATCGTGGAGTACGTGAACCGTCGTGCCCTCCGCCTCCTCAGCCAAACCGTACACGAGATGCACGCCAGCGCGAGAAGCACCCCTACGAAGATCCCACCAACAATAGTCGGCGCAATAGAACCCTTCGAGGCAGCGTTTGTCGGCAACGCATCACTCCAGAACTCGCTGCTCGGTGCAAACGCGAAGCTGTCCAGCAGGAAGGGGTTGTCCGACGAGACCTGCACCACGGTGACGTTGATCGTATGCACGTCGTCCGAAAGGCCTGCCTGGTTGATCAAGGTCTGAAACGACCACTCCGAGCTGCTCGTCTGGACGATGGCCGTCGAGGGCGGTTTGTTGTCGATAGACCACTGGATGGTGGGAGGGAAAGAGGTGGCGTTTGGTGTCGAGACGACGTCGAGCAAGATTCTCTTCCCTGGAAGGACATCGATGCCTGAGTTCTCTGTCCGTAATTGCTGTGCCGCTTACCGTGAAACTGCAGAGATACGGAGTCTGAGGGTGTTATTGACTTCCACAGCGCGTCTCCCGGCCCATTTGCCCAATCTTCCCCCCACATCCCGATATAGTGCAGGGCAGTGTCTCCGGCGCCAATGACGACGAGGCGGGTGTTCGTTGAGTCGAGGTTATATGGCATGACGAATGGCCACAATGAAGGGCTGGGGACGGATGAAGGTGGAATGGCGGGGGAGAAGCCGGGCTTTATATTGACATACGCATCGAGAAGCGGGAACACGAGAAGGATCAGGACGATATTAGTTGGTCGGCATACTCGGGGCAGTCTTCGCACTGCCATGGAGAAGGCAGACAGGCTTCGGCATCAAGATGCTTGAGACCATTCACTGCAAAGGAATGGTTGGTCCCTGCCGGTACTGACAGATTGAGATCATGCACATAGACATGCGTTGATGGCGGCGCAGTCTGGAAGCGAATAAAGGCGGAAGAGCAATGGAAGACCTCCAGCGCAGAGACATCTCCCACAAGCGCAATCTCCATTCCCTGGCACGCTGGGAGCCATCCGATGGAGAAATCAACCGCGCTGAGGACCCTCGTGAGCAGCCCGAGTTGTAGAAGCGGTCAGCCGACATCGAGGGCGTCGAGGGACTCCCCCGAACCGAACTCGAAGAGGCGGTAGGAAGAGGTGCCAGGCCAACCGACCCGTGCACATTGTGTCATACAATATCGAGCGAAGGGCATGGCCTGCAGAGCTCTGCGAGTCTTCGTGGATGGCGAAGCTTGGGGTCGGACTGTATCAGCACTGCCCGCTCTGTTCAACTTGGCGCGCGTAGCCTTTACAGTCGCATTCTCTGCCCCGCTCCCGGCGCAAAGAGGACGTCTTGTGGCTGGTAGTGGGTGGCCGTGAATGAGGAATGAGGAAGGATGAAGGAGGATGGGACGATAAACCAGAGGCTGGAGGGCTAGGCAATATGCACGAACGACTTTGTTCCGAGCGCCCGCGAAGGTACGCACCCTGCAGACCCATCAGGTAGCAACGCATGCTTGTGCCGGGATGCGCGCCACACGGAGGGGCAGGAGCACCGAGAACAGCACGTCTCCCACGACGCCGTCAACGACCGCCACCACTGGTATCGATATCCTCGCTTTTGCGACCGGACGTCGGTGTCGCATTTATCACGGTGTAGACCCTTTCCCGATCGAAGTCGCACTCCTTGTCGCTCGGCTGGACCCAGAACTCCGAGCTCTGGACGACAGCGACACCGACGTGGACTCTATGCACGCCGTCCGAGAGGCTTGGGGGGCCAAGGGCCTCGGAGCGGAGAAGAGCCGTCGAGCTCGGTTGCTCTGCAGCGTCACCGTAACCGTAACCGCGAGTGTCCCTGTACCCTGTAGGCTGTCCCGTCGATTCCTCACTCGAACTTGGACGGCGGCGATGAGGCGTGTGAGCACGAGGGTGGGGTCTTCATAGCGATCCCGGGGCCTGTATCGGGATCGAGTGGTGTGCGATATATGTACCAGCCTTGGACGTCAGTAATCGATACGTGACGGCGAGGCGCGAGGAGACGCACCGCTGACCGACAGAGCGAGATAGAACTGGAGGAGCTGCTTCTCTGTAGCCACATTTTGTCGTACCGGACAATAGGGAGAGATGTCGAGCTGGCGTGAGATTACCTTGCCCGAGCCCGCGTTCAAATATACAGCGAACTGGAGATGAGACGAACGTCCTAGAATATTCGATGCACATGCACTGGCTTGTGGTCGTCGCCCGGATTGCTTCGATAGAATTGGACCACCTCCCGGAAACTCGGCTTGTCAGTGAACATACGTACGACCGTATTGTGGGCGGCTCACCTGTTGAAAGCTTTTTGCTGCGGAGAACCCGGCGTCGCCTTGCCTGTCTAGTGACTAGTCGTCAGAATATCATGTGGCATGGTGGAGGGAGGAAGAACGAAGTTTCGCCGCCGGGTCAGAGCTCATAACAGTACGTAACACTAAGGCGTCTTATCAGCCCCGTGGACCACCTGCAGGGGCAACTCTACGCCGCATGGAAGGTGTTAGGTCGAAGGCAGAACACGGATCGAGGGTAATCTGAGGATGGCATTGGTGAGTGCAGCGACAAGCGACGAGGACGCAGCGACAGCTAAAAGACTAGAGGGAGTAAAGGAACGTGATACGACGATACATCTGAAATCCGCGCGCGCGGGGAGGGCGAAACCCGCCACCCAAGCCACCACCGATAAGGGCTAAGGCTTGGAAACGGACGGGCACGGACGCAGGGCGGAAATGAAGGACTAGATGGGAATATGCTGGTATGATGGTGATGTATACTTCTCTCTCCGACACCGGCTTCCGCGGGTGCTGTATGCACATTATGGTGATTAGAACGTCTCCTCCTCGTCGACCGCGCCCTCGGGGACCTCGAAGCCCTCCTAGGTAGCGGAATGAAGCGATTGGACGATAAGCGAACGGGACAGCGAAGCGGCAGAGCGACAGCTTACCTCCGTTGAGTACAGGATCTTCTGAATCTCCCGTAGGAGCGGGTCGTCCTTCTCCTCGGCTTGTAGCGTCTCGAGTTGCTGCTGGACAAGAATCTCTATATCGCGCAGCTAGCGTGGCCGTATGAGCCACTGGCGACGCATATGACAGGGGGAGGGACCGGGGGCAGAGGAAACAGGTCCAGATGCGTGAGTACTCACCTTCGCGAAGTAGAAATCGCGCTCCTTCTCGAGACCCTCCAGATGCGCATTCATCTCCCTCAGTTGCGCCTGCAGGTTTTGTACGGCCTCGTTTGGTTGCGTGGAGCCCGCACGGTGACCGGAAATAGGGGTGCGGCCGCCTGCTCGTGCGCCGCCCGCGTGCAGACCGCCAGTCGTACGCGAGGCCGCACCACCACCGAGGGGTGCGATCGTGGCTGGGGTGTCTGTGGGGACGCCACGTCGCCGGGCGACGGGATCGTAGCCCTGGCCACCGTAATTTGTGTCCCAATAGCGCTTGAGCCACTGCAAGAACTCGAGGTTGTCTCCTGGATGAGCAGACGGGTGGGGTGGTGGAGTCGGAGGTCTGAGCGTGTGATAACGGACAAAGGAAGCGGCATAGACGTACTGCATCTTGCACTTGACGAGCTTCTCTATTGGAATGGGCTGCGAGGGGTCGGCAACGCCTGCGTGAGGATGGAGTGGCGACATACCCTGTCGATCTTCTTCGCACGGAAGGCGTTCTGGAGGATTTTGAAGTTGGCGATGAACTCGTATTCGTGCTTGGCGTTCATCTTGACGCGGACCATGGGGATATCGCCTATCCATCAGGGGTCAAGGCTGGCACAGTTACCAACGTGCAAGCCCGCGGGTGAAGGGGAGGGCGGACTGACCATAGATCGAGTCTATAACCTGGCAGTAGGCGGCTCCTGTGCCACACTGCTCGACCTTGGTGTAGTTGATCTGGAGGAGCTCGTTGAGCCAGGCAATGAGCTCTGTGCGGGACTCGCCCATGGTGAAGACGCGTAAGGAGACGGGAATGGGGGCGAGGGGGTGAGTCGATCGTGGACGATGGGGATCAAGCCGTGCGCTGCTCTCTTCCGACGCGTCCATTTCGGGCGCTTTTCCCGCTTGTTCTCGGGCGCTTCCGCAGCTCCTCCGTCCTTGTTCTTGTCCCTCCATCTTCTCCCCCCTGAGCCGTCTCCCCCTCCCTCGTCGACAAGGCATCAAAATCAATTCCTATCAGCCTCATTGCGCACGGCTGCCGTTAAAGATTCGTTTGCGAGGCGCATACAGATTCAGGGCTATCGAACGAGCCCCGGAGAAGCGGGGTCTGGCAGGGACGCCGGATTCTTCGGTCGACAACGCGTTCTTGTACGCCAGTGTAACATTCGTGAGTAACAATAATTTTGTCCTTTATTGAGAGTCCTCCCACCGAAGTGGGGTTGAAGCTCGTCCTAGGCCCCGAGCGCTTGCTACGTCTGGCCATGCTGTGGCTCAGTAGGAGTGAGTGTTCAGCAGCCGGTTTTCGAGACCGAAGGACGGATTTTTCACTTATGCAAAGGGTAGTGATACTCATGAGTACGGGGTCACTGTGCTCCCAGTGAGTTCTCTCTTCTATGAGGTCGCTATATGCGTCTCATTTGCAGACAACTCGCGCCTGGCTCCCTAAAGTCTACCATGGAACAAATATCCAGGTGTCTAGAAGCGTTCTAGCCTATCTTGTCATCGAGCGTCCTGTGTAAACACGTGAACTATGGTGGACCATCGACATTCGGCCTCATCTTTGATTGTATGCATTGGTTTCCGTCTTGAAATAACTGCAATATCCTCCGCTTCTTTGCAGAAACTGCCCACTCTTCCTCTTATTTTGAACTGACGTGAAATCCTAATCCTAGAGCGGCTTATTGTCCCTTCATTCTGCCACCTGTCGGCATCCAGCGATTTTAGCTACGCGTTTTCCCCAATAGACTTCTGGGTCGAGGTCAGAGACCTTCCCCACGCAGCAGTAACGTTGTCAGTGCGTTCCTTACCCAGCCATTTCCAGACTGCAACGTCCATTGAATCATGGTTCAATTGCCTCCTGAAGTATACGGCGTGATCGCGTCTTATGTCCACCTTCGCGATCTCCTTACGCTCGCCCGCACAACCAAAGCCCTCCAGCGCGCCGCGGAACCCCGAATTTACGAGAACGTCGTGCTCCGCGATGCACAATCCGCGTATGTCGGCTGCCACTCTATTACGATGCGCGACGGCCTCAGGGCCCCCTACGTCAAGCGCTTCGTCCTCTTCCAGGATCCGCGGCGTTCGTCGCCGCGCAACAACTTCAGCACCGTGTCCGCGCAGTTCTGGCTTGTCATCCAGCTCGCGCTCACGCTGATGGTCAACCTCGACTCGCTCATCTTCTGGGACCCGCTCTCCACGCACTCCTGGCTCCTCGACCACGAGCTGATCACGTTCCAGCTCCGCGAGGCGAACCTCCGCGTCCCCTGGGACGCGCACCTCGTCGAGTTCCTCCAGAAGCAGGACAAGCTCCAGGACCTGAACGCGTCCGACTCGGCCGCGGCCGAGAGGGGTCCTCTGTGCCCGCTGCCCCCGGCCGCGCTGGGCGCGCTGGAGTCGTTCAGCGGCCCCGTGCTCGTCGCCGCGGAGCTGCTGGGCTGCCCGCTGAACCCGGCTCCAGATCACACTCGATGACGACACCGCCCCGATTCTGCCCACCGTCGTCGGAGATCTGGCCAAGATCATGCGCGGGCTTCGCAGCCTGAGCGTCGTCAACCTGCCAGGCCGCCTGCTTCTCGAGACCGTCCAGCTGGTCTCGACCTCGGTCTTCGCGTCCACCCTGCGGTACCTCGGCGTGCTTCCGCTGTCATGCACGGAGGTGAGCTGTCGTCCCCGTCCCTGCATCTGCACGTCTGCATCGCTGCATTGCTTTCTGGGCAGTCGGACATCTCGATATACATGGCGTAGACGCGGCTTCTCCGCGATCAGGGCCGGGTCGTCCTCGAACTCGAGGAACTCGAGCCCCCGCGATGCAAACAGCACGCGTTCCCCCCATCCCTATCCCCATTCCCATTCCCGTCCCGTCCGCCCGCGAAACGAACGTGCCCGCTCGCTGACGCGCACCCCCCTCTTCTCCCCTTTGTCCGCAGCTGGACGCGCTCGACGGCTGCCTGATGCACATGCACGCGCTCGAGGTGCTCGAGGTCGACGTGACGCGCTGGGAGCCCCAGCCCCCAGAGTGGATGCACCGCCCGATCCTCCTGGGCTTCCACATGTACGCGCCGTCGCTGACCCAGGTCATCTTCTGGGTCGGGCACGCGCGCGTGTCGTGGTACCTGCCCGCCGACGGCAACTGGCAGCACGTCCGGAACGTGGGCCGCGCCCCCGGGAACGACATCCTCTGGCGTTCGCTTTGAGGCCAGAAAGCACGAATCACGGCTCGGCTCCACGTACAGTAGCAAGGCGGACGCGATTGCAGGACTCAGGAGGAGGAGGGGAGGGCGGATGCGGATGCGGCTGCGCGGCGGATGGTGCGTCCGCATAGCAATAATCATAATGCAACTCTAGAGTTGCCCGATTTGTCTGACCTGGCGTATCGCAGCGATCCTGTGCTGGCATGTGTGCGTGTGTGCCACTGCCAATGCCAAGTGTCCCCTCGGAATCGGCGCACAGGTGTGTGGTCTGATTCGGCGTGCGGATGGCGACGACTACTTAGAGCACTGTGACTCGGGGTGTCGAGCTCCGCGGCTCGAGCGTATCTCGCGCCGTATATGAGGCATCTGGTCCATTGGGCCTAGGATATCGCGAGAGTTCGCTGGGTGAGGCAATAGCGGTCGGCAGCCCGGGGCCGTGTATATGACTCGTGATATCGACGATAATCTATGGCGTTGGGCCTTTGGGCTCGGCCTGTGGAGTGCTTCGCGACTTCTTGCGACTCCGGAGGTGCCTCTCCTCTGCGCCCATCTGCGCGACAGAAGCCAATGTGAGTGGACTGTTCGTAACTCCGCTGGAGAGCTGCGACGATGTCGGGGGAAAACACGCGTCGCAGGCGCCGGCCGTCCGCGGGCGGTTCCTCGGGATCGCCGGGAGAAAGGAGGAAGGAGGGCCCCCTCTCGGATCTATGACGGTGCTTGCGCGAAGAGGATGGGCACGTTGCGGGCGGATGCCGGCGTGGCCCGCGCGGAGCGAGGATGGGGGTGGATATATGTGGCTGGCGGAAGCCAGGGAAGCGTTTTGGGCGCGTCTTCTGTCGCCGGGGTGCGAGGCGGGCTGCGCCGTTCGAATCCTGTTCTATTCTGTGCTGCCTCTCTATTCGCGTGGCCGATTGACAGAGTGCGTCTGCGGCAGTGCGCGCGTGGCGTCTTTGCATATGAGCCCGGCCATCTGCACCATCCTTTGTTCGTTTCAAATCCCTCAACGCCCCCCAGCCCCACCCGCACCCACGCTTTGCCCCCATCTCGGTCCCTGCACGTCCCTATGTCTACCGCGGCCGCACAGTCGTCCTCGGGCTCAGGCTTCTCTGCCTCCCTCTTCCTCCGCCTCCTCCTCCTCCTCGGCCTCTTCTCTGTCCGCCGCCCCGTCCTCGTGTCCCCTCCCCCTTCCTCGCACATCCCCACCTCTGCAGCATGGACCCGTCGGCAAACGCCTCGAAACCACGCGTACCTGGCTCTTCACCAGCCTCGGCAAGCATAGCGGCGCTCCCCAGCCTCGCGCATTCTTTGTCCGCGTTCCCCAACATGACCTTCGTTACCAACGACATGGTCCACTACGGCACCCTAGGCCGGACCAAGGGCGCCAAGCCAAGCAAAGGTGAGCACCACTCTCTCTGTCCCCACCCAGCTCGGTGCCTCGGTGGTTGCCCGCTCGAGCTCGCGCCACAGTTGCGTTGGCTTTCGCAACCGCGACGCGGAGTGCACTCGAGCCGGCGCCGCCGCCCGCCACTATGTATCCATCCCGAGTACCTGTATACTCCCGCTGACACGGCGTCCTTTGTCCTTGGCAGCTGAACTCGGCGTTGCGCATTACGAAGCAACGCAAGGTCTCGACCGCGCCGCCCGGCGCACTCGCCATGGTTAGTGTTCAGTGCTCGCTGCGTCCCGGCCGCGCGCTGTGGCGTCGCATGCTCACAGCCAACCACGTCCTCCTTCCCGTGTCCACGCACGCACAGATGACCATGTCTATGTCTGGGCCGCCGTCGCAGCCGCCACAAGCGTGCACCCGGTATCCGACGCCCGACGACGAGGACCCCGTGCTCCTGCTCGTCCCGAAGCGGGCGAAAGCGGTAAGTTCCCGTTCCCGTTCTCCCGTGCGCCGTGTCCCTGGGTGGTGGCGGCAGACGCTGACAGATGTGGTCGTCTCGCTCGTTCGCAGGCAAAGCGTTCATCATGACTGACTGCTTGACTGTTGTCCGCCGCATCGAGCAGTTTCGGCTGCCACAATACCACATACCGCGCAATGCCAGCCTGAGCTCGAGCGTGAACCCTTATCATACGACATACACGGCGCATGATACACGATACCCCTCCCATGCCCTCGGCGTTGCCGCGACACGCCGCAGCGCATCGTTCGATCTTGTTGTTATCTTTCCTCTCGGTTCCTTCCTCTTGCCAATACCTCACTGTACGTGTATACTGTAGTTCGGGCCCGGCATTGTAGGGTCGCTGGTCATCGGGTTTCAAGTGGTTCGACGTGGGATACGTCGATATATTTACGACAACAGTGGTTGACACACCACAGCTAGTGTAACTGTATTCTTAGTTCCTCATAATTACTCGCCAAGTTCAACCGCACAGGGTATCGATAGCAGAAACGGATGTAGCACCACTTGTAACGTTACTTCATAAGCGTTCGTTTTCCGTAACACGAGCAGCAGTCAAGACAGGAGAGAGAGCCAAACGCCGAATGTCCGATGAGAGCGTGAAAGAATCGAAGCCAGCCCTGGCGACTGACACAAGCATACCCTTCAACCTGCCACCCAGCCCCTTATTCGCCCGCAAAGAGGCGGACAAGCATGTAGGTCGATGAACCAATGAACCGGACGACTGGAAAGCCGGAAAACGACGTCAGCGCAACGGGGGAAGTAAGAAGCAGAGAACCAACGTACGGGCGAGGCCCGCGACCGAGAAGAGGATGAACGCCATGTAGCCGCTGACGGTTTTGTCCGCGCCTACATGGGAGGCCTTCCCTGTTGCGGTGCTGGGGCGGGGTTAGCCGGTTCAATAACGCGTCTGCAGTCAACGACGCCACATACACGATGACCGCTGCCAGGAGAGCCTACGACATGATCGCGTCCGGTCAGTGAGCGTGACCGGAGATAGATAGAAGGGCACTCACGTTCGAGAGCGTCCACCAGAGCAGCACCTAAGTTGCGCGCCGAGCGTCGTCAGTACCGGCATCACCTCACCTGAGAAGACCCGAAACTTACACTGCGAACGTGCACAGGTCAGCCGCCTCGTGTCAGCCCGATAAAGTATATGTGGAACGGGAACGCACTTTGTTCTGAAACCCTTGTAGTAGTCTTCTTGCTCCGTCTGCGGGTCCGGCTTAGACTCCTGCTTGGGCGGTTTCGTGGACAGCAGATGGATGGCGTCCTCGTACGCCGCGTTAATATCCGTCTCCGCGGTAGGCACTGCGACCTCGACTTCGTTCTTGTTGGGCCCTGTCTTGACGACACCTAGATCAGTTGAAACCTTGTTGTCTCCCTTGGTACCCCATGAAACGTCGCTGCGGAGTGCGGGGTAGGGCGGCGATCAGGTCAGCATGCCTACGACCCCTGGCGCAGTCAGTAAATGAACGGGACGCACTGGACGTTCGCAAACTATGCGGGGCAGTGTTAGTACTGACTCAGCACGATCATCATCGGAAGCAATCACGCACAGCGTAAACGTTAAGGACCGAGATATATGAAGGCGCCATGAGCAGATATTGAATGAACGAGGTGATCATGTGCCATGGTTCGAACTGCCAACGCGCGTGTCAAGGCGGATTCCTCCGAGAACAGTGGATTTGAACGTACGAAGAGAAGAGAGGCAATGATGTACAACCCGAGCGTTGCCAGCAGTGAGATGACGATGTTGCGGAAGATGGAGTTCGTGAATAGTGAGTTCGGCGTCAGCGGACCTTCGTGCTTGACGATATTGTCGATGCCCTTGAATGCGAGGAAGAAGGCGGCAATCTCCACGTTTCACATTGGTCGTATTAGTGCCGCCGTGACGTTTAGGGTATTAGAGGGCCTTACTGTCATGTATATCGTGATGATGCCGAATCCGATGAACGCCAAGGTGTAGAACCATTTCGCACCCTGCGGCCGGTTGCCAAGTGCGAGAATGTAGCACATAATCAGCAAGCCTAGGTAAAAGTACTCCAGTATGATGTTGACTATATTGATGCCCTTGAGGTTGAATGAACTGTCCTCCAACGACTCGCTCAGAATGGTGAACGAGATGTAGTAGTTGCCCTATCGTCGTGTAAGCATTCGGACCTCGGGGGTAACAGTGCATCGAACGTACCAAGGCGAACCACGAGAAGAAGAGGTTGAAAATCTGGTACAGCAGCTCGACATGGATCCAGAACTTGCGCATGAACGAGTGCGATGACCGGTAGATGTAATGGAACTTGACGGTACTGTGTATCGCCGCGAAAAAGGACCCGTTCAACCAGCGACGCCGCTGGCTGATGAGTTCCGGAACCTGCGGGGCATTCGAATTTAACGACCGGATGAAAGTCTATGGCCGTTGAGACTAACCTGATCAGGCACATCCGTGACAGCGTATGCAGACTTGACGTAGTGCAAGATCCAGCTCTGGTTTCGCTTCGAGACAAGCTCCCAGCAGAGAATACGATCCTCGGCAAGGTACATGTTAGCCGTGAAGATATCCGCCCCAGCTCCGTGCATCTTCTCGCCCAAGAAATACTTCTGGAGCGGGCCCTCGCCAGTCGAGTCGTTCTGGAGTGCATAGTATCGGTAGGCGCTGAAGGCACCAGGCAACACCGTGATGTAGCCGAAAACAGATTCCAGGGGTTTATCGAGGATGTTCGACATCTTGTACTCGAAGTTCTGCGCCGCGACGAGCGGGTTGATGAGATTCTGGCCGTACTTGCCCTTGAGCGCGACAATCTCGCCGCAAGCGCCGCCCACGTTTGAATTGATGTCAAATGCCTTCCACAGATGGTAGATGGACGTGGGGCCCGGCATCGTCCCGACATCGAGCAGGACACAGACGTTGGGCTGGAGGATCGGGCCGAAGGCATTGAAGAACCAGCGGTGCGAGTTGATCTTCTTCTGGTTCTTCTCCTTCAGGCAGAACAGAATCTGCACCGGCACGATCCCGCGTTCCGCGCCTTCCAGCTTCATCGATGGCGTCACCGAGACTGTCCCGAAATGTCAGCGTCGCATCCCGCGAGCATACGGACGGGCGGAACATACTTTGCGTCGTGTACTCGTAAATGTGGGCGGCCACGGGTTTCCCGTTGACGACATTCTGCCGGACCATAAACCCGCGTGCCAAGCGTAACTCGCTCACAGAGACCACGCACCTTCGCAACACCGTCCTGGTACGCGCCCATCGCGGCAATGACACTCAGCGTGCGCGAGTTGATCTTCTGCCGGCCATCCGACACGATACACACCACCACCTTCTTCCAGCCCTCCTTCCCCCACGTCTTGCTCCGGTCGCGCTTGCACAGGTGCGCGATGTTCTTCATCACCCCGTGCATCGTCCGACAGAACAGCTCCTCGTCCTCGTTGTACATCGTCATCACGATGAACAGCTCCGTCTTCCGCGGCGGGTCATAGTGCACCTGCCGCAGCGTGAACCCCGAGTCCTTGAAGTCGTTCGGGTCGCACGTCGCCGCCGAGTACCTCATGTGCGTGAACTCGCGTTCGTTCCGCTGCGAGCACATGTCCAGTAGCTTCGTCGGCACCGCAGAGTCCAGCACGAAGTTCCCGTGGAACAGCTCGACCTTTTTGATCGTCTTGTATCGCCGCGGCACGCGCTGTGGTATGCGCCCGTACCGGATGTTGCTCTCTGACCTATCGTCGTCTACCACCGGGTCGTACTCACCCGGGATCGGCATCGATCCGCCCGTAGGCCCGTCGCGGCGCAGTAATGGGATGTCTCCCGTGTCCCCAAAGTCGTCCACTACTCCGTCGTCGTGCAGTTGGACCCTCGTAGACTGGCTGCTGTACGGGCTTTGCAGCCCCATGGGATCGGCGAGCGTGTGGGAGGTCGTCGACAGATAATCGCTTATTGGGGGAGAGCCGATGTGGAGTGGAGGCGAACCGGGATGGAGAGGCGGTGAGCCCGGGTGGAGGGGAGGTGAATGCGGTTGTGGAAAGCTGGGCTGGAAGGGGTCGTACAAGCTGGTCCGCTGGGGAGGCACGAAGCCTCCTGGCTGTCCGGCGGCATGGATTGGTTGGTATGACTGATGTTCTTGCTCGTAGTTGGGGCTCGGTGAGTGGTGGTAGGCATTCGGGTCGGGATAGCTGAGGTATGGGGAATAGCCGTCGTTGTAGTGGCCGTGCTGGGCCTCGTCCGCCTATGAAGGGAAAACATGGAGTGAATATCGACCATCCAGAGGGGACAGATATCGAGCCCAAGACGGAATGTGTTCTCTCAGGAACGGGAGTGAAGCAAGGGGAGGTGTATACCCCTGCTCTAGGCAACGGCTAAATGTCCATCACTGGACCTAAACCTCTGCCTAATGGTGGAAGAACGAGGCATCGAAGGACAAGCCGTGGCAGGACGCATCCAGACGCGTGCTTGTAACACCCCTTCTAACAGTGGCAGAGGTAGTGAAACGTGCGGATTTGTAGGTCGCTTCGACATGCAATCTCGAATCGTGTTGCCGACATAGAAGTGTAAAGCCGAATGGGTTTTACAACCCAATATCCTCGGGTCGGTAGAGGAAGCAAGCACGGGTGAAGGGGCCGAGAGATACTCCTCCAGAGCAGCACTGCTGTTTCCGCACGATTACCCTTGAATCGAACTGAATCATCGCCCCCTGCTCGAGTCACCTTCTGAGGTGCTTCCTCGAGCGACCACCCTCCATTTCGTCTCGGATTAGAGTAATTTCCAGAGGCGATACCAAAGCGACCACGTTCATTGCGGGAATACACTGTCTCCCCATCGCAGACACAATCGACTCGGGGATCACCTGGACTCATCATCAGCCCCTTGCCCATGGCACACCAAACGAAAAGCGGGCTGGAGGCCAAAAGTTTAATAAGGGTGCTCACCTCGGGGTAGTGGGACATGGTGGATGGTGAAGGTCGACGGCTCGCGGCGGGAAGAAGGGCAATAAGATGTCACTGCGGAGGGTGAGGATGCGGTGCATGGGAGCGGACGGGGGTGGCGGGCTCATCGCCTCCCTCCGCGAAGCACTGCGATGCTCACCTGTGCCAAGACGTGGATCTGGATCCCCTATCCTCCTATACTTCCCCTCCGTAGCGTATGAAACAATGCTCGAGGCTTGAGGTCCCTATATGCGCCGTCGGAAGCGCCTGCAACGTTCGAACAGACCTGAGGGGCTTCAGAGTCGTCGAAGCCGTTGAAACAAGCACAGATGAGGAGGAGCTAGACCCTAGGTTGAAGTTGTCGTCGCCGTCGTGAAGAGAGTCGCCGCAAGGCACTGCGGTTGTAGTTGTGCGGAGATGGTGGTAAAGGTCCAGGACGAGCAGGGCGCTCCGCGCCAGAGCTGAATGGCCAAACCCGGCGGTCTTCAAGGCTGTAGCCGACCAGCACGGCCGCTGCCCCTTCATCCGCTCGCTATCCATCGTTGCTACGCTATGCGTCTGAGAAGCGTCGTTGTCGACCAGGCGCATATACGCCACTGGAATCAAGAGCGATTCTTGTACAACACGGACCCTGCAGATGTTCGATAGCGCCTCTTGCCTGCAGACGACGGTGAGTCCGTTGGCAATCGTCGTGTTTCCGCCGTGAGAGGCAACGGCACGGCGAGGAGCCTGGGGTCGGTGTCGCCTGGAGAAGACCTCGAGGCAGCGGGGAGTGAGGAAGCAGGGGAATCTCGAGGTTGAGGAGTAGCTCATGTACGTTTGAAGAGCATCTTTCATAGTTCATTACTGACTTACCTGCGTTGTGCCAAATTTTTATCGCCTCTAGGTCTTCGTTGGTCTCATTCTTGTTGCAACGGACTTTCACTCCAAGCTTCAAAGCTTGACCGACTGTTTCATGGACATGCGAATCACTTAGTCCATCTTCGCCCGACGAGGACCCAGGGATATCGCAAGTTCTTGTACGCTTTGACTCTTGAGGAATAGAGCAAGAACCACTCATGCTTGTAGGCATCTATAGATACCCTGGTTTAAGGCTATTTTTGGCGGTCGAGCGCCCCCAAAGCAGTCTTGCATCCGCTAGCATCGTGCCTCCAATCTCGCTTGCGAGTCCCTGCAAGTAGACCTGTTTTTACCCTCATTTACAGAACAAGGCGCGACAGACGTTCAATGTTTAGAGAGTTCTTCTTGTACGTATTTGTAGAGCCCTCGAAAAGTTCTTAGGTTCTGACAAAATTCACAGCGAGCCATCGCGCTATGAGGTTACGCTATCGGCTGCCGTAGGCTGCCTTGAAGATGTACAACGTGGTTGAATACTTCAGCCATTTGCGCCTCGCCATCTGGCCACCGGCGAAGCACCAGGGCCTCCTGTTGCTACTGCTCCTGCTCCTGCCTGCTCCTGCTCCGCCCCTGCTCCTTCTATTTCAAGCCGCGATGCATCCGCCACTGCGATCCACTCACCTACACATGGCTGAAATCCCCACCGTCCCACAATCTTTTCGTCCACGAACACAGTACGTCGATGTCAAGGTCGTCCACTCACATCGTCCTCCTCCCGAACCTACTTTCGCCTTCGGGTTCATTCTCGACTACAGTGCTTGCTGCTGCCGCCAGGCCAAGTATTGCTTCGATACGGCTTATACCAGGAAGAGCCCTCTACATGCAGTCCTGAAGAGCACGAAGACGTGATCGAAGGCGTTGTGATCGCCCACACCACCACGCTCCTCCCACGCAATCTACTCCGCCCTCCCTGACCTCCCTAGGACCCGCCGGGATCTTTTGCCTGTCGAGGATGGCGGTGACTCCTGCGACCGCTTTGTCTTCCCTCTTAGGGGCAACAGCACGTCGCAGAGGTCGCACGCCGTTGTTTCCCGAACTCAGCACTGGAAACAACGCTGCATTCATTCACTCTTGTTATGTCCATCTCGTTCGCGAGCATTGCCAGCAGGGCAAGGATTTACAGTTTTGACACCAGGTAGAAGGCGTCAGGCTTCAATAACAACTATGAAGCCCGAAGTTTGATTTGCTGGTGGATATGGTTACTACTACGCTCGAGATCATGCCCTCGACTCCACGTTCATTTCATCATACGATGACACCGGTTGGCTGCGTTGGATTCAACGCGTTGCTTACGTGATCGGCTATTCCAGCGTGGTGGTTGAAGTTGAATTTTCCGCCTGCGACTTGTCCTTCCTTGGTCAGATTCCACCATGGCGAACGTTCCTGCCGCCTCTCAGTCTCAGCAGTCTTCTCGTTCGCGCGTCCGCCACATCGAGACCCCGACCTAACCCCCGCCCCACTGTCGCCTTCGGGTTCGTCGTTGACCGCGACTGTCGCCGTCGTTGGGCCAGGACTCTTGATCGAGGAGTACCTGGAGGCTGGAGGTAGCGCATACAGTCGTGAAGAGTGCGAAGACATGCTGGAGACTATGGTGATGACGGTCGTCAGTGATATCCCGGACCGTATCTACCACGACCTCCCGGACGTCCCTCGCATCCGTCACGATCTCTTGCCGGTCGCGGACAAGAAGCACGGCTTCAAGGACTTTGTCTTCGCGCTGAGGGACGACAGCACGTTGTGGCGGTTGCACGCGCCGTTAACCCAAGAGATCGTTGAGTCGGTCAGGAAGACGCTCGGTCTGCCGGACGACCAGCAGCCCAAGTGGGTCCGCATGGCTGTGTGCGTATCGGTGTTTTTCAAATGATTATTCGTTCGCTGATTTACCATGCTGCCTAGATTTTGAGCAGCTGCAAGATCGCCTCGTACCGTCTCTTATCCTGCGTGGGTTCTACCTACTTCGTGGGGTTGAGGATAGTTCGGTCATCGCACGAGGATGGAATGCATTGTGCAATAGAGCTTCGGAAATATGTCATCGGCCACAACACGCTGTGACCCACCACAATAAGTAGTGAGTCAGTGATTGTCTGTTCGCCACCACCATCCGAACTTCTCTTCGCATACCGAAGTTGCTTATGTGTGGCGTAGTCGGCCGATCTTGCGCGCGAGGGCCGAACGTTGAGACCCTCTCCGCATATGTCCCACTTGTGCGTCCCCTCCCGCCGTACCATCCCGAGGTCAATGATCCGACGGAGTGGCTGAAGAACTTGCTGGCGTCTTCAACTTGTCCTCGATGCAGATTCGACGCAGATTTGCACTACATATGGACACTCCACGGAAAGTAATTCAAATGCAACGTTTCAAAAACAGTCCCCCGGACAGCACATGAAGAGCACGTCCCAGCCGAGGCGTGCGTCAGCCGCAGCAGCGGTTCGAATGTGAACTTCGGTTGTTCAACCTCATCGACTACTGGGACGAGAACACGATATACCCGCGCATTTTATGGGCCACAAGTGGGCGCACTTCCCGCATGTCACGCTCGCTGGAGACGCGGCGCACCTCATGAGTCCGTTCGCTGGGGCTGGGGCGAATTTCGCACTGCACGATGGACTCGAGCCTCTCGGCCCCGCGCTTGCAAGCCTGAAGGAGAAGGGGACGCTTGGTGAGGTAGGCGCCATCTCCAAGGTCGTGAATGTGTTTGAGGAGAACATGTGTGCGATGGCGGGTCGCGTGGCGGCGAAGACGAACAGGAACTTGCAGGTGTTTGTTGGCCCCGGCCCTGGGACGCGGTAAGCCACGATCAAGCGGGGGGATGAGTTGGGGGCTGGCGGCGTCGAGCGTGAGGGATGAGTTGATTCCAGGTTTATCGAGGAGATGCGGACGCGAAGGGAATATGTGGCTTCCACCCAGGGTTAGATTTGGTGTCGGAGGAGAACAATATGAGTTTTTTTGGATTGTCAAAATGTGCCAGCACGCTGAATAACTGCGACGGTAATTGACAGCGACAAATACTTGAGGCAAATGGCTGAGACGCAGATAGTGAGAGAGATAGAGCGACAAGAGTACCAGAAAATTCAGCTTATGCTTCGACAGCGGGGGCTGCGTCGTCACAAACCCGTCAAATGTGTTTCCTTCTAGCCTGTCCCTCGAGTAAAATCGTCTTCCCCCTCTTCGATATCCTCCTTAAGGGCTTGATGTGGTAGCTCTACTGGTCCACTGAGAACAGACCTGAACACGGTGGTTGGAGTATGTTATTGAGACATGTTGGCTGCCATATGGTAGATGGTGCGGGAAAGGGTGGACTGAATAGAATGTAAGGACGGGACAAGAAATTCTTGAAAAGGAGCAGCACTTAGAGGAGTCCCTGGCTAGAGGAGACAATGAATTTAATCATTTCGTAGCTTTGCGGACTGACAAAACGCACAACAGGGACTACTACATCGGGCGTGGTCTGTCTAATCCATCAAATCCATATCCATCGAAATATTGAGCCCGACCATTTCGATCCACATTTCTTACAGACAAATTCGAGATACAGATCATAAGGGTTGAACCACGGTGCAAAGTCTTGCTCAAAATCAACCTCCGAGTCGCCCAACAGAGATGATACATCCTGGCCGGACGACGTATTCATCTCGACTTGCACGCCAGAGCTCGGCGGCCTCCTCGGCGACGGTGAAGAGTCTAGTCAACAGTCAGCGGCGTGTGGACCTAGTCAAAAAAGAACACTCACACTCAGGCATAATCACAACAGGCCGCACTCTGCGCACGCCCGCTTCCTTGGCCTGCTCCGATCTGCGGCTAGCCAATCACACATTGTGTCGACGTGAGGCGGCTGCCATGTACTAAACCAGCTGCATCTCAACATTTGAAGTGGATCGATGTCGAATCTGCACAACGGGCATGTGGTGTTCTGCTCCAGCCAAGGTAGAGGGCACTTCATGTGAAAAAGGTGCTTTGCGGCGCACGGAAGTGCGACAGGAGGACCAAAAGTTACGGGCAGTGCTTCAGTGGCGTCCGAGTCGCCTCGAGCCTCACGAGCATTCACCAGAGCCTCATGACAGATCGTGCATCCGTCCACGCCGCCGGTTTCTGAGGACCTAAGTTTCTCGTACCGAAGCACAAGTTCGTGCGGGATGACTTCCATTCTCTCGATCAAAACTATCGCCTGGTCGGAGGCATGGCTACGATTCGCAGGGTTCGTCACGAATTGAAGACCGAAATGACGCGGTTGGTGGTCAACTGATCGAAATGCTGAGCCGAACATCCATGGCATATGGTGGCATCAAATGACTTACATATGTGTAGGGCGGGACGTCGAGAGGGCAGTCCAAAAGTGAACCAATCTCCCAGGATCCGTTGGTGTCGACAAGAGAGCCAAGGAGTCGTCGAAGGGTATCAGGCCTGCCGACCTCCTCCAAATTATTGTTTGCGTCAGTGTTATGCTCATAATACTGATCAATGGTATTATATAGCGATACGTGAGGTTGTGGGTGCCTCACGCATCCCAGAGAGATGAAAGGAGTTCGTGACGCCACTCACCCACAGGACTGGTGTTCGACGGGGACGAGGTGGCATCGCTGACATGTTAAAGACCAGTATTGGCAGAGTCTTCGGTGTTCCAGAAATCGCCTGTTCCTATGGTGTGAGGCTGTCCTTCCCCGTGGCTCGCTATGTTGCCTCCGGATGCTACATTCACGTGCACTGGCAAGATATTATTATTCGCCACTTGCAAGCTCAGTGAGGATACCCGCGCCGCATCATGCGGGTCAATCGGGGGTTGACAGTGGTGAGTGTTTATCGTTGCACTATAATCTAGATGATTCATAGTGATCAGTCAACTATGCAATTCTTCACAGGAAGCGGGAGAGGGACTTAAGAGCGTGGACCAAGGCTTACTGAGCGCTTCTCAGTTTCGGCGAGTGGCAATGTGGGATTATGTAATTATCGGCATAAGCCGATCCACGGACATAGGCAGACACCACCGGGCTCTGGGGGACCCCCGCGCCTGCACTTGCTCCCGACGACGACGCCCTCGAACATCCATCACAGTGGATATATGCGTTGAAAATGGCTCGAATTACACTGTGCGACGACTGTACGCTATAACCAACTCACCTCCGGCCTCCTCACTGTCTCCTTCGACCAGCTAGCGTACGCTCTCGCCCTCCGACTGCGAGTCCGGGTCGACCCCCTTCAACATCCGACTCAACAACCAGCTTCTGTGGATTGGAACCATTTTATGGTGCGTAGGCACAGCAGCTCGTCACTAGCGGAAGCCAGCTAGGCTTATGTCGTTGTGTCCGAACGGACCCCAGCAAACAGGCGGAGAGGGCGTCGGACACGCTCTAACTAGTAACAGGGCGGCTCTCGCATTCCGCCGGTGCGAGATCGATGTCTTCATCGCTCGTTGGCTCGAGGTGGAGGATGCACGTGTTTTACAGCGCGAGAGGGAAGCACAGAACTGGCTGGCCGCCGACGAGCTTCTACCAAGAGTGGACGACCACGCCGCATCAGGAACACTTGTCCGACCACCCCATGCGCGCCATCAAGTTTCCGAAAACAAGTCCTGTGGATATGAGACGCGCAAGAGTAGGGGAGATTAGGACCAGCGGGACGAGGTACGCACTCATCTATCGGTTACTTTCTCTCGGAACTCTGCCGTGAACCGCACTAGTCCGTTCGAGCACTGTCATCGCGTTTGGGTACTGGCTGCTCGAGCATCTGTGTTGCCGCGAACGGTGCGCATAGCTGGCTTCAATGAGCTGGTAAATGGTAGCACGCCAGGGGAAGTTTCGATGTCACTAGGATATCCGGACTGGGGCTTTGCTCTTCACATAACTTGCATATCGGTGAGTACTGTCCATAGCTGGTGATTCTTTCTGCCATATTTTTGATTGCCCAAGCGTTTTTGATCATTGGAATCGGCGAGAGTTTCAGCGATCGTCTCGTTGTGCACCTGTCGTAGGAGTGCAAGCTTGAGCACCCGACGAAACCTCTTTGGCGACTCCTGTGCCCTCTGCCATCTCCGTACCACTCGCGGAATCCCTAGGTGCACTCTTCTACACCACTCTCAGACACTCTCTCACGATTCACTCATGCTTTGACGACATTATTTTGTTTCTTGTATCCACCTCAACTCTGCCACGATCTCTGCCATTCTGCGGGCGGTCACTTCGATTAGAATTCATGCCCTTAGGGCCTTCGGTGAGGATCTCCTACGACAGTGTCGACGATTCCATTAACTACAGTGCTGCATCTTCCCCTTCCTACATCCAAGAACTCGCTGCCAGGTCAGTGTGCATAAGGACATGGCCCGGCCATTAACGAAGCAACCCAACCGACACTGGTACGTGTCAGAACTTTTTCTCTTCAGTCTACCGTAGCACAATCAAAGACATTGCTCTCTACGAACTGAAAGGAAACACGATTATTCAGGGTTTAGACAGTTGGATTGTAACCGCCCGGTCGCCTCCAATAGGTCGCCTGATCTCCATTTTCCCAGACGTATCATGGCTAAATTGGCTGCCCCTTGGACGGACACCTGAGTTCGCCTTCAGGATTCAACGGGTGTGTCATGTTCGATTTTGCATCTAGCAAGTCACAATGGAATAAGGCTAATTTTCTCTGCTCAAAGATTTCTGTCTTCACCCACTTAGGTGGGAAGCCGTTGATCAGACAGAGGAGCAGCAATCGTATGTTGCTTTCTTTCAAGGTTTTGAGATTGACAACTATTGTCAGAGGTCGCGGGAGATACATGATGACTCGTGCATAATGACGGCACCAGATGCTCTGAATGCAGTAAGCTAGTCTACTCGTCGACAAAGCTGTTCAGTCGCGGGAATCAACAAATCAGCCCGCGCAGTGCCAGTCTCTATCCCAGTAGACTGACAGCGCGCTAAAGCGAAAGCTTGCTGCCTATAAGCCCATACTGGATACCCATTCCAATGTACTGCGAAGAAATGCACGTTTCCGGAGCAGAAACAATGCTGGGCAAATAATGAAGACTTTCCTACAAAGCTGATTCTGCGCAATAATGGCGCCATTGAGGTGTCATCAAGGGGAGATTCAGAAGGACGAAGGATATTCAAGTCGAACGCGTACATGTATGTACACTTCCACCCGCCGTGATTATTACGGATGTGCGGGGCGGGCGCTGCTCGTCCTCTTCTCCGAGTCGGTGACCGGCAGCGTCTCTTGTCACCGGACAATCAGACGAGAAGCTGAGCCGGGGTCCGGGAGTACACGTCCTCGTTAGGAAGCTTCAAGGGGCAAGTCCGGGTTCAATATACTCACTGCAAGCTTCTTCCAGATATCGAAGTTGCAGAACAGATCTGGTCAGAATGGAACCGACGTGTTATATTATAGTGCGTGAATGCTTCGTGATGATGTAACAAGTAAGTACTTCGGATCCGTGCAGGCATGGCGAGTTAGTAACCAGTGAGTATCGGACTGCAAAAACAAGAGTAAGCATAAGGTTAATACTAGGTCGTAAGTGTGACGTGTGATTGCTATGGAGCGGAAGAGATCAGATGAGTGCGTAGGAGGGTACAGGTACGTTACAAATAATGATACATATGCGGTGCGGAGACGAGGGTATAAACACTACGTACATGCGAAAACAGATTGCGCGATTCAAGAGGATTGCAGAGGATATGGATGCGATGAGCTACAACACGCCCGGGCCTCAGGGACGACCCGAGAGTCAGGAACGACAGACCAGATAAAGAAGACCATTCTTCCTTCCAACAGAAGCCGAAGTCGAAGAGGGAGGCGAAGGAGAAGACGAAGGCGGCGACAAACCTCCGAACCACCGGCCTCGGACCCAGGGCATAAGAGGAACCAAGCCCACAATGGGAACGAACGCGAAACCAGAACGCAGAAGATCAGACATCAGACGACGTTGAGAAGGCGCGAGAAGAGCTGCTTGGGCTCCCTCATCCTACGACTGAGCACATAGCGCGCCCAGAGGAGGAAGAGCGAGCCAGCAACGACCGCCGCGCCGCCGAGGAGGATCATGCCCAGGTACGAGCCGTGCTGCGCCTTCAGAAGCGCACCCGCTGCAGGCCCGCCGCACAGTGCTCTGACACATCGCGCATGTCAGTGATGCCACAAGGGGGGAAGCACAGGAGCGAAAAGGAGGGGGGATGGGAGACAGAGAGAAGACTCACGGGAAAGAGATGATGGAGTAGAGGACACCGACGCGAGTGCCGATCTCCCGGACCTCGGAGATCTGGGCGACGCAGGGGATGATAAGGGCGTTGAACGCGCCCGAGAAGAAGCCGTAGAGCGCGGCGAAGAGCATGAGCGACGCGAGCCCCGTCGTGAACGGCCAGAAGACGAGCATGGCAAGCCCCGTGAGGAAGGCACAGGGCACGAGGACATTGAAGCGCCCCAGCGTGTCGGAGAGGAAGGGCGGCGCGAGGCGGCCGAGCACGCCGCCGGCGTTCATGACGGAGAGCACGTAGAAGGCGGTATGCGGGGAGATACCCTGTGCGGTAGTGTAGTCGACGACGTAGAAGAAGGGGATGAAAAGGCCTAGAGATGAGAGACATCAGCTTCGGGACAATGGAAGGCGAGGTGAGCGTGTACGTACCTAGGCAAATGAGGACGCTCCCGATGATGACGAGGATGTAAGGGAGGTCGCGAAACATCCTTGTGTTCAGCCATGGTTGGCTGTTTGTGGGTGTTGATAGGTTACTTTTCACTGTGACTATCGCGATA
>CM035308.1:3840404-3855486 GCA_002900995.3 Ganoderma boninense | reverse complement strand
GTTCGAGAACAATCCTTGGGAAAGGGGGGTATTGTAAAAATAAAAGGAAACGTCAGCGCTCCCCGGGCGTCTCTCTTTCCCTTTTGCTGTTTGCTCCTCCCGTCGTCTTATTTCCTCGTTGTTTAGCAAACTTTTCCTTGTTCTCGCAGTACATAACTCTGTTCCCCCATTGTTCGGGGTATTTTATACATACCATTGTTTTTTTCACGGGTTTCCGTGTCCAAGTTCCTATTGTCCCAGTCCCATCACATAATAAGGCCTGTACTTCGCTACCTGGAACCTCCGTTCCTAAGTCCGTTTTCTCGCTCGTTTTAAACTCGTTTAAATTTACATCTGCCCTCAGCCTGACTGTCGAGCCCTGCTCCGTTTCTCGCTGAAAAAAAGTGTCTCGCGCCTTGTGTTCGTAGCCTCTCCCGGGTTTAAAAAAAATAAAAAAGAAGTCGTAACATCATCTCGTAAAACGTCAGCACCGGCAACCCCCTCCTACCATCACCAGCCTCAGTCGAGCTGTGTGGGGGGGCCCTTTCGACGTTGCCAGAACATCGCCCCCCTCCTCATTCGTTGCCAGGACGCTCTTCGAGGCCCAGCCCCTTTACCTGCGCCTTCCGTTCGTGGCAAGTAGACCCGCTCCCTGTTCCGAAATAGCTCCTATCTCGAAAGGGGACGCGTCAGCACGCCACTACCCGAGCTCGTACGGCAGATCTTACGGTTTGCAGGTACCAAACCACGCCCGTCCCACTCTCTCGACCCCCCCCCTTCCAAACTCGCGTCACGGCCCACTCACCCAGACTGGCTGGCTTTTCCCTCGGTTTGGTCCCTCTACGATGACTCTCAGATGTGTCCCTATTCACCCCGTTCAGGCAAGTCCTTCCCGGCTGTGCCGCCTGCCCATGCCCCTTTGGGTACCCAGGGCGTTTGATGACGTCTTAAATGGCGAAGGCGTTAACGTTGAAAAGCATGGCTGGCGTACCCACTACAATTTTCCCCGGGAAACCCAAAATCGCGCTCTCGCCTTGCCAGGATCCGCGGGGGGGCAGTCGTCGATCCATGCATGGCGCGCGTGCATTTGACCCCTCGCCCAGAACTGGGGGCTGGGAGGAAGAGGGCGGAGAAGACGAGGGGGGAGATCGAGCACCGAGCTTTGCTGTCCCAAGGCCTAACTTTGGATCCCTCCAAATTCTTCCACCCGCGTTGGCATCCAAGTGGATGCATCTCCCTCCCGCCGCACCCGGGCCCCCGAGGTCGAACTGGATGCAGACGCCGTCTCTGGGAAGAGCCCACCGCCGGTTCCTGGGTCTCCCCCAGTTTCCCGAGCCACGCCTCCTTCGTGGGGCTGGGGAAACCCCCCGGGGAGACTCAGGCGGCCCCGAATTCCAGTTGCCGGCCGTGACTATCATACTGGGGACGCCGCTCCGAGTCCAAGGCGGCGTCGCGTTTTTCCGAGGGGAGACTGCGCGGGCCTACCAGCCCCGGCGTTCGGCTTAAAGAGTTCTCAGTGAGTTCTGACCGGGACCGAAGTTCAACGTCTTCAGGGTCTCCCCGGCAACGGGGTTTTCCTCGGACAAAGGGACGTCCTGAATGCGCTGGGCCGATGTTGGACTTTGAAAGTCAAGGTTTGGCAACGGGGGGGGGCCCCGGGGGGGCGGGGTTTCTTCTAGTCATGGGGGGTTTCAGCGCTTCACGGACACAAGCCAAGTGGTTACGGCGACAGATTGAACCTGGTCGGTCGTGCTTATCTTTTCTCTTTAGACCCGAGTTCAAAATCCTGTTGGTGTCGTTTGCGCATTGTTTTTCTTCCCCTGCTCATGTAGAATACGCAATGTTGTCCTTCTTTTTGTATTGTGGAAATACAAGGAAAGGTAGATAGACATTCAAGTCGCCATCGCCCTAGATTTTGCCCGCAGGCAACGTACCCTTTCACCCAACTTTCCCGGGAGGCACTGAGGTACAGATGCAGAACATAAGAGCTTTTGGTGCCCCTGGTGTCCATCCGGACAAACCCCTTCCCTCCATCCACCGCGATTGTCGCGCCATTGGGCCCAACGCTCCCGCCTGCTCGCAGGAAATACACCCCGCCAACCACCCTCCCGGAGTGCCGGGTCCGCGAGTGGTATTTCCCCCCGCCCTTTTTGATTTGCCCTGCTCACGCAACGTCTGCGCCATCACCGAGGCAAAAACAGTCAGCATCGTAAATTACTAGAATAGAGCGATGCACAGGAGGAATGGACAGAGGGGGAGCGACTGACTTTTGCTCTGAAGGGCCCGCGGGCAAAGCGTTGCTGGTGATTCCTTCGAAGCCCACCCCGCCCGGGAAATTCCGGCTCGGAGGTGGGCAGACCCGCTTTGCTGGGCGGATAGGCATACTTTCTCATCCCGCGGGGAAACGGACGCCCTCAACGAACCGAGCTGCAGCAGAACAGTCACCGTAAGGGGTGCGGGAAAGACGTTGACAGATGCAGGGAAAGAGCGCGTGATGACACTGGCGGAGGGACGTACGTGATGTTTTCCGCGGACGCGCCAGGTGCCGTCTCCTGCCCGCCCTGCTCGGGCCCAGCGCCCCAGGAGCGGAGCATTTCTGGGTGAGGTTGAGCCCGGTGGAGGTTGACCGTCAGAGCTCGTCCCCACCCCCGAGTCCTGTCGCCCCATACCCCCGTCCACGCAAATGAGCGTAAACGACTCACAGCAAATGTGCAGAAATGAACGAGTTCCCGGGACGCACCGATACTCGTGGGAAGGGTTTTCGGCCCACCCCGGCCCACATTTTTAAACAAGGACGTGCAGGGCGTTTCTCGTGCTTGCTGAGCTCGCGACAGGTGGTCGACTTGCTCAGCTTCTGCATGTCGGTGGGTGGCGAACGCACGTCCCCCAGGCCGAGCGCGTTCAGCTCCTTCTCCGTCGCGGCGCATTCTTCGCGGACCGTGCTGAGATGTACACCTGGGGCGGATCGCAGGGTCAGTGCCTAATGGGTGCCGACGACGCAGGCTGGTGGGAGGAAGAAACAACCCTTTTCCCGCGCGTTCTGATGAACCGGTTTCGCAATTTTACCAAAGCCACATCCGGGGGCAAAACCTGGACCTCAGCCCTCCATACATTAGTCACGAGCCCCAAGGGGAACGTACATTTCCCGGATACCACGGTTCCCGCCAGTTATAAAGGACGCCTTGCCCTTGACATTAAAGAGACTGTTCGCCTGCAGGCGCCCTTCTAGCTCAAGTGGGAGCAGCAAAGGACGATAAAAGGTGGTTTGGGAAACCTGCAGGAGAGTGGTCGGGGCGAGCTTGTGGGGGCGGTAACAGTTTTAAGTTGATCCGCCAGGGCGGTGGCCACTTCGCGCGGGCCGCAGGGGCGCCCCGGGCCCGGGCAATTGCCCAGCCCCTAAATTTGCCGGGTCCCGACCCAGGGGTTCATCCCCCAGGCAAAAATTTAGAGCCACTTAATTTAGGGGTGCAAGGCTTGCGGTCAAATTGCACCGATGAAGCGGGGACTGGCTATAGTAGTACAACTTACGCTACCCCAAAATTTTGACATAGAAGTTTCCTCCTTTTGGCAAAAAGCCGCGGTGCAGACAAGGACAGTTACTCGCGCCCATAACTTGCAGGGTGAGCGAACCGAGTTCGACGACAGCGGATCCCCGAGTGGGCAATGGCCACGGTATGTTCAAAAGAAATTACAGGTGGGATCACCCTCACCGGGGAAATCCTCACTAGTAACGCTAGAAAGGGTTTCCTGTGTAGTAGCTTCAGAAAAACCCAGTCCCCTTTCAATCAGTAAGACTCGGATACCAAAGCTACTAAACTTGGTAACATTAAACCTAAAGGCGGTCCAGCTTCCCTCCTCATTTCCCTCCTGCGTCGCTATTGCCAGGTCCAAGCCGTCGCGACACGGGTACGGATCCCGGCCTTGACATCAGCCCCCCGGGGCAATTCCCAGTACTTCTCGCCTGCCCCCCACGTCCCAGCATCCCCCCACTGGGGCTCCTGAACGGACAACCCTCGCATCTCCTGCACGGCGATTTCTCACACGTCACGAGCGCGGCCCAGCGGCACGAAAGCTCCGAAAAACCCCGCGCTCGGCCCCCCCACGCCGTCCCGATTTCGCGCCGCCGGGCTGGGGTTTGGAATGAAGCGCCCGGAGGGGAAACCCTGCATCCTTCCCGTGCGGGGGGCGGTACTCGAGCCCGGAAAACGGAAAGTCGGCAGGGCGATCTCCGCTCGGGGCCGGGGACCTGCTTCGGGGGGGGGGGTAGTATCACTAGTCGTTTGGAGAAAGCACGCCGGGAAGGCTTCGATAAAGCGTACTGTGTTGGCGTGGGGGCATGTTGCGAGGTGCGCAGGGTCGGGGAGCAGCACAGTTTCTGAGGAAACCCGAAAAGATGGGGGGAAAAAAAACCGTTGGAGGGTCGAGAAAGAGCAGCAGAAGCGAGTATATTCCCGTTGCCTTTACCGTCGTCGTGGACAGGGGGAAAGGTTTGGGCCTACAAAATAGTACAATCCCGCACGTATCCAAAACGTGGGGGAACCCCCCGGCGAGCAAGCGCTCGCTTGCCAAAATCTGTGCTCAACACACCCCCCACAAGGTGCGCCTTTTGCGAGCAACACAAAATAAAATTGAAAAACAGCCCTGCGCACCCCAAATAAACAAAAGAAACCTTACACCTCCTCAACGTTCCAGCTCGGAAATCTTCATGGGCCCTAGACAGGCCTCCGGTGCTCGCCCTTGGTCAGCGACAATAATCTGCGCCAATGCCTGCGTGCGCTCCGTGCGCTTTGACTCCGTAATTTAGCGGGGAAGGTGGTGGTCCCGGGGTTCGCCCCGGGCTCGCAGTGCATCATCAGAACTGGAAGGAAGGGGGAGGGGGCTCGCTGACTCGTTCGTTTGGAATCGGCGAGATCGGGGTAAAACCCCGTCGCATCGTCTCGTCCCTTTTCGTCGGATTTGCGGGGGGAGGGGGTCTTTTTCTCGGTAGCTCTTTTTTGGTTCCTCGTGTTCTCCCTCTCAAAGGGGAGAAAAAAAAGGAAGGGGCTCATTTCGAAAGCCATGCCTCAGCGCGTCATCAGCAGCTCTCGGGCTCGTCCCGCAGCGGCATCTCCCGGTCTTTTAACGCTGCAGCGAAGCAGCGTCAATCGGTGCGCCTCCCCAGGGCCCCGGGGGGTTCCGGTTTTTCGAAAAAAAAAAAAAAAAAAAAAAAAAAAAAAAAAAAAAAAAAGGAAGACCCATCGGGGCTCGGACGAATCGAGGGGCTCGGACGGCGAGAAACTGGACCTCCTTTAGCCCTATTTTATAGCCGGCCCAGACTGGCTTTGATTCCTTTTTTTTGGAAAAACCGTGGAGGGAGCAGAGCAAACAGAAGGGGATTAATATTTCCGGGGTTTCCTGTACCCTTCGTTCGGTACAGAGGCAAACGGATGGGCTACAAAATTTGTTTCAATCCCCACGTATCCTAGTCGGGAACTCCCCGGGGGAGCAAGCCTCGCTTGCCAAAATCTGTGCTCAACAAGAGATGCCCCGAGCGTCCGGTGGGAGGATGACGGATGGTTTCTCCGCTCGTCGGGGGTTCGCTGAAGGAAACTTTTGATTTTTGCTGAACCCGGTGCTGGAGTATCGAGGGCAGCCGCGCGTGACTCTGAGGAGTCGACGCACGCCAGGGGAAGTTTTCGCCCCACCTCGGGCAGTGTAGCACCTGCTTAAATTAAATATTCAGGAGTTCGGGTGGCATACGAGTTTGTTCGTCAATTTTTGGTTGGTCCCCCCTGGATTTTCTGAAAGGGGGTACCAGCCAGATCGACGCATGTGGTTTTCGAAATTTAATATCCATCCGCTCAGGGACGTTTGCAAAAAGATACCTCACATACTTCATGCATAAAAGTAAGTCTGTGAAAGGGAATTTTCTATCATGAAGTTCGTAAATACACGAATTGCATCTTTGGGAGATGCCCAGCGCCTTGACGATTCCCAAAGTCCCGGGGGAAAAGGGGCCCAGTCAGGGAGTTACAGCCTTTCCGGGAAATTGATGTTTCCCCGCCCCGTTCCGGGGCCCCGAAAAAATTTGAAAAAGCGAAAATTCCCTGAGGTACCCAAAATAGGATGATTCACACATCCCTTTCGGCCTCCATTCTATAATTGGAGCCCTCTTTATGATGTTGAGTGTTAAAAGAACGAGGAGGAAGTTTTGGAGTTAGGCACTCAGAGCCCGTTCTCAAAGATCCAGCACCCAGTTCAGCGTTGTGGGGAGAGAGAGCTCAGTCCCTTGACACGGATTGAGTTTAAGTGTCAAATCCAACTTTCTCATTTTGTGATTTTTGAGCTTTGATTTTGACCATAGGATGGGTGTATGGTGTCAAACCCAAATGGTCCTCGAGGGCCCTTCTCCGCGTTTATTCCGAGGAAAAGGGTCAAACCCGTCGAGGTATCATCCATCCTTCAACCACAGGTGCCAAATTGGTTTTTATTACGACATATTTACAGATACCTCAGGTGTCGTGCTTGAGCAAACGAAATCCGCCCCAACTCTTGCCCAACCAAAAGCAGTAACGGACTTCGCCCCCGGATGACGCATTCGTGTCTATCTCGTGAGTAAACTTGCTCCCCACTCCTGATTCAAGTCGTGCATGCCTCTCAAATAATCCTGAGACTGTTACACACCAAATCCTGGCACTACATTATCCGCAGCTGTGGTTATGAATTTTTCGATTTTTGAATTTTTTCGCGCGAGACGCGGACGACAATTTTGGAAAGGGCTGTAAGAAGATTCGCATAATCGCATAGAGCACACTGACGAACATTATATCATCACAATCTAAGAGTGTTTGAAAAGCCAGCCACAGGCTCCTCCCACCACCACTTCTTTCGGTTGAGAGCAAATTCCAAGGACGGGTCGAGGTGATTCCGAGAAGCGGGTCGCGATCCTTGATCATGTGATAAGCGCCAGTAATGTTGGAGTCACGTGTATTCGTAGATTGCCCTTCAGGGTAGGATTCGTTGGAGCCAATGTGTGCCCGATACAACATTGGTCTCTAGACGCCCAGGATTGGTGGCCTGATTGGGTAGCCGGCAAGACCTATTAGACGCCCGAGTTGGTTCGACCAATGTCGTGGCACGTGAGGCCCTCGAGAGTCCCTCGCGGGGGGCTCGAGCCTCCATATACACCCGGTTTCAGACCTTCGCATATAGGCATAAAAATGTAGAAAAATATTCCAGATATTTCTAAATATTACATCTCCTCTTGAATAGCCGTTGGAAGGGAGGCCAGAAATGCCTGCGCTAGATGCAGCAGATGAGCTGAATAGATGCTAGTCACCCTGTTGCTCAAATTGTTCACAGAAAGTACTGAATTAAGACCTCATTAAAGGTGGCATCCCCTCAAATGATACCCAGGCCTGCGAGGAAAACAGAGCAAAATTGATGGAGAGAGCCTCGTCTCAACCGTAGGCTAAGCGCCCGCCGTCGGTATAGCTCGTTACAGAGCTTTATAAACTATAGCGCGGCCGCGTCGCGCGCGCGCCGCAGAACTAGAAGAAAATACTTGACAAAATATTACTAATTTTTACCAATAATAGTGACTGGGAAACAAAGGAGTCTTGGAGGAAAGGGTAGATGTGGTTCGCGGGCAGGAGAGGAGCGGCTTTCGCGCTGCGCGCACTCCTGGCATCTTCGTCGCTCCAGGCCGCTGCGGCCCGAGCCCCACCCTTGGCAGATGACCAACTTGCCTTGCCTTTCAATATCCTCGCGCCTCTCTGAGTTGAGGCAACTTCATCTCTTCAGTACTAAACACTGTATGCGCTTAACATGAATATAGCCTGCAGTCTCCCGCTTCTCTGGATCTCCACCCTCGCCCCGCTCCTTGACTATTCGCCCTCAACGAAGAGAGTGTGGTGGGAAGGAGCGCTGCCACCAGCGTGATAACTTGGCAGGGAGGGAGGAGGCGGACGAAGATATTGTGTTTTGCCGCCCGTTGTGGAGGCTCTCCGGGATGTCCAGGGATCCGATAATATCCTCGCAGCTTTTCAGCCTCATTGCTCTTTGTAGAATGAACTTCTCTCTCTTACGTTTGGAGTGCTCCTCCTCTCAGCCCACTCCAAACTTCCGAGAAGCAGTGAGGCACGGGCCTGTTTCAAATTGATTAAAGACTCGTGTCTAGCTTTAAAAATTCTAGGACCACGAACAATTGAGCAGCCCTCGGTTGCTCCAAGTAGTTGCCCCCGCAAATGGCGTGCGTATCCTACCGGCATCCACTGCTGGCACTCGATACACTGGAGTTTCCACCGTGTGTGAGTCCGCCTGTGTGACTCCTTGCGCATGCGGACGTGCTGTCCTCCCGGCATCCCATCCGAGTCATCAAGCATATGAGCGTAGCGTGGCATCGTCATGCTGTACACCTACACACCATGCGTGTTCTCTAAGGTGTTGTTGGCCGATGAGTGAGCAGAGGGACAACGCGCATCATCGGGCCCCGCCGACGGTCAGAAAGCGTATATAAGGCTCATCATACGTTGGCACTAGGACTCCCCATCCCCATCCGGTGCAGTCAGCCATATCCTCCTCTCAACCAACAGAATTTCATCCCCAGCCTTTTCCTACCTCCCAGACTCTATCTATACAACAATAGTCCTCACACACCCAGGCAACATACCGTATCGCCATCATCGGCGGTGGCTTAGGCGGCCTCGCTGTCCTTTTGACCCTCCATCGCCCGCGCATCCCACCACCGTCTACGAACGCGACGCCAGCTTCGACGCACGCCGCCCACCTCGGCGGCTCCCTCGACTCGGATGGAAAAGCGGCCAGCGCGCCCTGCGCGAAACGGCTCCAAGCGGTTTGACAACAACTCTCGCCCCGGAAGGTGAGAGATTCTCAGACTGCGACAGCCCGCAACGTGCACCTCAAGCTCGGCGGCGAGGATGACCCTCCCCAGCGCGAGGAGGACATCCGGCCCCGGATCGATCCAGCTGTCCTCGCAAGCTACTCCTCGCCGCTGTCCCCGCCGGATCTCGTCCAGTGGGACCAAGCCCTATCCTTGTGCGCGCCCTCGGCGACGGCAGCACGACTTACCTTCGCCAATGGCCTCATTACCCCTTGCGACCTCCTCGTTGGCGCCGGATGGAGATGCGCATTCACGTGTCCGCCCCTCCTCTCTTCGCGACCCCAGATTCCTTCGAGTGAACGTGCAGTCATATCCCTCCGCCCCCGAGACGACCTCACTCTGCCCGGGCTCGCATAGACGATCGCGAACTCGGAAAGGCACAGATGATGGCGTGGAGGACTCGCGCAATGCTCGGGTGCCGCAGTCAACGGGCGACGGCCGCATCCGTACGTACGCCTTCCTGCCGCGCGCCTGTGTCCTGGACGATCTCCGCCGAACCCGTGCGGCAAGGCCATCCTCAGGAGGAATTACGCCGGGTGGGCTGAGTGGCTGCTAAACCTGATCGACTACTGCGACGAGAGCGCGATCTATCCCCGCGCGCTCTGGTCCCCTCCCTGTCGGCCACAAGTGGGCCCACGTTCCGGGTGTGACGCTCGTTCGGTGACGGGGCACTCTCATGAGCCTTTGCTGGGGCCGGGCGCGAATCTCGCGCTGCTCGATGGGACTCGAGCTCGGCCTCGCGCTTGCAAGCCTGAAGGAAAGGGTCTGTAGGTAGACGCCGTCTCGGAGGCTTCTGAAGGTGTTTGAGGAGGAAATGTGTGCGATGGCAGGCCGCGTGTCGGCGAAAGCGAACGGATGCTCGAGGTATGTTTGGGCCGGGTCCCTCAGGCTGCGATCAAGCGGTTCGAGGTCGAGTTGCATCCATGCCCGGTGAGCGGGAGGGTGAGTGGATCTCCAGCCGTGCGTTCGAGGAGATGCGATCCTGAAGAGAACCTACGGGTTCCGTAGGGTAGGCTATGGTGCTCGAGGAGAATATACTGGTTGAGTTGAAATTGTTCAAGTGTGCGGCTGAGACCAATAAGTGCGACAGCCATTACAGCGGCAAATGTTTGGGGCCAATGGATGACATGTAGATATCAGGGCAGTGGAGCGACCAGGGCATTGGAGCGCTGCTGATACATGGACCAACAGAGCCTGCGTCATGGCAAGCTATCACTTAGAAGCCTTAATTCTTCCTCCCCACCGACGACCTAGAGTTCCGAAAGACTGTTGTGAGTAGACTGGTTGTACAGGAACATGAGACGAGAGTTGTTCATGACCGTCCCTCTCTGAGGACGACCGCGATCGTCAGCATCGCGCCCCATGCCCAGCTCACCTCCACCATCCGGACTCAACCAGCGTCAATATCCTCTACACTTACCTCGGAAATAGAGCCTTTCTGATGCTCTACCGCGCCAGATGCAAGCGCGTAGAGCCTGGAGGCGCGCCGGTCCTGGCTTCTCCAAAACGTACTAAATCCGATCCCGTCACCCTAATGCCTGTCAACCCAATTGCAGAAATCACGGACCGTGGAATTCTAGTGGGAGAATCCCACTGCGACTGGTCTTCCAACTTCTTCGAATCTGGGCCCGCGCCGGCGGAGCGCTCTCAGGGGTTGAATCTACATGAGCGCGCACGGCGTGCACATTGGGGTGGCACAGCGTCATGAGTATGCGACCGTGTTTCTGTAAGTCATAATCAAGGGCCGTTCGGTTTGAAAGGATGAGAAACACTTGCCAGTGTTACTGTGCCGTCCCGCATCCTAGACCAGGCTCGTAGTACGGGCGGCAATGCGTTCTTCTGAAACTCTTGACAATGGGGTACCGATCGAGAATATTCGGGAGCTTGCCATACGACACTTGCACACTGCTAAAATATATATGAGCTGACTCTTGGAGATTTTGCGGACGGCTGTGTCAGTCAAACACGTCTTTGGAATTTTGACAGCTTACCTGTGTGGTCATTAATAGTCACCTTGACACCATCGAAATCGGCTTAGTGGAACATTCAGCACGGACAGCTCGCGGTTCGGATTGCTGTTTCGTACAGGTATGTCGGAATGGACATCGTCACGCAAAGTAACACTCCAAAATCCTGTGAGCAAGGCAGCACTTCAATGAAAGCGGCAACCTGCGCACCGTGGAGACGCCCTTCAACGTTCAGGACCAGCGGCGTTGACTGCCCTCGGCCCCACGCCCCTCTTCACTGCTCGGGATACTTCTTCTCCTCCCACCATCCCGCGCAGATGTGGACTGCCATGTGTCGTCCGCAGTAAAGACGTCTGCTCGCTCCGATGATGGCATGACCGCCCGGGCAAGCAGCACGCAGAACGCTCGCGCCCGAATGTCCTCTGAGCAAGACGAGCGCGACCAGACGGACCATAGCGTGGATGTAGCCTCTCTCTAGCGCGCACGTTGAAGGCTACCGCCAGTCTCTTCGAATCGCTGGGGCGCGTCGCCGCAGCCACGCGTCAAGTGTAAACGCTGCGCCTTGGTCCAACACGAAACCTGGGACAACGCGCTAGGTGGTGTGGGATTGACCGTGGAAGAGGCAACCGAAGGCCGTGCGTAGAATTACCCCGGCGCGGGGGGCGTGTAGGGGCGAGTGAACCTTCTTGCTATTCTTACAACCTTGCTCATTGAGGAGACCCTCGCTCCGGTCACGGTCCATGTAATTCGGGCGCGGCCGACGTGAACAAATCGAACCCTGCCAATAGCATAGTACGGCGTTAGACTGTGCTCAGTAGCAGCGTTAGTCATTAACCGCTGACGTACGTCGAGATGTTGTTGTCTTCCATCTGGCGTGCGGGTGAAGCACAAACCGGTGCCGGACTTGGGACTGAATGCTAGGAGAAGCACATGGGCATTCCGCCGAATCCCGTCGTTGGCCGTAGCTCCTCGTCCATCCTCGACGGATCGGCACACCTAGCATTCCATTCGCCTACAATTCACTCAGCCCACATGCCCCGCCACGCCCCCGCCTCTGCAGCTGTAGCAGGAATATGTGTTAGTAGTATCCTCTTCGGACAAGGCCATACCCAAAATTATCCCACCTGTGCACGCCACTACACGAGTCTGACGACAACTGGTGCTATACGTGCGCCTAGCCATGTACGCATTCGGAGCGGTGTTACGTTGATAAACTCAAGCAAAGACAGATCCCGGTGAGCGGGCGGCGCATCTGTAAAACACCTATCTAAGCGCGGGCCGCCAGACTGTCGTGCTTCAACGTCGCAAAGTGAAGCCTTGGACGCAGGTCGCCGCACCCAGACCTAGGTGACGGGACCCGTCACAGGTCCCATAATTCCCCTGGACGCCTGTAGGCTCAGGCCACATACCGGCTGATATCAGTTGTCTACGGGCCTCAGAAGCCGGGGACGTCAGATGGCCGTTCCGCATCGACACCGACACGGTAGCCGAGGAGGCTGGTCAGTCGTAGCTGGAACTTGGAGCAGAACATATGGTGATAGATAGCCATTAAAATCCATTTGCATGCGCTTGGCATGCCCTGAAAAGATAGCTTCAAATTGAGTGCCCCTGATGCGCATACTTACTTACAGTCACCACTTGTGGCGGGAGGACCAACATGCTAGGTGCCTCAATGCGTTAGCGGTCGGTAAGATCAGCGATTCGCGAATTATGGTATAAATACTCGCCCTTTAGATCCTTTGCCAAAGTTCTCCAGTAGCACCGAACCGGAACGTCGCCACGATCGCCCAGTCCAAATCTGAATTAAAAAACCAGAAGCCACGTCAGCATCTAACGAAACCAAACTCTCTCCCAAGCAACCGGAGCAAAGTGCAATGATGTACTCATCGATTGAAGGCTAGAACTCCGCGCCACGGACCGCGAGACGAACTGAAGCTGATCGGAAGTCGAGAGGCGGGATCTCCGCTGTCGGCGGAGGCGGAGGCGGACATGCGCGGCCGTCATCGTCCCGCTGGAAGCTCGCAAAGACTTGCAATTGCGGTCCGCTGTTCGCGGCTCTCCCAGCTGTGCGATGGTCGTCTCATGCATACCGCGGACTTTGAGTTGACGTTGCCAATGATGACATCGACGGTGTTTGACCGCAGAGTGCTTACGCTACGAATGCGACTGCTCAGCTTGAACCCCCCTGGCCCATCATGGATCACCGGTTTGTTTGCTGGTCACCGTCGGCGAGCGTCGATTGAAATTGTCACAAGTCGTATTGTGGTCCGCGGTGATCTGGTGGTACGGGTGCGCAGCGCGGCTGGGAACCGGCGTCACGCACAGCATCTCAATGTCATCATGCAACTGAGGCCGGGGCGGGGGAGCTAGACGTTGATCAGTGCAGTCGGGAAGAAGGGGCAATTCAAGAAAGTACATACAGTACTTAGTGCGGGCGCGCGGGACCCTTGCGCCAGGAACCAACTAGGAACTAGGAACGAGGATACAGAAAAAAGGATGGATCAGCGCGATGAGTCTGCGTCTGGGCTTGAGCTCTGGTGTGTCCATCTGGGCGCACAATAGAATACACACTACACATGCACGATAAGACGCGGGAGAACGTACCTAGGCAGAGTTATGCAGACTTCGCGCCAACCTGAGCTTCGCGGAGCCGAAGATTGGCTGGCGGGCCCGCCGGCGACGGTCGAGGTTCGAGTTAGCCTGTGAAAGCAACCACACGGTGCCGCGAACGAGAAAGTGTGAGCATGGCCGCCACGGCCTCTTCAGTTTATCCATATACAAGGATTGGACACGCACGATGAATGCAAATGGAATTGTAGCAGTCTCAGTAGTACCGCATCCACAGGTGTTTCAAGGAACGATTGGATTCATTCACCGCGACGGTATTGTAAGGCCGCTGCGCTTCAAAGGTCCCAAGAGCCAGAGCCTCGGCCTCATAGCGACATAATTCAACGCCGACGTGCTGCGATTAACTGTAACCATTTCTGGAACAGTTCCGCGTCCCGGTCGTGGATCCGGAGCAAAGAGGCGGGGCGCGCAAGGGACCTGCTCCAGGGTTATCCTACATAGGCGATCGCAGATCCGCACATTTCGTCAATAGTGGTTGCATTGATCGTCCGCGACGCGAGCGGACCGAGGAAAGGACCTGCGTACTTTGTTCGAGAAGGCCGCACGCTGCCAGTGCGTCACTGCCAGGTACGAATTGGGCAGCTGCACTGCCATACAGTGCCTCCGCGGGTACTTGAATTGACTTGCAAAGCGTTGTTGGTTGCTGTTGAGGGACGCCGAGGATCTTTGGAGGTTGACACCAGCTGGACGGCCGCGCATATGGTGACTGCTGTACTTTATATGTCATGTAACCTCACTGCATATGGTTAACTTCGAGAGCCTTGTGACATACATGAGGAGTCGTCGTCACGAGGCTGGTGGACGCTCTCTTGGATGAAGATAGACCTAGGCTGTGGCACTCGGGCCGAGGACAGCCTCAAACTCTCCTTTCTCACCAGCGCTGCAAGTCTCCCGTGCGTTGCAAACGCTCTGAACACACGGACCGAAGGGCATTACCACGCCGGGAGAAGAATGTTCTATGAGACAACGCCCTAGTCAGCACATAGCGGTGGGCGGCGACACTATAACTGACTATTTTTCCACGTTTCCTCTTCCAAATGTCATCTCTGGAATGCGAAGCTGAGGACAGGTTTGGACCTCTACGATGCAGGCCTTGTAGAGAAGGGAAAGGGGAGGGCGAAAACCGAGGATTGTCCCGACCGTTTCACATCGTGAGCGGGTAGTCTGGCCCTTGATGCAGGTTCTGTGCACGGCGGCGGTTTGACCCCGAGCATACATTCATGTTGACCAAAGCTCGAGGGAAGAAGCAGGGTATGGAGGAACAGGGAATAGAGCATGACATTTGAACGTACGCACATACAAGATGTGGACTGCAAATACGTGAAACCCTTCTAAAAATTGGCGCCTTGAGATGATGCCCTTCGCGACGAGGGTGTCTCCAGGGTGCTCTAAAATGGTCGTTCAGGGTCGTAAGAAGCACAGTGGCGGTAGTCCTTCGAACTTCGAGGGGCCATCTTGCATGATTGCGAACGAACCAGGACGCCATTCTGTCCGCGAAGCGGAAGCGGGTAGGACGGGGAGGGCAGTCGAGCTGGCAGACAAAGCAGAGAAGCAAGCAAGGATACCAGGGATGGAGAGATGAGGCAGAGAACGAGAACGGCGGCGGGATGGTGGCATGGAACCTTAT